>CM065747.1:6468544-6498544 GCA_033310375.1 Conus canariensis
GGACGTGGCTGGGAATGGGGAGCTGGAATGAGTGATGTGGGAGTCATGCTGCTGAAGTGGCAGGGAGGATGAGACATTTAAAAAAAAAAAAAAAAAAGAAAAATGAAAAAAGATGTCCTTAACGGCCATCGCAGCATTTTTAGAGGTTTGAGAGATAAAAAAAAGAAAATGTCGTTAACAGCCATTACAGCATTTTTAGAGGTTTGAGAGATTGAAAAGGAAAATGTCCTTAACAGCCATTACAGCATTTTTAAAGGTTTGAGAGATTGAAAATAAATATGTCCTTAACAGCCATTACAGCACTTTTAAAGGTTTGAGAGATTGAAATGAAAATGTCCTTAACAGCCATTGAAGCAATTTAAAGGTTTGAGAGATTAAAAATAAAAATGTGCCCTAACAGCCATTACAGCTTTTTTTTTTTTTAGAGGTTTAAGAGATTAACAATAAAAATGTCCTTAACAGTCATTACAGCATTTTTAAAGATTTGAGAGATTGAAAATTATTATATATATAAATGTCCTTAAGAGCCATTACAGCATTTTGAAAGGTTTGAGAGATTATTAAAAAAAAAATGTCCTTAACAGCCATTACAGCATTTTTAGAGGTTTAGGAGATTGAAAAGGAAAATGTCCTTAACAGCGATTACAGCATTTTAAAGCTTTGAGAGATTGAAAAGGAAAATGTCCTTAACAGCCATTACAGCATTTTTAAAGGTTTGAGAGATTGAAAATAAATATGTCCTTAACAGCCATTACAGCACTTTTAAAGGTTTGAGAGATTGAAAAGAAAATGTCCTTAACAGCCACTACAGCATTATTAAAGGTTTGAGAGATTAAAAATGAAAATGTCCTTAACAGCCATTGAAGCAGTTTAAAGGTTTGAGAGATTAAAAATAAAAATGTGCCCTAACAGCCATTACAGCTTTTTTTTTTTTTTAGAGGTTTAAGAGATTAACAATAAAAATGTCCTTAACAGTCATTACAGCATCTTTAATGATTTGAGAGATTGAAAAGAAAAATCTCCTTAAGAGCCATTACAGCATTTTGAAATGTTCCAGAGATTAAAAATAAAAATGCCCTTAACAGCCATTACAGCATTTTTAGAGGTTTGATTTACTTGACTTATGCCTCATGATTCCTTGAGGAACATGGGGCCGCGACGACACACCTCCAACGCACGTGATTCTGGCAGGTCCTCCTTAGCTCGGCCCATGTCATTCTGGCAGCCTTCACCTCAGCATCGACACTCCTGCGCCAAGTCTGTTTTGGTCGACCCACTTTCCGCTTTCCTTGTGGATTCCAATCCAGAGCCTGCCTGGTTATGTTTGATACAGGCTTCCATAGTGTGTGGCCAATCCATCCCCATTTCCGTTTCTTTATAGACTCAGTTTCTATTGGGACTTGTCTTATCCTGTCCCACAGTTGTTCGTTGGAGATGACTTACAGCCACGTGATGTTGAGGATGTTTCTGAGGCATCTGTTGATGAATGTCTGTAGCTTGTTGGTGTTGGTCTTGGTTACCCGCCATGTTTCTGAACCACATAGAAGAACAGACTTCACGATTGTGTTGAAAATCCGGATCTTGTTGCAGAGTGAGAGGGCTGTTGATCACAGGGTGTTGAAGGCATGTCTTGCTTTGTTGATTCGATTTTTAGAGGTTTAAGAAATTAAAAATATAAATGTCCTTAACAGCCATCGCAGCATTACAGACATTACAGCATTTTCAAAGGTATGAGAGATTGAAAATTTAAAAGAAAAACCTTAACAGCCATTACAGCATTTTTAGAGGTTTAAAAGATTAACAATAAAATGTCCTTAACAGCCATTACAGCCACTACAGCATTTTAAGGGTTTGAGAGATTAAAATGAAAATGTCCTTAACAGCCATTACAGACATTTTTAAAGGTTTCAGAGATTAAAAATAGAAATGTCCTTAACAGCCATTACAGCATTTTTAAAGGTTTGAGAGATTAAAAATAAAAAGGTAATATATTCAAAAAATACAAATATGGGCACAGCACACACTTATAGGACAAATGCTCCAGTTGAATTGACCTGCTCTCCTTGTGTGCTGTGCAGACAGCAGGTCGCATGACTGAATTGGTCTAATGCGTCATACCTTTTTGGAAGCCTTTCTCTGTTTGCTTGGAATTATAAACTTTTGTCTGCTCCCGTTTAAAATGGAAAGCATATTTAAAATACCACGGAATCCTGAGGGTAAATGATGCAAGCGGTACAAGTATGATTGTACACAGGATACAAAACTATTGAAAAACTGAGCCCAGCAGATTGAAAGAGCAGTTAACGATTTTAAGTAAGCAGTGCATAGCTCTGTTTATATATATATATATACACATCACATGCATGCACACACATACATGCACACACAAAAACAAACACAAAATACTCACACATACACACACACGCACACACACACACACACACACACACACACACACACACACACACACACAACGCACACACACACAGAGGCACACATATACACGCACACATGCATGTGCGCACGCACACACACACACACACACACACACACACACACACACACACACACGCAAGCACACACACACACATCTTGAATGTCTAAAGTATCTGTGCAGCATAAAGTCAAAATACTCCATGGTCTATTCTGCGAACAACACTACTGTCCAGGTTTCAGACAGAACTATTGTTCTGACCTGTGGTGCACATGGTGTCTTCAGTTCTCACCACACTGAAAATGCATTGTTCATTCAAAACACACCCAATCAAATAAGCTATCTTTAAAGCTGCATCAGTGTTCAAGTTTGACATGGTGAACGACAAGCGTTGCTAGGGTCAGGGGAACAGAGTGCACACTGCAGACTTGGTTGGCTGACTGTAACTGGAGGCTCGTGTGGGAAGACGGAGGATGGGGATAACAGGTTTCTGATCGAACATGAATCTTCATTAAGGAATTGGAACAAGGAGAGAAAGGAAGCTGTTGTTACTCTGTTTAACGTCTGTTCACTAAAAGTGATATTAGAGGTGGGAAAGGATGGGGGAGAGGGGAAGGGATAGGAAGAGAGGGAAGGAGTTGACTGCATGCGAGAGTTTGATATGAATGTGCGTGTGTTTGTCGGTACTTGCGAGAGTGAGTACATGTGTCAAAAATCTGATTATTGCATAGGGAAAATGGATCAAAATGTTGGATAATTATCAGTGAGTATCAAAAGCTATGAACATATGAAAATCAATGAGAATCTACCAAACATGAAATGAAAATAACGCATTAATCCTTTAACATCGAATTAACAAATAACACACTAAGAAAGCAACAGCCAGTATATATGCATTTGCATGTCAATATGAAAAAAAAAGATATATATAATATGTGCGTGTGCGTGCAATAGTATGTATATATATATATATATATATATGTGTGTGTGTATAAATGTGTGTGTGTGCATGCAGTAGTGGATGTGCATGTAGTGTGTGTGTGTGTGTGTGAGTCTGTGTGTGTGTGTGTGTGTGAAAGGGAGGCAAGCAGTGAGATGCATGTTCTGAAACACTTAATAGTAGGGTGTATCACAAGCCATTTGCAGTTACTCTGTGTTTACATTTAGGCCTGTCTACCCTATAAGAAAGTCAATTACCAGTCTGAGCATATCACGCAAAATCATCAATGCAACTTTAAATTGTAATGCACCTACTTGTGGCTGTAATGGGTAGCATGGTTTGAGCTGACAGGTCTGTAGGGACAAAAGTTGACCAGAGGGTGAAAGAAGGCGTGTTTAACTGTCAAATCAGGAAGCAGATGTGGCTCTGTGCTTTATGTTCTTCTGAAGCCATGAAAGCTTTGACCGAAGAGGGCTAGCACACTGGCCACAGTTTGCAACAGTTTGAAATAGTAAAGTATGCTTGGCCAAATATGGAGCATAATTGAAGGAGAGGACAAAAAAGAGAAGAATAAACCCAATGGGACTAGTCATTCTGAAATTTTGGCACACTATACTGTCAGAATCAGTCTCACTTGACCCTGATCCCCAAAACCAAAAGTTAATGATTATGTCCCTGATCCCCAAAACCAAAAGTTAATGATTATGTCCCTGATCCCCAAAACCAAAAGTTAATTATTATGTCAAAGACCCCAGGCAAGAGGAATGGACCCTGCAGACGGATAACAAACTATTTAAAATCTGTCCAAACCTGAAAGAGTTTTTACCATGTTCCCGAGGTGGCCGTAAAAATGAAACAGTCTTGTGCCGCTTGCACGCAGGCCACTCGTTTTATACCCATTCTTATCTTTTAAAAGGTGACTCCATGAAAACCCTGTTCAGAGAGGTCCCACCTGACATGATCTTTGAGTTTCTGAAAGAGATTAACATTTTTCATCTGATCTAAGATTTTACAGAAGAAAGATTTTTAATGAAGTTTCTGGTATGCTGTTAGGAGATGTATTTTAAAGAGATGTGTGAAAGATTTTTTTTTTTTTTGATCACTTGTGAGTTGATTTTAACTTGGTGACAGCCTGATATGGCCCTTTGCAGCCGGCTGGGCTATAAGCAACATTACCTTACCTTACCTTACCTCTATAGCCATGGGGGGATGGAGGGGGGTAAGGGTGAGGCAGAGGATGTGCGTGAAGGAGGATAGGGGGGGGGGGGGGTGGCGGTGCACTGATTACTCTGTACCAGCTGCCCCTACCTCTGACGGCAGTGGGCCAGTGTTTAGGTTGCACCGGGTAAAATGAAATGTTCAGGGGGGAGTGGATCGGTGTCTCACTTCATGTTCCCTCTGTTCGCCTTTGTCAGAGTTTGGTTCACCTGTGCAGGGAAATGAACCACTCCTGAGTGGGGAATTGATCAGCTGCTCAAGCTTCCCTCTCGGGTAATCACAGATGTCAGGTTTGCTGCTCTGCCAGGTCGGCCTACTGCCAGCACTTAGCCGTGCCCGCTCGCGAATCACCACGTGTGTGTGCTTCAAGCTCGACAGTCTGACCCTTTCAGCTGTGACCTTGGTGAACAGCCAGCCAGCCTCTTGTACAGGAGGCAGCCACGGAGCCAGCCAGGACCGCAGGAAGAGGGGAATGCCTTTTGTGCAAGCAGTGGGACTCCAACTAATGAAAGGGGAAGATACTTTGGCCGGTCCCCATTACATTTTTTGGTCAAATGATAATAATGATGATAATAACAGAGCATTTATAAAGCACCTTGTGAAAGGTTCTAGGCGCTGACAATCCACACTCACGTGTACGCAACAGGCTGCCTACCTGGGTAGTGCCGACTGAAGAGCTGCCTGCCAGCGCTTCCCAGGTCATCCAGTCAATACTGTTCACTCGATTTCCTTACTTCCTTCACTCTTTCAATTTCTCACACAGAGTGCATGCTATGTGTAAGGTGTCATCCAAACTGGCCTTCTCTTCCAAAAGTCGGGGATGGAGTTTTACCTGTGTGCAAGATGTTATGCGTGCATTCACACACATGGAGTCTCATTTTATAGTCTTACTCGAAGGTCTGTTTAGGAATGGAGTCAGAACCAATATCAACTCTGAAGAAAATATCCCCCTGTACTGAAACGGCCCTGCGGAGATTCGAACCCGCAACCCCAGGATCACTAAGATTACTCTTCCGGCCCTCTGTACTGTGTGTCATTGGACGGTTGTTTGTCAGGCAGTGGCTTGGGCAAGCTGATGGCGCAGCGCTTCATGGAACTGGGCTGCAGCCTGGTGCTGTGGGACATCAACGCCGAGGCCATCCAGACCATGGAGAAGGAGATGAAGCAACACGTCGCCTGCAAGGCGTACACCGTCAACCTGGCCGACCGCGACCAGGTCTACCAGGTCAGTCCTTTCAGCCAGATGTTGCGGAAGACTCCCTTTGTTGCCGTTCTGCTTCTTTCTCTTTACTGGCTTCCTGTTCCAGAATAGACAGATTGTGAAACTGTCCTGGCTCAACTTGAAGTCTCAGAATGGTCAGTCTGCTTCATGTCTTTCTGGTCTTCTCCGGTGGTACATTCCTGTGTGGTCCTTGCATTCCTCTGCTGATGCTTCTTTCCTTCATCTCCAGCGTTTTCATGCAGAGAACACTGGAATGTGTCGTTCTTTTTTTCAAGCACTTTGTGCATGGCAAGAACACTTCCTCACTGCTACCACAGCTCTAAATCTCTGTCTTCTTTCAAGTCATCTCTGAAGACTAGACTTTGTACTGACCCATAACATTATTCCTGCATAGGTCATCTCTCAAGACTACACTGTGTTCTGACCCATAACATTATTCCTGCATAGGTCATCTCTCAAGACTACACTTTGTACTGACCCATAACATTATTCCTGCATAGGTCATCTCTCAAGACTACACTGTGTACTGACCCATAACATTATTCCTGCATAGGTCATCTCTCAAGACTACACTGTGTACTGACCCATAACATTATTCCTTCATAGGTCATCTCTCAAGACTACACTGTGTACTGACCCATAACATTATTCCTGCATAGGTCATCTCTCAAGACTACACTTTGTACTGACCCATAACATCATTCCTTCATAGGTCATCTCTCAAGACTATACTTTGTACTGACCCATAACATTATTCCTTCATAAATCGTCTCTCTAGAGTACACTTTGTACTGACCCATAACATTATTCCTTTATAGGTCATCTCTCAAGACTATACTTTGTACTGACCCATAACATTATTCCTTCTTGCCTTAAACAAGTGTGTAGATGCGAGTGTGGTTGTGTGTGCATGTGCCAAGAACTGTGTAAACACTTACTGTCCAGTTTATAAATCAAGTACCTTAATGTGTATTATTTTTATATATCATTATTATGATTATTATCATTGTTCTTATTATTATTATCATTATTATTATTATAATCATCATCATCATCATTATCATTATCATCATCATCAACGTCAATTTTCATTCTTATTATTGTTATGATTATTATCATTTAGTATGCCAGTTGCTTGCTTATTTAGTCAGGTTTTTTTTGTTTGTTTTGGTGTGTGTGTGTGTGTGTGTGTGTGTTGTGTTTGTGTGTGTGTGTGTGTGTTGTGTGTGTGTGTGTTGTGTATGTGTGTGTGTGGTGTGTGTGTGTGTGTGTGTGGTGTGTGTGTGTGGTGTGTGTGTTGTGTGTGTGTGTTGTGTGTGTGTGTGTGTTGTATGTGTGTGTGTGTGTATATGTGTTTTGTGTGTGTGTGTGTGCGTGTGTAGCAGAGCTGGAATAACCATCTGTGAGAAGAAGGTCCCAGAGAAGGCATGAAACAGTAAACAGTAAGAAGGGGCCTGGTTGACCAGGTGTTTAATTAAGGTGTCAGAGTCTTGTTTCAAGCTCCAGAGTTACAATGATCATGATGATAACAAAGCATTTGTAATGCGCCTTGCCAAAGATTCTTGGCGCTGAAAAATCCACACACTCTTGTACACAACAGGCTGCCTACCTGGGTAGTGCCGACTGAAGACCTGCCTGCTGGCGCTTCTTTCCTTATTTCTTTCATTCTTTAAATTTCTCATGCAGGGTGCATGCTATGTGTAACATGTCATCCATACCAATGGCTAAACTGGCCTTCTCTTCCGAAATTTTGTGAAGGGATTTTATGTGTGTGCAAGATGTTATGCATGCATTCACACACGGAACCTCAGTTTATCATCTTATTCAAAGGACTGTATGGGAAATGGAGTCAGAACCAATGTTAACTCCAAGGGAAAAATCCCCCTATACCAAAAAGACCAGGCAGAGATTCGAACCCGCAACCGCTGGATCACCAAGATTCCGAGTCCGGCGCTCTACCAACTGAGCTATTCCAGTTCAGTACTCATGCGAAAACCAGCTAGTTGGAAGAGATGTTCTCAACAGAGTTAACTTCCGTGCCGACTCCACAGCCCTCTGAAGTCCTTCAGATGAGATTTTAAACTGAAGTCCTGTGCATGAATGGATGCTACAGAAGTCTCGCACGCAAGTTAAATCTCATTTCACCTCTCAAAGAAGAGCCGGCCATCTTGTGCCAGTTGCGTGGATGACACAAAAAGAAAGTGCATGTGTACTAGTGTTGTGTTTCAACGTCATCCTTGAAGACGGACTGTGGCTGCCTTAATGGTGGGATCAAACACAGTCCCATCAGCAAAATTCTCCCCATTGGTGATCTTCATAGTTCTGACCAGGAAATGGAGAGAGAGACACAGCAAAGTAAACGAATAAAGGAATGAATAAATGCATACAATCAAACAACAAATAAATGATGAGGTAAAATCAAACAAAAGAAAATATCCAAAACACCAACATTAACTTATTAAATGCAAATGAAAGAACAACTGAATTAGCGAAGAGTTGAAGGAAAAGGGAAATAGGTCTTTCAGTATGCAAGTCAAGCAAAGGGAAATAGGTCTTTCAGTATGCAAGTCAAGCAAAGGGAAATAGGTCTTTCAGTATGCAAGTCAAGAAAATCAATGTGACCTGTTGAAATTGGAGGTGGTTTGGTCCTTTTGTTTTGAGTAGATCTCTATCTTTCCAAAATCATGGGCTTGAAATTCCATGGTGAAGACAAATTGCACTCAGTGTTGATTTAAAAAAGAATAGCACCAACAAAACAGGTTACACTGGGTACATGCCCTCCTGTTTAACTACACGCACTCACACACACACACACACACACACACACACACTAACACACACACACACACACACACATACACACACATGTACACACAAACGCACACACACATACACATTCATGCACACATACACACACGCACGCTCGCACATGCACGTGCGCGCGCGCACACACACACACACACACGCACACACACACACACACACACACAGGCACACACAACTCTCACTCACTCACTCACACATTGTGTCCTGTGCGCTGCAGGTGGCGGACAGAGTGAAACAGGAGCTGGGGACAGTGGACATCCTGGTCAACAACGCAGGGATAGTGACCGGACAGAAACTGCTCGACTGTCCCGACCACCTGATTGAAAAAACCATGGCCATCAACACCAACGCTCATTTCTGGGTAATGTCCTTTGTTACACATTGTACATTATTATTATGAATACTTATATAGCACCTATCTTCAGCTAGAGACCAAGCTCTAAGCGCTTTACAATCCACACCCATTTACACAACGGGCTGCCTACCTGGGTAGTGCCAACTGAAGAGCTGCCAGCTGGCGCTTCATTCAGTCGTTTCCCGTGTCATCCAGTCAGTATCCTTCAATATCGTTCACTCAGTTTCCTTACTTCCTTCATTCTTTCCATTTCTCACGCAGGCTGCATGCTATGTGTAACGTGTCATCCATACCAACAGCCAAACTGGCCTTCTCTTCCGAAAGTTGGTGATGGGATTTTACGTGTGTGCAAGGTGTTATGCGTGCGTTCACACACGGAACCTCGGTTTATAGTCTCATTCGAAGGACTATTTTCTATGCTGTAGACTAAGGTCTGTGCTTGTATTGATTCATTTCGGCATCGTAACAGACATCCTGATTGGAACAGAAAGCATGGTCGAAAGCACCAACGCACATTGCTGGCTATATAGTCTGTCATTAATGATTGTAGCGTTGTGTTCTATGATTTCATTGTCACGACAAAGTTTCCTGTGTGGAGTGACTCCATGGGGATGTTTGCTGCTCTTTTCTGTTCTCTTTTTCTGCTTGTATCCTTATAATATGGAAATTCTGTGTCCATAGTTTCTTCTTGTTTGGGGTTTTTGTTTTGCTTTAACGTAGAACCTTATCATGTCGGTGATCGTTTACAGTCGATTTCAGATTTTCTTTTTTTTTCTTTCTTTTTTTGGTGCTGGAACCACTGTATGAAATCACTCTGAACTTGAGAATTCACAAAGACACACATGTATTCACATTCTGAAAAAAAAACAAGATGATGATGAAGATTAGAAATGAATACTTCTCAATGAAATGTAAGCAAAAAAAAAAAAGAAGAAGAACAAGAAAAAAAAAAAAAGAAGCAAATTAAACTTTTTTTGCTGAGCAGGGTCAAAATGATATTTTGCATAAGGGGGGAAGCTGTGCGTGCTGGTAGATGCCTTGTCTTGTTGATCCCTCCTGTGATCAGTTGAAGCATCAACTGGGCGTGACAATGCCTCTAGTTCAGTGCCATACTTATATCCCTAATCAGGGGAGAAAAAAAAAACCTCTTTCAAGCAGATGTTGTATTCCAGGAAAGGTGGAGAAAGTGTTAACATTATCATGACACCTTTGTCTCTTGCCACATGATGTGTGGATGGCCTTTTCAACCCAGGTTGCGTGTATGGTAGTTCACCCTCCAAGCAAGAGCTGTGCCTCCAGATCCTGGCAAGAATTACTGCCCCTTCATTCTGGCAGGAGGCCTGCGAAGCCTTCGCAGCCCCTGGCTCTGTTTTCCCTGAAGGTCACTGTGGGCTCAGTGCACTGCCTGATTATGGCCCTTGATCCTTCTGTCCTGTAGACGGTCAAGGCTTTCCTGCCGGTCATGATAGCTCAGAACAAGGTCACTGTCAGGTCAGAATAAGGTCACTGTCGGCTCAGTGCACTGGCTGATTACGGCCCTTGATCCTTCTGTCCTGTAGACGGTCAGGGCTTTCCTGCCGGCCATGATAGCTCAGAACAAGGTCACTGTCAGCTCAGAATAAGGTCACTGTGGGCTCAGTGCACTGGCTGATTACGGCCCTTTATCATTCTGTCCTGTAGACTGTCAAGGCTTTCCTGCCGGCCATGATCGCTCAGAACCAGGGCCACATCGTCACCATCGCCAGCGCCGCCGGTCTCTTTGGAGTCACGGGCCTTGCCGACTACTGCGCCAGCAAGTTCGCCGCAGTGGGGTTTGACGAATCGCTGCGCTTTGAGCTGGAGGCGATGGGGAAGAGCGGGGTGCACACAACAGTGGTCTGCCCCTACTACATCAACACCGGCATGTTTGATGGCGTGACAAGCAGGTATGTGGCAATGGAGGGATGGGGGATATAGAGGGGAAGGGAGGTAGAGGAGAAGACAGGGGGTGGGGGAGGGGGATGGGATGGGAGGCTGGCGGAGGATGTTGACACAGGGAAGGAAGGTCGTGGATACAGACAAAGACCTAAGTCGCTTTGTTTTGCATGTGGTTTTGTGCTCATGTGTACACGTCGGAAGAAAGAATATCTGTATGCATGAGAGGGAGAAGAACGGAAGCAAGAACAGAGAACAGTTTCAGAGAGAACATTTGAGAAGGACCCAGCAGCTGTGGAAAAGCGCTCTGAAAATGAAAAATATTGAGAAATGAGAGCACAACATCCATTAGTATAGTTGTGTTTTCCGCCTGCCAATATACATACTACATGCCATGTACCTGCATGTAGGAATATGCATGTGCCTGGACAAGTGTGCATCTGCTGGCATGCATGTGCTTCGCTTGTTTGTTGCAAAGGACAAAAATGGAACCCACTAAATTTTCTTGTGCCATTGTTAGGACCCCTTAGGACCCATGATAAATTTCAGTTCCGTCAGACTGTAAAGCAGCTGGCAAGACACTTGGTGGAGCACAGAACTCGGCCAGGGTCAAACAGATCCTGGACATACCCTTTGAGTCCGTTCATGAGTGAACACAATTATTTTGTCCAGTGGAAGTAACAGTCGGTACAGACTGAAAGAGTTAATTTTCTTGTAAACTGAATTTCTTTGATGGGACATAACTACAAAATGTCAGTGGATATGCATACAAACAAGCTTGGATATTCCGTGACAACTCGAGACTTCTTAGCAAGTTAGCAACTTCAGACAGTAAAGTTCTTCACAAGGCTCATGTCCAATGAAAAATAAGTAATGAGCATTCTAGAGGAATTCTTGATCAGGTGTTTTGATCCGGATCGGCATCATGGATCCCCACCAAAATTGATAGGAGCCGATCCAGGGCTACATTGCATTTCTTCATCTAGTCAGGCTAAAATGCGTTCTGACATTTTAGCTTAATCAGATATTTAACAAAAATTTTTTAACAGACCCTGAATGCGCCGTTCAGTGTGGATTCACATCGTAGATCTGCACCAAATTCTTTTTTCTTTTTTTTTTTCTTTTTTTTTCTGTCCCATCTTCTGTGCCACGTCAGTGGCACTGCACCCATGCTGCTCATTCTGACCCCCTGTCCACAGCCGCAGGCCGGCCCGGCCCCACTGCAGCCCCGGCACCAGAATTGGATGACTTTGGTTCATGGGCAACATTTCATTTTTCCATAGATTTTGCATCATCTTTTTGACTGACAAACAGACAAGCTTATCTTTGGAGGCAGATAAAAGCAACTTTTTCAATGGAGGTAACAAACCTGACAACTGCAAGACTTGCCTTTGAGCTTTCATGTGTTGATGGTAACATTGCTGGGGTGTTGTAACTGTGTTGATGATAACATTGCTGGGGTGTTGTAACTGTTGTTGATGGTAACATTGCTGGGGTGTTGTAACTGTGTTGACGGTAACATTGCTGGGGTGTTGCAACTGTGTTGATGGTAACATTGCTGGGTGTTGCAACTGTGTTGATGGTAACATTGCTGGGGTGTTGTAACCCGTGTTGATGGTAACATTGCTGGGGTGTTGTAACTGTGTTGATGGTAACATTGCTGGCGTGTTGTAACTGTGTTGATGGTAACATTGCTGGGATGTTGTAACTGTGTTGATGGTAACATTGCTGGGGTGTTGTAACTGTGTTGATGATAACATTGCTGGGGTGTTGTAACTGTGGTGATGGTAACATTGCTGGGGTGTTGTAACTGTGTTGATGGTAACATTAGCTAGGGTGTTGCAACTGTGTTGATGGTAACATTAGCTAGGGTGTTGCAGCTGAATACTTTGCTGTGTTGATGGTAACATTGCTAGGCTGTTGCAACTATGTTGATGGTAGCATTGCTAGGCTGTTGCAACTGTGTTGATAGTAACATTGCTGGGGTGTTGCAACTGTGTTGATGGTAACATTAGCTAGGGTGTTGCAACTGAAGACTTTGCTGTGTTGATGGTAACATTGCTAGGGTGTTGCAGCTGTGTTGATGGTAACATTGCTGGGGTGTTGCAACTGTGTTGATGGTAACATTACTGGGGTGTTGCAACTGTATTGATGGTAACATTGCTGGGGTGTTGCAACTGTGTTGATGGTAACATTGCTGGGGTGTTGCAACTGTGTTGATGGTAACATTGCTGGGTGTTGCAACTGTGTTGATGGTAACATGCTGGGGTGTTGCAACTGTGTTGATGGTAACATTGCTGGGGTGTTGCAACTGTGTTGATGGTAACATTCTGGGGTGTTGCAACTGTGTTGATGGTAACATTGCTGGGTGTTGCAACTGTGTTGATGGTAACATTGCTGGGGTGTTGCAACTGTGTTGATGGTAACATTGTGGGTGTGCAACTGTGTTGATGGTAACATTGCTGGGTGTTGCAACTGTGTTGATGGTAACATTGTGGGTGTTACAACTGTGTTGATGGTAACATACTGGGTGTTGCAACTGGTTGATGGTGACATTGGTGGGGTGTTGCAACTGTGTTGATGGTAACATTACTGGGGTGTTGCAACTGTGTTGATAGTAACATTAGTTAGGGTGTTGCAACTGAAGACTTTGCTGTGTTGATGGTAACATTGCTAGGCTGTTGCAACACTTTTTGTGTAGCGTCCACCACTGAGCTCTGAAGCCTTGCCTTTGAGCTTTCCTGTGTTGATGATAACATTACTGGGTTGTTGCAACTGTGTTGATGGTAACATTGCTGGGATGTTGTAACTGTGTTGATGGTAACATTGCTGGGATGTTGCAACTGTGTTGATGGTAACATTGCTTTTGAGCTTTCATGTGTTCATGATAACATTGCTGGAGTTTTACAACTGTGTTGATGGTAACATTGCTGGGGTGTTGCAACTGTGTTGATGGTAACATTACTGGGGTGTTGCAACTGTGTTGATGGTAACATTGCTGGGGTGTTGCAACTGTGTTGATGGTAACATTGCTGGGGTGTTGTAACTGTGTTGATGGTAACATTGCTGGGATGTTGTAACTGTGTTGATGGTAACATTGCTGGGGTGTTGTAACTGTGTTGATGGTAACATTGCTAGGCTGTTGCAACTGTGTTGATGGTAACATTGCTGGGGTGTTGCAACGGAAAACTTTGCTGTGTTGATGGTAACATTGCTAGGCTGTTGCAACTATGTTGATGGTGACATTGCTAGGGTGTTGCAACTGAACACTTTGCTGTGCTGATGGTAACATTGCTAGGCTGCTGCAACTGAACACTTTGCTGTGTTGATGGTAACATCGCTAGGGTGTTGCAACTGAAAACTTTGCTGTGTTGATGGTAACATTGCTAGGCTGCTGCAACTGAAAACTTTGCTGTGTTGATGGTAACATCGCTAGGCTGCTGCAACTGAAAACTTTGCTGTGTTGATGGTAACATTGCTAGGCTGCTGCAACTGAAAACTTTGCTGTGTTGATGGTGGCATTGCTAAGGTGTTGCAACTAAAAGCAAGCAGCAGTGCTTATCTGCATGCGTGTGGAAGTTTTTCAGTTTCTTTTTTTTTTTTTTCTTTTCTTTCTTTCTTTTCTTTTTTTTTTTAAAGAAAAATTATCACTACTAAAAACAAAACTAACTGGGGAAATGTAGAGAGACAGGACTGAGATGGTAACCAGATGGATGTGGGATAGAGAGGGAGTGGAGAGCTAATGGGAAGGTGGCGCGGGCTACCCTTTTTCTAATACCTTTCTTGGGTTAGCATTCCTTGCCAGATTTCTGCGTCCATCTCACAGCGTTGGCATATTTCTCGCAAGTACTCAACAAGTTTCTGCTTCTGACAGCAGAGCAGATCAGGCCCTGGCTGGTTCATGGATTGGGGGTGATAGTCTTTGGTGTTGTCAAGACTGGTCTTTGCACAGCAGTGCATTGACTTCGGTTGTTGATGCTTATTTTTTTTTTGTGTAGGGAGGAGGTGGGGTAGGTGCAGAGGGAGTAAGAAGGTTTGAAGTGTGTTTGTCAGGCTTTAAGGAGATCGGTCTTCTTGAGTTTTTCTTAAAATGTCAAGAATGCAGAAACAAGGGAAAGTTAAAGTGAAACAAGAGAAAGCTAAAGTGGAAGAAAGTTTTGGCTTTGCAAAGTCGAACGTACACGTCATGCTTCAAAGCCACGCACTTTAGGAGAATGTCAGTGTGTCCCTGTAAAATAGTCTGTAAAGTCCTTTTGAGGTCCTTGAATGGTCTCCTTGGTTTTTGCATTGGTGGTAGAAGTAAGTGAGAACCCTCGACTTGGTCTTCTGCTGGGAGTCATAACTCTGGTCGAGGAAAGGATGCAGAAAGGAAACATCCCTTGAGGTTAGACCGATGAGATAATTGTGTGTTGCTTATGCATCGCTTGAAAGAGCCAGTGTCAGTGAGGGGTGTCTTTGAGATAAGGCCCAGGAGGAGCATCCTGGTTTGATGGGAAAACAGAGACAGAGACATGGTGAGGTCCTTCAGCTTGTCAAGAACTGCCTGAATGTCAAACGGAAAAATCTGTTGTGGCATAGTACAGTACTTTGCAGTGCAATGCAGTGTAATACAATGTGATGCAATACAGAGGTGCGTTACATTACGTTACGATACAATGCAAATCATGAGTGCAGCAGCACTCTGCAATACAGTTCAGTGCAGGAGTACAGGGCAGTGCAGCACAGGACCAGACTGTGTGACAGTAGTCAGTATGGTTCAGAACAATAAGTACAGAGCAGCACAGTGCAGCAGAATACAAAACTACACAGTTCAAGACAACGCAGTTCAGTACAGTACACTACGGTGGTACAATGTAATGCAAGATGTGCAGTACCATGTAGTACAGTGCACTTTAACACAGTGCAGTTCAGTACAGCACACTGCAGTGTGGCATAGTACAGTGCACTTCAACACAGTGCAGTTCAGTACAGTACACTACAGTGCGGCACAGTACAGTGCACTTCAACACAGTGCAGTTCAGTACAATACAGTTCAGTACACTACACTACAGTGTGGCACAGTACAGTACACTTCAACACAGTGCAGTGCAGTACAGTACACTACAGTGTGGCACAGTACAGTGCACTTCAACACACTTCATCACAGTGCAGTTCAGTACAGTACACTACAGTGCGGCACAGTACAGTGCACTTCAACACAGTGCAGTAGAGTACAGTACACTACAGTGTGGCACAGTACAGTGCACTTCAACACAGTGCAGTTCAGTACAGTACACTACAGTGCGGCACAGTACAGTGCACTTCAACACACTTCAACACAGTGCAGTAGAGTACAATACACTACAGTGCGGCACAGTACAGTGCACTTCAACACAGTGCAGTTCAGTACAGTAAACTGCAGTGTGGCACAGTACAGTGCACTTCAACACAGTGCAGTTCAGTACAGTACAGTACACTACAGTGCGGCACAGTACAGTGCACTTAAACACAGTGCAGTGCAGTACAGTACACTACAGTGTGGCACAGTACAGTGCACTTCAACACAGTGCAGTTCAGTACAGTACACTACAGTGTAGCACAGTACAGTGCACTTCAACACAGTGCAGTTCAGTACAGTACACTACAGTGCGGCACAGTACAGTGCACTTCAACACACTTCATCACAGTGCAGTTCAGTACAGTACACTACAGTGCGGCATTGTACAGTGCACTTCAACACAGTGCAGTTCAGTACAGTACACTACAGTGCGGCACAGTACAGTGCACTTCAACACAGTGCAGTTCAGTACAGTACAGTACAGTACACTACAGTGTGGCACAGTACAGTGCACTTCAACACAGTGCAGTGCAGTACAGTACACTACAGTGGGTCACAGTACTATGCACTTCAACACAATGCAGAGAGAGATGGGGGGAGCTATCTTACACAATGCTGTACCGCTGGAACCACAGCACATTGAAAAATGGCAGTTTTTTTATGTTGGACGCCAACGGGATTTGAACTTGTGACATCTTACAGTGATCTCTGCTCCGTGCCACTGAACACAACATGACCCACATGAGTTTTGTGTGACTCAGACTTACACTTTTATTGTCAGGAGCACCCCCTAAGGATCTTCAGACACAGCATGGTATAATGAGAAATCGTAATTAATGGCTAGACCTTAATTCATCTGGGCCCATGTATTGTCTTTTCAGATTCATGCAATCATGAACATATTTTGTGATATGAATTTGTAGGTTGTCAATGTCTAGTAGTGTTTTGCAAGTTTGAGTTTAGCGCATCTTTTGATAGCTGTTCTGTTAGCTTCAGTCGTAGCAGTGTGTATCTGAAGTAACTGTCCAGAAAATGAGTGTGTGTGTATGTGTGTGTGTATGTGTGCGTGTGTGTGTGTGTGTGTGTGTGTGTGTGTGTGTGTGTGTGTGTGTGTGTGTGTGTGTGTATATGTGCGTGTGTGTGTGTGTGTGATTCATTTAACGTCTTTCCACTAATCGTGATATTAGACGAATGTGTGTGTGTGTGTGTGTGTGTGTCTGCAGATTCCCTCTTCTGTTGCCAATTTTGAACCCTGAGAGGACGGTGGACACCATTGTGAATGCTGTGCTCTGTATCAGAAGCTGATCATTATTCCTCGATCTCTCTACCTCGCCTACGCTTTGAAAGGGTGTGTGCTGGTTGGTGTGTGTCTTTGTGCGTATTTTAAGTGTATGTGTGGAGTGTATGTGTGTCGACATTATCATTAACGCTATGTTGTGCCACCGGAAAGTGATCATTATTCTTCATTTTGTTAGCGTCACGAACACTTGGAAAGGGAGTGTGTGTGTGTGTGTGTGTGTGTGTGTGTGTGTGTGTGTGTGTGTGTAGTGTGTGTGGTAGTGTGTGTGTGTAGTGTGTGTGTATGTGTGTGGTAGTGTGTGTGTGTGTGTGTGTGTGTGTGTGGTAGTGTGTGTGTGTGTGTGTGTAGTGTGTATGTGTGTGTGTGTGTGTAGTGTGTGTGCGTGTGGTAGTGTGTGTGTGTGTGTGGAGTGTGTGTGTGTAGACATCATCATGAATGCGGTACTTTGTAACCAGACCTTGTTCATTATTCTTTGCATTCTCTTTGTTGCTTGCAGTCTGATCAGGAAGACATATTTTCTGCTCTGTGTGTGTGTATGTGTGTGTGTGTCTGTGTGTGTATATTTGTGTGTGTGTGTGTGTGTGTGTGTTGAGGGCTCTAGGGAGGGTGTGTGTGTGTGTGTGTGTTGAGGGCTTTAGGGAGGGTGTGTGTGTGTGTGTGTGTGTGTGTGTGTGTGTGTGTGTGTTGAGGGCTTTGGGGAGGGGGTGTGTGTGTGTGTGTTGAGGGCTTTAGGGAGGGTGTGTGTGTGTGTGTGTTGAGGGCTTTGGGGAGGGTGTGTGTGTGTGTGTTGAGGGCTTTGGGGAGGGGGTGTGTGTGTGTGTGTGTGTGTTGAGGGCTTTAGGGAGGGTGTGTGTGTGTGTGTGTGTTGAGGGCTTTGGGGAGGGGGTGTGTGTGTGAAGCTACAAGAGGGGTGGAATGTGGGGTAGTTGATGTATGTGTGGATACTGTCATGGAAGCTGTGCTGTGCAGGAAGCTTTTTGTCATCCCTTATGTTCTGTAGTTGTCTGTGTACTGCAAGTGTGTGTGTGTGTGCTGTGTGTGTGTGTGTGCATGGGTATGTGTGTGTGTGTGTGTGTGTAATAATAACATATCAGGACTTTGTGTTATGCTACCTCAAACTGTTATTCATCACCTTTTCCATGTGGTATATGCTCTGAAAGTGTGTGTGTGTGTGTGTGTGTGTGTGTGTGTGTGTGTGTGTGTGTGTGTGAATATATGTGTGTGTGTGTGTGCATGAACATGTTATGTGTATGCATGTTTGTGTGTGTGTGGGTGTGTACCCAGAAACTGCAGTCATCACTCTTCATCCTGTCTGTGTCACTTCACTGTGACGATGAAGATGATGCTACAGATTTCCATTCGGTCTGAAACTGCTTGACAGGGCTGTACTCTACACTTACTTTTATAATATATCTCGCGTCAGCCAGGCCTGAGTGATACAGACACCTGCAGTATTGGTCAGGAAATTTGAGCAACACTCTCAGAGATGCATCCAATAAGTAGATGAAACTCAACTGTGTGGTCCCAGTCTTCCCAACTCACTGAGCCAGTAGCAGATTCAGAGCTGGGTAGGAGCCGGTCGGGACTCACGACCTCCCAGCCAGGAGTCCCAGATGCTAACCACTTCACCACAATGGCTGGTCACAAGAGACAATTGTTAGTGGAATGCCTTGCAGTAAATGAAAGCATTGGCTGTGGGATAAAGATTGTATTCAAGTACCAATAATTCCATCTTTCAGACCTCCAGCACTAAAGATATCAGCATATACTTTGAATGACAATGGGCACATTTACATTGAGCTCGGGGCCAGCTCAGCGTAGTGTAGCACCACGACCTGCGTACTGCTTTGCATTTACACAGCAATAGCTGGAACCAGGCTACTGTACGTCTGACCTCATCATGTTATTTCTGGAATGCAAGATGGTCACCTCCGGCTGTGGCGCTGGGTGGCACGGCACAGAAAAAGTCAGTGTAAATGCAGATGTTCGCACTACGGTTCGGCCAGGCTCGGTAAAAAGTGGCAGTGTAAACGCACCCAATGAAACTAATTGATATGACTGCAGCATGATCTTTTCTGTATGATCCAAACCGGATGGTGCTACGTTTATTGTGGGAGTCCATGTATCAGCCATTTTCATTTTTTTAGTTTTGAAATGAAGACAGACTGACCTCCTCACTGCATGACAAGAGGAGATCAACCAGACCAGCATTCGGCCATCACAGTGTCTGGGCTGTCATGGGCTGGCAGTGTGGATCATGATCATGCTGAAACGCAGATCTGATAGGAAGCCTTCAGGTATCGCAGAAGCAGCTTCTCAGAGCAAAGACACTTTGCAAACTATGCCAGTTTTCTGGAGTAAGAAATGCTGTGTGGTTTTTTTGATTAGGAGATAACATTTCACAGCAGATGTTGTGGGCACAGTTGTGGGTGTTGTGTTTGTGGACTGAGCGAGCATGCCTGTCTTTGACTAAAGATAAGGCAACGCGGCCATATCCTTGCCTGTGAAATTCTGTGCTCAAGGGTGTGTATGTTCCTTTGGATTATTTGCACCCGTTATCATCCCTTCACGCTGTTCCTGCGTGTTGCTTCCGATGTCAGTACATGGTGCGACTGGGTTGGCACGCTGATCAGAAGCTGATCATGGGGGGGGGGGGGGGAGGGGCCAGGGGATCTGCCTCCCACTCCCACCCCCCCACCCCACTCCCCCACCCAGTTCCTCTTCTTCCCTGCTCTCCGTCCATCACTGCCCAGACTTCTCTCTAACCTCCGCTCAGTTGCAGAGAAAAATTTTGTTGAAAATCGGAAAATGCCAGAGCAAGCGCTTTGGAAGAAAGGTGGAAGTGGGAGAGGGGTTGGCGGGATTGGTAATGAAGAAGAAAAAAAAACGGTCACAGACATTTGCTGTTAGGGAAATGTCACACACAGTGTGTGGATCATGGTCTCCACATGATAAAACCACCCACACATCATAGGATAAAACCACCTACACATCATAGGATAAAACCACCCACACATCAAAGATAAAAACACCCACACATCATAGGATCAAACCACCCACACATCATAGGAAAATCATAGAAACCACCCACACATCATAGATCAAACACCACACAACACCACATCATATGATAAAACCACCCACACATCATATGATAACACCCACACATCATATAAAACCACCCACACATCATATGATAAAACCACCCACACATCATATATCAAAACCACCCACACCATCATATGATAAACCACCCACACATCATATGATCAAACCACCCACACATCATATAAACACCCACATCATAGGATAAAACCATCCACACATCATATATCAAAACATATAATCATATAAACCTCCACACTACCATATGATAAAATCCTCACAATCATAGGATAAACCATCCACATCATATTATAAACCCCATTAAAACACTACAAGATACACCATCAATGATAAACACCAACTCAATCAAACACATACACAGAAACACACAATTAGTAACACCCAAATTAGATAAACACCACAATCTAGGATAAAACCCACATATTAACACCCACCATGAAACCCCACATCAGGATAACCACACACACCAATGTAAACCCCCACCAATCATAACCACTCAGGATAACCACCCATATTGTCACCACCCAATCAGATAACCACCCACATCATATAAAACCATACCACCACCCCTGCTTACCACTTCTGAGGCTGCATCCACCGAGACTGGAGTCTCCACACCCAACCCCTCCCATCCACAACCCCACCAAGGTGCTGACTGTAGGTGACGTGAAGTCCATGGCTTCTTCTCTTTTCCAGCCTGCTGCCAACGAAGGTCAGTCACCTCATCAACGAGTACCTCGGGGCGAGCGCCAGCATGGAAACATTTGTTGGACGGACCAAGAGGGACTGATTCGGCCTTGCCACCTCTGTTGCAGACATAAGTTGACCATTTTAAGTTACAGATTAATCACAGAAGAGAAGGTCCTCTATGTACACTGGTGTTGTTTTCGCTTTTCCTTGATGCTTGAAGATTCATAATCCTGGAGGGATGTAGAGTTTTGTGTTTATTTTGGTATTTATTTATGCGTGCTGGAATGAGGAAGGCTGGAGAATCAGAACGGAGGTATGGTACTGCCATGAAAATTGCATTTACCTGTTTGTTAATTTTACCTGAATTAAACAAAACTGAACAGAGGAGAAAGAAAACTGTTCCTTTAACTCAACCAGGTTTTTCTCAGATTTTTTTTTTTTTCATTTCCATCTTTCAAATAAAAGTGAATAAAATAGAATGTACACAGTTTCAAGTAATGCGCCTTTGCAGGTATTTTTCTTGTTCATTTCTTTTAATCAAAAATGACACAAAGCTTTTGAAGAAAGCTAGAGTCATTTTCCCGACACTTTTGCCTTAATTTCTAGCCAGGAGTCTGGAAGGGGAAAAAAAAAATCAAACACACTCCAAAGTATGGTTCCCCTACGGTCCACAAAAACTTTTTTTTTGTGATTGGTTTGGATTTTTCCCAGCATTTCCCTGTTGAAGCAGATAGTGATCAATCAATAGAAAAATGGGGGAAAGAAAGGCATTCCTAGGGATGGTTCCCCCCCCCCCCCCCCCCCCCCCCCCCCCATCAAACATGTCTTACAGTTGTTTAGGATTCTTACCTTCATTTCCCCGTTGAAGCAGGGAGTGGTAAATTCAGCAGACTGGATGACTCCTCCGGCAAGGCTAGGTTTTATACATACGCTTTAAGGAAATCGATAGTATAGCTGTTATGCTATGAACTGTAGACAACTGTATATTCTTGTTTATTTGTGGTTGGATTTGTTTGTGTGTTTTTTTTTTCCCATGATATGGTTTGTCAATTCTGAGTGATGGCGGCCCAGAAAGGGCCTTGAATTGTGTGCCTTCATGATGCAGAAGCTGAAATTCCCTTGCTGAAGAAAGCTTTGTTCCCCCAGCGGAGGTCCAAAAGGGAACGCACTGCTTGTTGGAGTAGCTTCCCTTTTGGGTCTTTCCCTTTTTTGGACTGCTATGTAAAGGAAGGGAAGTGAAAAAAAAAAGAAGTTTTTTTTAAAATTAAATGACAAAGGCCATGACTTAACTCTTAGAAAAGTGCAGCACAAAGTTCGGCGAACCAGGCAAGTCAACCCGTCAGTCGAGACTGATTTTATCCGAGCGTGAATGAATGAAGACAAAACAGAAGAAGAAAATGAAAACGCTTTTTATTTTTTATAACGCCTATCTTGCGCTGAAGAGGTTGAAGATAAATGATTGCTTGTTCATTGTCGTTGTAATAATTGTTTTGTATCTTGTCTGAAGAAGACCTAAGAGGTCGAAACACGTCATGTTTTGTCTTGTGATTCGTTTGTTCATGTTGTTTTTTTTTGCTGTTTGCTAACATTTATTTAAGATTTTTTTGTTTGTTTTTTTTAGCATACAAAAATACATTTACCCTTTTATTTTCAACTTTTTTTTTCACTGCATTATGCATACCAGTAGTCTGCTGGAGAACAGCACTGACCATTCCAACTGTGTTGACCGGTACAGTGTCATTGTATTCTGCACTCAAGTTTTGTTAAAAGAGGGTGAAGGTACAAATCTAAGACAAGTTCCTGAGTGGTAATGGTTTGTTTGGAATGAGACTTCAGTATTACCTCGCCGTGCTCAGTGGAGTGCTGTTGGCGGATGAGGGATGACTTGGGTGCTAACTCTTGTGTTTGAAATTTCATCTTATTCAGTCGGTTTCTGCGACTACATGCCAAATCGTATGAGCAGCAGCAGGCCTGTTCACCATGTGAATGAAATAGCGGAGAAAACTGTGGAGGGTTTCAAAGACAAAAGGAAGGGGGAGCAGCAGGTGTTTGCTTGTGGGGGAAAAGTGAGAAGCGAGATCAGCAACGAAATGGACGTTGAGATCATTCTTTTTGATTGTGTATAGCTTACTTCTGAAAAGCTTTTCTGGGTGTTGGAGAGTGGGAGATCAGGTTATGTCATTCACCAGTCACGAGGACATTACTGCTGTTCTTTGCTCCAGTCAGAGGATGTTACCACTGTAGACTTTTCTCTCGCCTTCGAGAAAGCCTCGAGATAGTCTCGGGGTCAATGTCTCACCTGTTTTGTCACCAGAGTGTGCTATGAAACACTGCCTCTCACCAAACACCCAAGAATATCCGGTGTCTCACCTGTATGAAATGCTTCTCCTGATTGGTATGTGACCGATACCTGAATCAGAGCCTGACAACTCGGCGCCAGCAGAGAGCGATGCTGTGGGTGTAGTCATTATCTGCTTGTGCCAAGTTGTCAGGCTCTGTGTCCACAATTGGCTTGGTGTCAGTCTAGCCCTGGAGTTCATTTCATGTTCTCCCAGTGTATGCCAGTGAGACAGGCGTTGTTGCTGAAAGATCGTCTGATGAGGAAAACGTTCGCTCACTACAGATATGTTGGATCAACTTCAGTATTGCCCATTTCTGTCTGTTCGGTTCTGTCCACCATTCTGGTAAGAGTCCACCATCCCAGTGATTGTAGGGGCAGTGAACAGTGACAGGTTCACTGTGTGCAGGACACGGCCTAATAGAAGGCAGGGGCCCATCTTAAGTCCTACCTTTCCCTGAACCGAGTCATGTACTGGTGGGTGGGTGGACTAAGCGGGGGTTTTTCATCATGAAAACTCGACACCACAAAACGATCGTCAGCCCTGCAGGTAAATGCTCTCACCGGTTGACTTCTAGCCTCTGGCTTTGTGTGAACAGACCTTAAACAACATGTAAAACAAAGGAAAAAGAATGAGCTCTGAAGTTGTGGTTACACTAGTAGCATTGTCAGGGCAAACAGGTCTGCTGTTGTATTAGTCAGTACAATTCCATGTTTATTTACCTGTTGTTGATGTCAGTTTTGTGACTGATGTGATATGTGAAATGGTAAATCCCCCCTGAAACCGCATTCATCCTGTAAATGAAATGCATCTTCTATCTCAACATTGTTAAGGTTTGTTTTACTCTAAAGTATACTTTGATATTTTTCTCACTCTGCATCTGAAAGTGTAAGTCTTGAGAGTTCTTGCAAATATTTACTTGAAAGCTTTGTTTGCAGTTTTATCATGTATGCTTCTGACTGTACATATTTGTTTAAACATTACTAAGTGTCAAGTCATAGAGTTTTGAAAAAAGGTTTATTGCAGTTTCTGTTTTTGCAGTTTATCAAAATAGGGTTCTGATATGTATTTTTTGTTATAAAGTCATTAATGGTTATGTCTGTTTTGTTTGCTCAAATTTTGTGGCTTTCTGTAAGTATGTCATTGTATTCCATACATCTTTACTCCACTTGCATTGAGAATATCTTTTGAGTGTGTGCATAAACTATCCATCAGTCATAACTCCAGTCACATGGAGAATATCTTTTAATTGTGTGCATGAACTATCCTTCAGGCATATCTATCCTTCAAAGATAACTTCAGTGGCATGGAGAATGTCTTAATTGAGTGCGTCGAGTATCCATCAAAGATAACTCCAGCAGTCCCATGGGGAATGTCTGTTAATTGCGTGCATCAGCTCACCATCAAATGTTAATATTGTGCTAGTTTGAATAGTTGCATATTTTATATAAACAAGCTTTGTTTCGATTCCGTGACCAGTTTTTAACTTTGTCATCCCATGTAAAGAAAAGATATTGGGAAAGGGACACAACTTTTGGTGACTTTGTGATTGATTTTGATGATGTTAGAATGCTGTATTAACATATTTTCTGTCGCTCTCCTGTTTTGCACGCTCTTATTGTGTATTGCCTGATTACTTTTTTTTTTTTTTGATTCTGGTGGTGATTCTCTTGTAGAAATGGTTTTTAAATTAAGACAATGAAAAAAAAATGAGGGACTTGAAATTTTGAATTATTTTCACTTGTGGACCAGCGTTTTGTCCACAAAAAAAAAGCACACACTTTCTGATGATAATGCATATATGACAGAGCTGACCATTGACAAGATACTGGCCACTCTTTCATCCTCAGAAGATACATTATTTTGATGGCTTTTTTTTTATGTATTTGATCCAGTTATGCCTTCCAGTTGAAGAGAAACAGCTCTTTAATTTCCCTGCTGAACATGAGTTCTTTACATGAACTTTCAGATCCGATGAGTGCAATTATTGGTCTCCCACCGGAAGATGTTTTCTTATTGACTTGTTTTTACACAGATGAAAAGCAGTGCCATTCTTTAAAAGTTTTTTTGTTTTTTTGTTTGTAATGTTTTGCCATTTAAACACAACTTTCCTGGGAAATGTTGACAATCAAATGCCAGTATGGAAGATGCGTTTTCTTTCTTTTGATTCTTTCGTTAAAAACAGCGGCCATGTTTGTTCTGTAACTTGGTCATCAGTTATTTAATATCAGGATGAGATCGTTGTGGTCTCTTTCTTTTAAAACGGCTGCAGTGTTTTGCTTTGTGATTGGTCACTGGCTGTTAAATGTCTGGATTCCTCTCTGTCTGGTCGGTGCTTTTCAAAAGAGTTGCAGTGTTTGTTCTGTGATTGGTTACTGGCTCTGAAGATTGTAGTTATGCCCCTTGCCAAGACCAGGCCAATGCCAGAATTAGCTGGTTGAAATTTTCAGGGATCTCTGTCATACAAAATCTGAAGGGACTAGCTGACTGAAGAGCCAGAGTCTACGCATAGTACTTGCCATGAGCAGGCTGAATGTGCGCCGACCTTTCTGTCGACCCCTGTGTCACTGCCAGTGGTGTCCACGACAGCGCAGTGGTTCATCTAGTGGACGAAGGCTGATTACTCTAATGTGGAGAGTGTTCGTGCTTGGAAAGTTCCACTCTAACCAAGGTTAGATACCAAAGATCATAAGTACTGAACTTCAGGTGGTTATGCACAGCTGTTTTGACATCATGCCTGTGCAAAAATTTCACGTCCCCCACCCCCCTCCCCCCTCCATATAAACACTGTTTAAAATTATTGCATTTATGTATAAGCTATACAACATATCAATTCTTGAAGTAAAACAAGGACACTGATTCATTATGAAATAGGTTTTTCCATCATATATATGCATATATATCTATATCTATCTACCCGGTATCTGTCTATCTATCTATATATCTATCCATATATATAAATAAAGAATATTTATGTATATGTATGTTATGCTGAACAATTTAGTAGCGGGGGAAAACAAGTGCAGGCTATCAATTCTTCCATCATTATATTAATGCCTTGGCAAATATTTAAATTTTTAAAAAAGGGGGTGGGGGGGGGGGGGGGGAGAGGCGGGAGAGGAATAAAGTGTGAACATAAAATTTAAAAAATATGTAGTAAATGATAAACCCTTCACTAGCAGCATATGGGAGCCATCGTAATCCCTCTTGGAGACAAGATTATTGCCTGCTCCTAGGCCTTTCGTCCACTGGATCAGACCTATTAGGGAGACACGGCTGGTTGTGTCTGTGCTCCCTTGGCGTCAAATGGAGACACACCACAGTCCATCATTCTGTGGTGTTCTCACCACCAAGGGTTCAAGAAAAGAATCCAACAGCACCCAAAGCAGCCATCGAAGGGTCAAAAAGTATATATATATACACACACACACACACACACACACACACACACACAAAGAATGATAAAAAGCAAATATATATATATATATAAAGATATATATATTTGCTTTTTATCATTCTTTGTGTGTGTATGAGGGTTCTTTGAAGGTTTAGTCTGCCACGGTTGATGGAAGTTTAAACAATGTGATCCTGGAGTGTAAGGATGGCATAGAGTAATGTAACACTACCATTCTATGTTCCGCTGAGGTCATTATCATCATTTAGTGTTTGCTTGGTCAGCGCCATCATCCTGTTTCTGATTGTGTGTGGAACTGCATTTTTTTTTTCTCTTTAGATCATTCCATCAGAATATATTACACATCAATTCAAGTACTTTTCTTTGGGTTTGTTTCTGTTTACAAGTGCACATACGCGCGGTTGTGTGTGTGTGTGTGTGTGTGTGTGTGTGTGTGTGTGAAAATACTGTGCTATTCTGTTTCTGAACTAATTCACAGTCCTTATTTCAGTATGTAATGAAAAATATTTGGATCCCGAGCTTATGGTGGTGGAGTCTTTTTGTTGTTATTGTTGTTTTTTAATTTTTTTTTTTTTGGTGGGGGGGGGGGGGGGGGGGTTCTGGGGAACAATGATGGACCTTGTACTCGTAGCACCTTATGACAAAAGTTGTGCCCCTTGACGCACAATACAGGCATTATTTCAGTCTTTCGTAATGATGCAAGAAAATCAATGTCAGATTCCAATTAGTCACACATTAAATCCTATGTTAATAAACAACACAATAGAATTCCCTCATAGTCGACTTTTTTAAGGTAACAATCAATGAAATTCGGATTTCTGATACAAAAATACTCGAATCATGTCAATGCTCTACAATTAGCGTTTCGGGGGGGGGAGGGAAAAAAAGATTTGGTGGAAGGTCAGGTCACTGTTTCCGACGATGTTTTCTATATCAACCTTCTCTTACCTATATATTACATTGATTGGATGCCCAGGTTTCTCAGGCTTATTCCTTGGGGATGTCGGCGGCTCCTTTCGCTCTTTCTGGAATTGTGTGCTCGTAACTTCCTCTTTCCTATCATTCTCTTTTCTTTTTGTCTTTCGTTACTTTCCTCTACGTTTTTTTTTTTCTGCTAGGTGGATCATTTTTGTCTGTCTTTGGTCTGAAAACTCCTTTGCACTTATCTGTGGTTATGAATGATGATATGGCAGCTACGTTGGCGTAGTTATGCAATTAGGTTAGGAAAATTTGCAATTGACCATATGGAGCAGAACGCACCGAAAGTGCGAGTGGGACCCAGCGAAGTACTGTCCTCAGCTGCCAAGTCAATCAGCTGGGAGCAATCCTGCACCACCTTGGAAACCCTCGCAGTGTTAGCATGGGGTGCAGGCAGGTACAGAGCATTCCATTAATACATCAAAAGGACATAACTGCTGTCTGGGCAGATGCCGTTGTGTTATGGCCAGTGGATGTGACACAACAGAAACTGCATGGGAGCGTCCCAAGGAGTGTACCAGCCCATATTTCATGACTGCAGATCCCACTGGAGAAAGATGCTACGTAAAGCAACTGCTTTGTGCATTCCGCAGCCTCACCCGTTGCTGTTTGGCTGACAGGTCAAAACAGTGCAACTTTAGACGCTGCCAAGCTTTCACCACAATAGGTCTTACGTGCCCTCTGAAAAGAATCCCGGGTTACAGTCTTTCCTGCTGTAAACGGGGCTTCCCTGAGGTCAGTTGTATTTTCCTCACAGTCACTGGGCCTTTCCTCAGTAAGCCAAACTGCGGACAAGAGAAGAATACACCCGAAGGTGTGAATGGGACCCAGAGAAGTACTGTCCTCAACTGCCAAACCAACCAGTTGGGAGCAATCCTGCACCACGCTTGGAAACCAGTGCAGTATTGACATAGGGGACAGGCACGCACAAGGCATTCCATTAAGACGTCAAGGGACATAACTGCTCCCTGGCAGATGCCATTGTGTCATGGCTCCTGGACGTGACACGACAGAACCTCCACAGGAGTCCCTATGGGTCTACCCATATTTCATGACCGCAGAGCCCACCGGTGATAGAAAATGCCCCCCAGCAACTGTTTACATGTATTTTTGGTTACAGTTAAATAAATGTTTTTATTAATTTTTTTCTTCACGATTTTGCACGAGAGTGATTTAATCAAGCGGAATAGCTCGTACTCTCGGCACAGCTTAGTCTTATTTGCTGTTAAAAACTGTACCTTGTCATGAATTGACTACTGTCTTGTTCATTTGTTTTGTTCACTGGGATCTGATTCGTTTTTTTTTCCCCTGTATGATTTGACAGCCCTGAAAAGGTCCTCTGTTGTTGACTAGGCAATGAAAACAAAAACAATTAAATGATGTGATGAAATTGGGCCAGAGGATTTCCTGAAATGGAAATCAGGTTCAATATCTACTTCATCAGCCCACTTTTTAAACCTTTTTTTTTCCAGTCTCGAACGTCTTCACAAAGTAAGCTTGTAGGTACCAAGTCTAAACATAGGCAACTGTAGATCAAGAGATAATGGCATTAGCATCTTCGCCTTTTGCTGGCTATGAGTGCTTCTGTGTATATCAAAGGGGCGTTCTTCACTTCCTGTTCTTCTGTTTGTCTGTCTGTCTGACTCCTGTTCACGGATGGGTTGTCCCTTTGCCGCTGATAGTGTCAATCCCACAAGTTTGAAGCACAACAAAAGAGTGGTTCACCACAGAGGCAAAGGCTAACGGCAGGCAGTAGGCTGACCTCACTGCGCAACGAGGAACGTCATTGTGGCATACGTGATTACCTGTGGACACGGCCAAACCAATGGAGCACGCGATGTGTGTAGTGCCTGGCAGTGGTTAGCAGTCTGCGCAAGGGAAAAGTGGAAATGGGACTTCAGCCAAGGCAAATATGGAAATGGGATT
>CM065747.1:6511044-6516044 GCA_033310375.1 Conus canariensis
GTAAAAAGAACCAATGCAAAGCATCCAAATGCCATCAAAAAATAATTTGAAAGCTGCCTTAGGCCAACGCTCTCTGCGGAGCGGGCAGCCAGCGTCCACTGTGACAGGCGGAAAATGTCGTTTTTCTGAATCCCTCACCGGATTACGACAGGAAATCGCATGTCATTCTTCGTGACTGGAAAAAAATGTACAAAGGTCTCCTGAGCAATGACAGGACCGTTGTGAATAGATAAATAGATAAATATTATAAATGTGTGGGTTTGTTTTTTTTTTTTTCAAAAGTCGGATTGAAAGTGAGTAACAGAAACAAAGGAAGTCAGAACTTCCAGAAGGTAGAAGAGCTATTGGTACTGGAAGAGCCCCGCGACACTTCCCCGCCCCCCCTCCCGCCCCCCCCCCCCCCTCCCCCAGCCCCACCCCGGATCTCGCTCACACACACACACACACACACACACACACACACACACACACACACACACACACACACACACACACACACACACACTCACTCACAAAGAAAAGAAAGGGGGATTGGGCCGATAGAAAGACACTATAAAAGTGTGTTCCAAGCAGTGGTAAACAAACACAACATTTTTTTTAATGTACTTATACCTTTATTTCAGGAAATCACACACTGACAGTTGAGGGGCTAATAAACGGAACTTAACCGGGTTCGAAAGGAACACTTCGTTTAAAATCAACATACGAGAAAAATATCAAAAATGATGTTAATGAATAAGACAAAAACAAACAAACAAGAAACTATCACAAAGAGAGAGAGAGAGAGAGAGAGAGAGAGACAGACAGACAGACAGACAGACAGACAGACAGCACAGACAGACAGACAGACAGAGTCTCTGTAAGCCCACTTATCAAAACGGCGAATTTCAACAGAGCGAAAGTGACAGCGCACCAAAGATTAGAACATAAATAAACTCATACGCCTTGTATCAAACTCGAAAAAACTCAAACAGCAAGCGAATGGCCATCGGTAAGAAAACACGCAGACAATGCATGGTGTGTGAGGCTTTGAAGAAAAAAATGTAAAAAAAAAAAAAAAAAAAAAAAAAAAAAAAAAAAAAAAAAGTGGTGGGAAAAAAAGGATGTAAGCTTCACTTAAAAAAAAAAAAAAAAAAAAAAAAAAAAAAACGTCTTTACAACAACAACAAAAATTTTAAGAGAAGAAAACAAAAAGAAAAGAAAAAAATGTATAGAAAAAAAAAATGTAGAGACGGGGGTGGTGGAGGGAAAAACCAACAGAAAAAAAAAAAAAGAGAGAGAGAAAAAAACGGCGAATTTTACATTCGTTGTATACAAATACACAATTCTAGCACAGGAACTCGTTCCTAGCACATAACATCTGAGATAAAAACGTACCCTTCGCAACAGACTTCCCCCCTGCCAAACAGAATGACCTTCGCTACGTGGACCGAATCTATTTATATTGGAGGACAAGAGGTGGATTATCAGGTAAACTTGCTGTCAATCACACCAGGCTGCTTCGAATCATACAATAAAAAAAATAATAATAATAAATTTTAAAAAAAGAAAGAAAAAGGAAAGGAAAAAGAAAAAGAAAAACAACAAAGAACGCAAAAAAAAAAAAAAAAAAAAAAAAAAAAAATTAAAAGCATTTTATGGGGAAAAGGTTAGTTACATCAAATATTGTTTCAGTTTCAGTTTCATCAAGGAGGCGCCACTGCGTGCGGACTGGTCCATAGACGCTACACCACATCCGCTTAAGTTTTGAGACCACACTACGCATGATTTTAATCTGATGGATTTAATGAATTAACAACTAAGATGAGAGAATTGAAGAAGAGGGTCTCGTGGCTACGACTTAGCGGATGTCTGACCTACGCAGTAGCCCAACGCGCTGGTCAGACCTTGAGTGCCTACTAACATGGGTTGTGTCTTTTTTTTTCTTCTTTTTTTTTTCTTTCAAATATTGAGTATGAGGTAGTGACAAAGCTAAGTCAATGTAAAAGGCTCGGCTTTTTTTGTGTGTGACTGGGTTGAGAGCTTTAAAAGAGAGAGAGAGAGAGAGAGAGAGAGAGAGAGAGAGAGAGAGAGAGAGAGAGAGAGGAGGGGAAGAAAGACCAGAAGATCATTCAGGGGAGCGCAGACCTCTAACAAGATCAAACCAGTCACAGGGTCCGCTTTTTTAAAGTGAGTTCATGTATGAAAACAAACGCATTCCGCCAGGGGAAGTAAAAGCATGGGCTGAAGGAGTTCCTTCCCTTGTTCTCAAACAAAACGGGGAACTTGCAAAAACAAGCAACAACAACAACAGCAACAACAACAACAACAACAACAACACAAGGAAGAAAAACAACCAAATCTCTCTCTCTCTCTCTCTCTCTCTCTCTCTCTGTATTCTCTCTCTCTCTCTCTCTCTCTCTCTCTCTCTCTCTCTCTCTTTATCGATATCTCTCTTGCACACACACACATACACATACTCACACACGCGCGCGCGCACGCATGCATACACACACAAACACAAACACAACACACACACACACACACACACACACACACACACACACACACACACACACACACACACACACACACACACACATACACACACACACATACACACATACACACACACACACACACACACACACACACACACAACACACACACACACACACACAACACACACACACACACACACACACACACACACACACACACACACACACACACACACACACCAAATGTCAATGTTTATATTTCTGGAAAGTTTTGATATTCCATGAACGTATGACTTCATAGATAGTCATTAATTGATGACAGTAACTCCACAGTGGTCATATCAGTGGAAAATGTGTTGTTATAATCTTACCAGTAATATCAACAGATCCTGGATCGACCTTTCTTCCGGATCCTCATCTACTGATCAGGAGGAAAAGGGAGTGGGTACATCTGCGCAATCTTACTACTGATAGACTGAAAAACAAAGATAGAAGCAGAGCAAGATTTGGCGCAATCTTGCTACTGATAGACTGAAAAACAAAGGTAGAAACAGAGCAAGTCTTGGCGCAATCTTACCGCTCATGGACTGGAAAACAAAGATAGGAGCAGAGCAAGTTTTGGCGCAATCTTACTGCTGATAGACTGAAAAACAAACATAGAAGCAGAGCAAGTCTTGGCGCAATCTTACCGCTCATAGACTGGAAAACAAAGATAGAAGCAGAGCAAATTTTGGCGCAATCTTACTGCTGATAGACTGAAAAACAAACATAGAAGCAGAGCATGGTTGAACACATCACCTTCCTCGCCAAACTGTGCAAGATTTTCAATACAGCTGACCTGGGAACAACTTGGGTTCGACTTCATCAAGTCGTTCTGGTCAGTTCAGTTCAATTATCAGAGAATTATTTATCCCGTGTTCCGTTTAGCGTATCTCAATGGAGCGTTCTTTACTTTTGGTGCCAAAGAGTGTTCTCACAAAAAAAAGATGCTGGTGAAATTTGATCCAGGCAGCAGACTTACAGCTGGTAATGCTCCCATGAGTGTCGGTGCCTTACACGATATGCCACGCTGTCTTAGCTTATTAATCAATTGGGTTTGCAGTCAATCAACACGGGTCTGGCCAAAATGATTTCAGCCTACCGTTGAGGTGTGGTATGGACTGTTAAGTCGTCTGTGCTATGCTTGGGTGTGATCGAAGGGCTGTGTGCAAGGGTGTGCTGAAAGACAGAGAAGAAGAAGAGGAAGAGAGGGTGGGGGGGGGGGGGGGAGGAGTGAGGGAGGGGAAGAGAGGGGTGGTGCGGATGAGCGGACGGGGGGGGGGGCAATGCGCGAGCCTGTAATCCTCTTAATCCTTACCGACCGTCCTCAGACATTCGTGCCGATGCATGACCTTTTCCAACGAGGGTATAATGAACAACCCCCTCCCCCCCCCCCCCCACCGCACCACATCCCACCCCACCCCCACCCCAAACTAACCCCACCCCCAACACTCCATTCTCTTCGCGCACCTCTCCCCACCAGCGCCTTTCCAACCCACCTGTTCCTTGCCCTCCATCCCACCACCCCCTTTCCCCAATGACGTTTAGGACTCCTTCCTTACCCATTACGTTAGGACTCCTTCCTTCCCCATTACATTAGGACTCCTTCCTTCCCCATTACATTAGGACTCCTTCCCTCCCCATTACATTAGGACTCCTTCCTTCGCCATTACGTTTAGGACTCCTTCCTTCCCCATTACGTTAGGACTCCTTCCTTCCCCATTACATTAGGACTCCTTCCTTCCCCATTACGTTAGGACTCCTTCCTTCCCCATTACGTTAGGACTCCTTCCTTCCCCATGACGTTAGGACTCCTTCCTTCCCCATGACATTAGGACTCCTTCCTTCCCCATTACATTAGACTCCTTCCTTCCCCATTACATTAGGACTCCTTCCTTCCCCATTACGTTAGGACTCCTTCCTTCCCCATTACGTTAGGACTCCTTCCTTCCCCATTACGTTAGGACTCCTTCCTTCCCCATTACACATTAGGACTCCTTCCTTCCCCATTACATTAGGACTCCTTCCCTCCTCATTACATTAGGACTCCTTCCTTCCCCATTACATTAGGACTCCTTCCTTCCCCATTACATTAGGACTCCTTCCTTCCCCATTACATTAGGACTCCTTCCTTCCCCATGACATTAGGACTCCTTCCTTCCCCATTACATTAGGACTCCTTCCTTCCTCATTACATTAGGACTCCTTCCTTCCACATTACATTAGGACTCCTTCCTTCCTACACTGATTGGACACGTGACGATAGTAAGGAGATAACCCAGCGCCTTCTGTTGCTACAGATTCTCTCGCTGGTATCACGTGCACATACCGCCTCTAGAAACTACCTGCAGCCAAGCCGAGAGAGCGTGAACGATGTTTTGGTTAACGACAGATTAACTGGATGAGGTTTTTAAACATTCATTTCAGGCGTTAGGTTTGGGTTTATGAAAAGAAAAAAAAATTGCTTAATTACTTTAAGTC
>CM065747.1:6528544-6536044 GCA_033310375.1 Conus canariensis
TTGGTTAGTGAAATCTGCAGTTCTGCACTGTGTATGATCGATCTTCTGGAGGTCTGGTAGGGTGAATCAGTGACACACAGGGCAGGTCAAGAGCCAGTCACCTGTGCGCCGGGCAGTCGCCTCGGCTGCGGCCGTGAATCCCCCCAGTAGGGTCTGTTTCTTCTTTTCCTTCCACGGCTCATTCCTCTCTTCTGCATCTCTGGTCACCCTCCTCTCTACCTTCCTGCTGGCTTCCTTTCCCTTATCATTATTTTCCTTTAACATTCTCCCTTCTTCCCCCCCCCCCCCCCCCCCCCCCCAATACCTTTCCCCTACCTTTTATTTATTTTTATCTTTTTCAATTGCATACAGTCTACTTACACTCTCTTTCGCTACATTTCAGCTTGTATTTCTATATCTTTCATCTACCTTTGTTTTTCTAAACACCCCCCCCCCCCTCCCCCCCCCCCCCCCCCCCCCTTCCCCTTACCTATTCTTTTCTTCCAATTTTGATACATCTCCCCCCCAGCCTTTTAATAACTTCTCATACCTTTCTGCTTTCCCTTCTTCTTCTTCTTCTTCTTCTCTTCTTCTTCTTCTGCGTACGCAGGCTGATACTCCTGCGGACACCCCCTGTATAAACAGGCAAGGATTAATCCCATCTATCCAACAACGGGATTGGAGTTTTCTGTGTATTACCGTTTTTTTTTTTTTTTTTTATCCCGCCATTAAGGCAGCCATGCTCCAACTTCGGGGAACTTTCCCTTCTATTTTCCTATCTTACACATTTTACCCCTTTTCTTATCTTTTTTGTTCTGTCTTTCCTCTGTATTTTCCTAGCTTTTGTTTAAAACCTTATAAAGTTTCCTCACACGGTTTCTTACCTGAACTATACCTATTTCCCACCGTCTCCCAATCCTTTCGTATCTGTTGCTAGTTCTTTTTTTTTCTACCTACCCCTAATCGTTTTTCTGTTTTCGCTAATTTTTCTTCTGCCTGTCTCTAATCATTTCAATCCCTTTCCCTGTCTTTCCCCTAGTTATTGCCATCCAATTCTCCACGTATTCTGACCTTTCCCCTAGTTATTGCCATTCAACTCTCCACATATTCTGACCTTTCCCCTAGTTATTGCCATCCTATTCTCCACATGTTCCGACCTTTCCCCTGGTTATCGCCATCCAATTCTCCACATATTCTGACATTCCCCTAGTTATTGCCATCCTATTCTCCACATATTCTGACCTTTCCCCTAGTTATTGCCATCCTATTCTCCACATATTCTGACCTTTCCCCTAGTTATTGCCATCCTATTCTCCACATATTCTGACATTTCCCCTAGTTATTGCCATCTTATTCTCCACATATTCTGACCTTTCCCCTAGTTATTGCCATCCAACTCTCCACATATTCTGACATTTCCCCTAGTTATTGCCATCCTATTCTCCACCTATTCTGACCTTTCCCTAGTTATCGCCATCCAATTCTCCACATATTCTGACCTTTCCCCTAGTTATTGCCATCCTATTCTCCACATATTCTGACCTTTCCCCCTAGTTATTGCCATCCTATTCTCCACTATTCTGACCTTTCCCCTAGTTATTGCCATCCTATTCTCCACATATTCTGACCTTTCCCCTAGTTATTGCCATCCTATTCTCCACGTATTCTGACCTTTCCCCTAGTTATTGCCATCCTATTCTCCACTATTCTGACCTTTCCCTTAGTTATTACCATCCTATTCTCCACCTATTCTGACCTTTCCCTAGTTATCGCCATCCAATTCTCCACATATTCTGACCTTTCCCCTAGTTATTGCCATCCTATTCTCCACATATTCTGACCTTTCCCCTAGTTATTGCCATCCATTCTCCACGATTTGACCTTTCCCTATTATTGCGTCAACTCTCCACATATTCTGACCTTTCCCCTAGTTATTACCATCCTATTCTCCACCTATTCTGACCTTTCCCCTAGTTATCGCCATCCAATTCTCCACATATTCTGACCTTTCCCCTAGTTATTGCCGTCCAACTCTCCACATATTCTGACCTTTCCCCTAGTTATCGCCATCCAATTCTCCACATATTCTGACCTTTCCCCTAGTTATTGCCGTCCAACTCTCCACATATTCTGACCTTTCCCCTAGTTATTGCCGTCCAACTCTCCACGTATTCTGACCTTTCCCCTAGTTATTGCCGTCCAACTCTCCACATATTCTGACCTTTCCCCTAGTTATTACCATCCTATTCTCCACCTATTCTGACCTTTCCCCTAGTTATCGCCATCCAATTCTCCACATATTCTGACCTTTCCCCTAGTTATTGCCATCAACTCTCCACATATTCTAACCTTTCCCCTAGTTATCGCCATCCAATTCTCCACATATTCTGACCTTTCCCCTAGTTATTGCCGTCCAACTCTCCACATATTCTGACCTTTCCCCTAGTTATTGCCATCCTATTCTCCACATATTCTGACCTTTCCCCCTAGTTATTGCCATCCTATTCTCCACGTATTCTGACCTTTCCCCCTAGTTATTGCCGTCCAACTCTCCACATATTCTGACCTTTCCCCTAGTTATTGCCATCCTATTCTCCACATATCTGACCTTCCCTAGTTATTGCCATCCTATTCTCCACATATTCTGACCTTCCCCTAGTTATTGCCATCCTATTCTCCACATACTGAGACCTATCCCCTAGTTATTGCCGTCCAACTCTCCACATATCTGACCTTTCCCCTAGTTATTGCCATCCTATTCTCCACATACTGAGACCTATCCCTAGTTATTGCCATCCAATTCTCCACATATTCTGACCTTTCCCCTAGTTATTGCCATCCTATTCTCCACATACTGAGACCTATCCCCTAGTTATTGCCATCCAATTCTCCACATATTCTGACGTTTCCCCTAGTTATTGCCATCCTATTCTCCACATATTCTGACCTTTCCCCTAGTTATTGCCATCCAATTCTCCACATATTCTGACCTTTCCCCTAGTTATTGCCATCCTATTCTCCACATACTGAGACCTATCCCTAGTTATTGCCATCCAATTCTCCACATATTCTGACCTTTCCCTAGTTATTACCATCCTATTCTCCACCTATTCTGACCTTTCCCCTAGTTTTTCGCCATCCAATTCTCCACATATTCTGACCTTTCCCCTAGTTATTGCCATCCTATTCTCCACATATTCTGACCTTTCCCCTAGTTATTGCCATCCTATTCTCCACATATTCTGACCTTTCCCCTAGTTATTGCCATCCTATTCTCCACATATTCTGACCTTTCCCCTAGTTATTGCCATCCTATTCTCCACCTATTCTGACCTTTCCCCTAGTTATTGCCATCCTATTCTCCACATATTCTGACCTTTCCCCTAGTTATTGCCATCCTATTCTCCACATATTCTGACCTTTCCCCTAGTTATGCCATCCATTCTCCACATATTCTGACCTTTCCCCCTGCCCTTTTCCATTCATGTGTGGTTCACTCGCTTTTCACATGGGAACAGAAAAAAAAGGCCAAATAAAATAAACGTCATTAATAACGCACAGGACGCAAAAACAAAGAAAAAAAAAAGTGAAGGAAAAAAAGGTCCCAATACCTTTTGGAACAATTTCATGTTGAAACGCGTGCATGATGAAAAGCTGGCTGCCATTCTTCAAATGACATCTTGTTTCTTCATGTTGCCGTAAAGCTGAATCCAAACAGCCTACTCTCCACTGTCCCCCCCCCCCCCCCCCCCCCCACTGATCACTTCCATCACCCCCCCATTTCCCCTTTCATTGCACGTGTGTTCAGGTCCTCAGCTTGCCCGCTCGTTGAATTGAAGGGAAAAGAATTAGGTGTCTTTCACTGGCTTCAAGAGTCGTTGACCCAAAGAGAGGGCACTTGATGGCTAGTGCTTCCTGGTGTCCTCAGCAGCAGCAACAACATCAACAACAACAAAACAACAACAACATTGAAACAACATCAACTCTCTGATTCACTTTCCTTTCAGAAATCCAACTTCTCTCCGACGCAAGCAAAATAAATGTGTGTGTGTGTGTGAGTGTGTGTGTGTGTGTGGTGTGTGTGTGTGTGTGTGTGTGTGTGTGTGTGTGTGTGTGTGTGTTTGTTTGTTTGTTTGTTTTTAGGCTGAAGTCCAAAAGAAATTTTTCTTTATCATGCAGCTGCACTCCCCCCCAAATCCCCCCAACACCAAAACAACTCTTCTCTCTTTTTGTACTCTTCCACTTCCCCCACCCCAACACACCCCCCCCCCCACCCCACCCCCCCCCCCCCCCACCCCCCCCCCCACCACCACCAACTAACCAGTAACGTCACGTTCTGGTCCTCTGGTTTTTGTGTACTTTTCATACTTTCCCTGCCAGAATACGACCAGTCCCATGCTCCACCCCCCCCCCCCCCCACCCACCAGTCGGGTAGGAGGTAGCGTAATAAACCGCAGCCCAATACGGGTTGTCAGTTGAAGGTGCTGTGTGGCAGATTCGTTGTGCTGCATCCAGCCGTCTTGTCGCTGGGTGTGCTGTTCGCTTTTCCCTGTGTGGAGTGGAGAGTGGTGAAGTGTGTCGTCAGTGTCGTGAGTGTTGTCACACAGGTGGGTGGAAAGAATATGGAAAGTGGACATATTTGTGTGTTGGTGTGTGTGTGTGTGTGTGTGTGTGTGTGTGTGTGTGTGTGTGTGTGTGTGTGTGTGTGTGTGTGTGTGTGTTGTGTGTGTGTGTGCTGCAGCGATGGTTTTTACTAGGTGGGTAGAAAGGATATGGAAAGTGGACAACGTTTTTGTGTGCTGGTGTGTGTGTGTGTGTGTGTGTGTGTGTGTGTGTGTGTGTGTGTGTGTGTGTGTGTGTGTGTGTGCTGCAGCGATGGTTTTGTACTAGGTGGGTAGAAAGGATATGGAAAGTGGACAACGTTTTGTGTGTGCTGGTGTGTGTGTGTGTGTGTGTGTGTGTGTGTGTGTGTGTGTGTGTGTTGTGTGTGTGTGCTGCAGGGCTGGTTTTTGACTAGGTGGGTGGAAAGAATATGGAAAGTGGACAGTGTTTTGTGTGTTGCTGTGTGTGCTCAGCGAATGGTTTCTGACACTGTGGCGACAGTCTGTGTGAATGGAAGCCTGGATGAATGGATGCGGTATGGTTTGTGGAGCGTTTCCGTTTCATGTTTTCTCCTTCCTCCTTTTCTCATCTACCTTCTCCTCTGCTCTCCTCCTCCTCCTCCTCTTAACCTCTTCCTGCTCCTCCTTTATTTTTTTTTTTTTTTATTTTTTTTTTTTTTGGTCGTCTTCGTCGTCGACGACTATATTGTTTTCTTCTTCTGCTCCTTAGATTTGTCATGTGTAGGAAATTTTTATGGATGTTTACATGATAGTGTCCTCTGAGTGTGTGTGTGTGTGTGTGTGTGTGTGTGTGTGTGTGTGTGTGTGTGTGTGTGTGTGTAGGGGGGAGAAGGGAGAGGTTGCGGGGGGAGGGGGGGAGGAGGGGGGGGGGGGCGTAGGGCGTTTGCAACAATATGTGAATAGGCCAAATCATTTTGTCGAGCCTTAGGAACAGAACTGTGTCGTTTGTCGTCGATGTCATCGTTGCTTGTGGTCTTCTTCTTGAAACACACTCTTCTTCTTCTTCTTCTTCGCATGTCGTCATAAGAAACACCCTATTCGGGTTCAAGTCCGTGAAAAAGGTAAAACAGCTCGTCAAACATAGTACAGCATGAACTTTGCACAGTGAAACAAGTTGAACACACGTCAACTGACAGCATGAACTTTGCACAGTGAAACAAGTGAACACACGTCAACTGACAGCATGAACTTTGCACAGTGAAACAAGTGAAACACACGCAACTGACAGCATGAACTTTGCACAGTGAAACAAGGTGAAACACACTGCCGACTGACAGCATGAACTTTGCACAGTGAAACAAGGTGAAACACAATACCGACTGATAGCTGAACAGTAATTTGATTTCTTCGCTAAAAAAAAAAAAGGAGAGAGAGAGAGAGAGGGGGGGAGACGTGACGACGACGACGACGACGATGACGAGAAGAAGAAGAAGAAGAAGATTGTGAATAGGTTCTAGACATAGCCTCATCAGGCATCGACGTGAGGAGACCCATCCTCTAGGCAAAACAATAGAAGATAAAACAAATTGGAGGGAAACGGTGGGTGAAGGAAGGGGGCGGGGTGGGCGGGGGGCTGAGGTGGGGGGGTGGGTGGGGGAAGACACACGCCGGAAAGATCAAAGGGGGCAGTAGGCGACACGATTGGTGTCCGTTGAGAGGAAGAATGAAGATGGGGGTGGGAGGGGTGGGTGCAGAGTGTAGGCGACACGATTGGTGTCCGTTTAGAGGAAGGAAGATGGGGTGGGAGGGGTGGGTGAAGAACAGGAGGAGGGGCGGGGGACGAGTGGGAGGGGGGGGGGGCATTCTGTGGGGGGAACTTTTCCATAAACCCATGAACCCGCTCCACGTAACTTGCTGTAAAAACTACCTAGAAATCAGCAATGAATCAATGAAGGGTCCCCGAAGTTCACAGTAGCGTTGGAGTGCGCGTGTGTCGGTACAAGTGCACTTGGTTTCACACACGCGTCGAGTACGTTGCCCTGGGCGACAGTTGTGAGGTCAACGCCATTTTTAACAATTGACGGATATGTTCCTTTGCTGATGAAATAAGGTAACACGAGTTACGTGAGGAAAATATTGACCACGTGATTGTGTTGCTACGGTCCCCTTCATGATGAGGAAAGCCAGCGTGAGGATAGTATGTCACAATGTAACATCTGCCTGTCTGTGTGGCTGTGTGTCGCGGGGCGGGGGGTGGGGGGGGGGGGGGGGGAGCGGGGGGGAGGGGGGTCTCTGCGTGAGTGCGTGCGCGCGCGCGTGCGTACGTGTGTGTGTGTGTGTGTGTGTGTGTGTGTGTGTGTGTGTGTGTGTGTGTGTATGTGTGTGTGTGTGTGTTTGCGTGTGTGTGTGTGTGTGTGTGTGTGTGTGTGTGTGTGTGTGTGTGTGTGTCTTTGCACCAAGAGAGTTCCCCCCCCCCCCCTCCCCCCCCCACCTCCCATATAGTCCCATTTCTTTTAATTTTAACCCGTCCGCTTGGAACCACCTGGTAATGTACCTTGATAAACATATGAAAAAAAAAGAAAGTAAACCAACTCCCATACGCAATAAATAGATTTTTAAAAATGTGAAAACAAGATGAGTGTCCTGTCTATAAATACTCGACTTCTTAATAAGCAAGGCCTTGGCGCATCATTTTGTGGTGTGCAGCCAAGTGGCTCGCTCGGTGGGCTCCAGCCCCTGGCGCTGCTGCTGCTGCTGCTGCTGGGGTGTGTTGATGACGGTGGCACTGGTGGGGAGGACTGTGATGGTGATGACCGAGGCGCTGGAGTGAACTCGTTTTGCTGACTGCTGGCCACGATGCCGAGTAAGTGTGCCTGTCTGTCTGTCTGTCTATGTGTCTGTTGGTGTACCTGTCTGTCTTTGTGACTCTCGGTCTCTCTGTCTCTGTCTCTCTGTTTCT
>CM065747.1:6543544-6548544 GCA_033310375.1 Conus canariensis
GTAAATGATGTGGTCAGTGATGTGGTCAGTGATGGGGTAAATGATGGGGTAATGATGTGGTAAATGATGTGGTCAGTGATGTGGTCAATGATGTGGTAAATGATGTGGTCAGTGATGTGGTAATGATGTGGTAAATGATGTGGTCAGTGATTGTGGCCAATCTGAACGATGATGGTCCTTAATTTTCTGGCAGGAAAACTGCAGAACTGCTTATGCATGTAATGTGTGTGTGTGTGTGTGCGCGCGTGCGCGTGAGAGAGAGAGAGAGAGAGAGAGAGAGAGAGAGAGAGAGAGAGGAGAGAGAGAGAGAGAGAGCAACACTCTAATCTGTAGGCCACCAGCCCACAGAAAGGATAAACAGCATGAACAGTTACGTACGCATCAAGGCATAGCCCTGGCAGAACAGATCCTTTGTAAGAAGCCATTCAGCTTTATCATATAGAAATGAAAATCGTTGTCGTCAGTTTTGATAACATGCAGACAGGACAACAAGCTCGAATTTGAAGTATATCAACGTAGGCCTAGTCCCCATTTTGTTGTAGCATTGTCTTTGATGTTGAGGACCAGAAGACATACACCACGAATTTCTCATTAGTTTCCATCGATCCACATTCCAGAATGCTGGTATGCTGACTGTTCCGCTCTGTGATTCCATTCAGAGATTTGTTTGTGGTGTCTGTACGCAATAGAGCAAATAAAGCATAGAATGATGCTCGTGTTCTATGGTGTTGTAGGTCATTCAGAGTTTCATCAAAACGATGTTCTTCGAAGCGATGAGCCATGTGTTGGAAGGGCAACCAATCCATGGTGCTGTCAAAACAGATCCAGAACAGGCATAAACTGAAAACTCACAGTCTTCCTCTGTCTTGGATGTGGTTTTAGGCAAACAAAATGTTAGGGAGGTTCTTCATTCATTGATAATTGAACCGTTCTAGACCTACAAGTAACTGTTCATCCTTCTTTTTTTGTTGTTGTAAACAATGAAATAAAAGAAGGCCAGAGTCACCCCCCCCCCCCCCCCAGCCCGGTTCAGCCTTCCACAGCCGAATCGCAGACTAAACAAGAGGATTTGGGGTTTGTTTTTGTTTTTAATCCTTTTTGTCCATCACATTATCATTTGTGGGCATTACAGGCACTTGACGTGGACCTCTTGGCGTGTCCATCTTCAAAATATTCAAGTAATATTTCATAGAGATGGCTGCGCTATTAATGTAGAAGAGATGCGTCCCAGTTTTATCATGAACACATTGTTCGGCGACTTTAAGACCCGAAGAAAACGTCTGCCAACAAAAGTGTGTACATCTGCAGTGTTGTCCGGCCTGTGAAGATCCCACCATTCAGATGCATACATCAACAGGCCGTATTTGGGTATCTTGAAGAAAGAAAAAAAATTCTTCAAGATGTCATTCAAGTTGACTGATACATTTTGTATGTCCCACACAGGTCTTCCTCTCTTCACTGAAAGAGCTTCAACTTCTCTTTTCAAATTAAAAAAAAAAATTCTTTTGTAAAAACAAATCCCTGCTATTCATCATCATCATCGTCGACTCTCTGCGACACACTATATCGTGTAAGGTCCGCTTCTTGTGTCTGCCCCAAACAAGACGAAAACAAACCATATCTAGCTTTATCTTCACTGACATGTTTTAGAAGCATTCTTTTGCCAGAGAGAGAGAGAGAGAGAGAGAGAGAGAGAGAGAGAGAGAGAGGAGAGAGAACAGCCCCATTCATTGAACAAGTCATTGATTGAACACCAAACAGGATCCCTGCAAACTGCAGATCATCATTCACGGGAACCCTCGTCGGTTCACGGACTACACACGAGAGTTCACGAGGCGACATTACCCGCAGGCGGCTCACCAATCCATCGTGGTTCCGCCCGTCACCTTCCACGACAACTGGCTCATCAGCAACAAAGAAGGCGCCAAGAAACTCCAGGAATGCTCCGTGACCGGTGGAGCCAAACGCGTAAGGGTCCTCTGTCCCTGCAAACCTTCTTCCCCTGACTGTGTGTTGTGTGTCGTCCTCTCCAGGCCGGTGGAACACGCCAGAATAACTTTCTATAAAAAGAACTGGCCACACGCCACAATTAGGGTTTTGCACTAAATCACTATATAATCCAAGTCAGCGTTTTCAGGCCTACCATAAGTCTGAACCCGCACTTAATATTTATTTTTTTTTTTTAAAGAACACCTCCCCACTAATTAATCCCCCCCCCCTTTTTTTTTTTTTTTTTTTTTTGGGGGGGGGGGGGGGGTTTACCACCGATGATATTGCATACAATCTTCAAATACATGACCTTCCCCTTCGTTGACGTCCCATTTCAGGCCCCTTGGCACTCGCCAGTGACCCTATCTTTGAGCCAGGTTGAAAGCCCGCAAGTAGTCCCATTCCTCTGATTTTGATCTGTCTGCTTGGAACCACCTGGCTTGTACTTTGATGGCCATAATATGGAAGAAAATCAGGAGAATCCCCTTTAAGACACAATTAGAAAATTCACAAAGCGATCTGATTGTGCCCGTCTAGAAATACCTGACTCCTTAAGCAAGGCCTTGGCGCATATATTTTGGTGTGCAGCCACTAGCACAGGTGAATTAAACATGGCGTCCAGCAGTTCACCGGTTGAAATCTGCTGTAGTGCCTGTGGTGTAAGTCCTACACATACCCACTGCCCCAGTACACGCCGTTCACACCACCTTGGAACCACAAACGGTCTTCATTCACGCTTAAAAACACTGTCGCAGAAAGGTTATGGTGGGGGGGGCATGCAAAGGGAGATAAATAGAACCTGGAGATTTATTTACCGTGGGTTAGTTGTGTCCCATGACATATTTGACGCTCCCCTCCACCCCAACCCCACCCCCCTTCCTCTCCCTCTCGCCCTTCTGCAAAAAGCAAAGAGAATCATTACCACATCAAAAAGAGAAAAGAAAAAAAAAGGAAGACAGAAATAAAGACAGAAAAGAAAGAAAAAAGAAAAGAAAAGTGAAAGTGAAAAAAGAATTCACGTGAAAATGTCTCTATGTATACATGTCAATGAAGCTAAACAGCATTTTGTCAACGTTTGTAGGGGAAGTCGAAACAAGGTCTGAGTGCTGTTGGGAAAGCGAGGGATATTCTCTTGTGCTTGGGCAGCCCATTCAGCTGTGTTGGCGACAGATTTTCCTGCGTTAAGACAAGCCTAATGCTTATAGTACATGCACTAAGATATCAACAACAACAACAACAACAACACACAACACACACACACACACACACACACACACACACACACATGTGGTGTTTCGAGCGTACGCCATAAGCACTACGGTAGTGTTTGGGGCATGGTAATATCTCTAGCGTTTTACATCGGGTTTCTTGCCCTGTATGTTGCTGCTTGTGTTGGTATCTGTGTCTGTATGCTTCTGTGTGTGTGTTATGTGTCTTTCTGTTTCTTTCGTGTGTTCGTGTGTGTGTGTGTGTGTGTGTGTGTGTGTGTGTTTATTTCCTGTGTTGGTCTCTGTGTCTCTATGCGCGCGCGCGCGTGTGTGTGTGTGTGTGTGTGTGTGGTGTGTGTGCTATGTGCCTCTCTGTTTATTTCCTGTGTTGCTGTGTGTGTGTGTGTGTGTGATGTGCCTGTCTGTTTATTTCCTGTGTTGGTTTCTGTGTCTGTATGCCCATGTGTATGTGTCTGTTTACTTCCTTTGTTGGTTTGCTTATCTGTGTACTTCTATATGAATTAGATGTCTGTTTCTGTCCTCTTTTTATATACTTGTCTGTATGCCTCTGTGTGCTTGTGTGTCTGTCTGTTTCTGTCCTCTGTTGGTCTGCTAAATGTGTATGCCTTTGTGTATGTTGTGTTCGTCTTTCTTTCCTTAGTTTTCATTTGTGTGTGTGTTGTATGTCTGTTCATTTGCACTAGTCCTGTGTGTTGTGTGTGTGTGTGTGTGTGTGTGTGCGCGGTGCGTGGTGTGTGTGTGTGTGTGTGTGTGTGTGTGTGTTTTCCACTAAGGATCTGCTTGTCTCTGTTCCTCTGTGTGTGTGTTGTGCGTCTGCCTCTCTTGTACGCGTTCTGTTTATGTCTGTACACTTATGCATATCTTGAATGTCTGTTTCCTGCATTGTTCTGCCAGTCTTTTTTTTTTGTCCCTGCATGTGTTGTGTGTCTGTTTCTCTTCGATCTCTGTGTCTGTATGCTTTTTTTTTTTTTTTTTTTTTTTTGGGGGGGGGGGTGTAGTGTGTCTCTCTGCCTTTGGTCTGTTTGTCTATGATTCCGCATACACCCCGCTAGCATGACCTTTTGACCTGTGACCTTCAGCCTGTCACCGTGGCCGACTTGAGCCAAAAGACGGAAAGCACGAGGCGAGGTGCTGTGGCGGAGTACGTGGTGGTTCAAGGGTTCAGACACCTTGGGCGGGCCATGGGGGGGCCCAACGCGGTGATCTCGGGTTACAAGATGGAGAACTACTTGAACAAAGTGAAGAACAGTAAGTAGGCATTGGAAACAGACTCTGCTACTCTCTCTCTCTCTCTCTCTCTGTCTCTCTCTCTGTCTCTCTCTCTCTCTGTCTCTCTCTCTGTCTCTCTGTCTCTCTCTCTCTCTGTCTCTCTGTCTCTGTCTCTGTCTCTGTCTCTCTCTCTCTCCTCTCTCTCTCTCTCTCTCTCTCTCTCTCTCTCTCTCTCTCTCTCTTGACATGGGCAGAAGGCCTGGCTCATCAAACATTTTGTCATTTGTTCTCTGTCTATCTGTCTGTCTGTCTGTGTCTCTTTATCTGTCTGTCTGTCTGTTTCTCTGTCTCATCTGTCTGTCTGTCTGTCGTCTGTCTGTCTGTCTCTCTCTCTCTCTCTCTCTCTCTCTCTCTCTCTCTCTCTCTGTTGGTCTGTCGGTCTGTCTATCTGTTTGCTCTCTCTCTCTCTCTCTCTCTCTCTCTCTCTCTCCTCTCTCTTCCTCTCTTTCTGTCTATCTGTCTGTCTGTCTGTCTATCTGTCTCTGTCTCTGTCTCTGTCTCTCTCTCTCTCTC
>CM065747.1:6556044-6566044 GCA_033310375.1 Conus canariensis
GGCCTGTTCCGAGGAGAAGAAATCAAGGAAGATAACTCCTGTCTTTCCATTTACAAACGGAGTTTCCTTTTCTAGGTTTTATGGGTCAAGCACAATCATCTGATCTAGACAGAGAGTCAAATGTTTTGACTTGAAGCGCACGCCAGAATGACGGACGACTGGGGGGATACCGACCGTCTGCTGTACAGGCGCGCTGTTTCACACGGCTTTACTATCTCTGATTGAACCGTTCAGCTGACCGACGGTGCAAAATTGCCTTGACCGTGCCCACCAGCAAGTGTCTGTTGTCCCCTTGAAAACAGCGGGGACACTCTCGCTGAACGTGAGCTCTATATGCACGGATTAACCTCCCTTGAAGAGCTCCGAACATCGCCTGTTGACTTGGAAAGGGTTACAGCCCTGATTTGGCCTCCGGAGGTCGGCTGAGCTGTGAACGACACGAATTGAACTGAGCGCTGCTGGTTTGCCGTTCGTGGAGCTGGGTGGACTGGTGTCATCATTGCTGGCAGCGCTGTCGGAAGTTCTCCGAGTTCTCCAAGTGTTGACTGTTCTGCTGCCGAAGTTCTCTGTTCTCCTCCAGGTCTTGACTTCAGCCATTAGAAGTAAAAATGATCTTTTCTGAGGGTTAAAGAGTAAGATTCACACTTTTTTCTTATCTGAGCCTACAAGCAATATTAATGATAATAATCATATAATGAAATATAATAATAATAATTATGATGATAATAATAATAATGATAATAATAATAATAATAATAATAATAATAAAAAGAAGAAGAAGAAGAATGAAAGGGGGTGGGGGGTAACACGAGGGACGTAACGGAGTTAGCCTGTAGAAACATGAAAAGGGAGAGAATTCCAAAGCCGTATAAACTGGAGGTGGAGATTTTTTTTCTTTCTTTCTTTTTAATTTTTTTTTTTTTTTTTTTTTTTTTTTTTTGTCTTATCAATGTGTATCAGGTTGGCTCAGCGGTAAAGCCCCGTGACTGCGATCAGATGCTGCTAGTTCGGAACCGACTGGCGCCCAATCCACAAACAAAAACGGCATTTTTCGCTGCCTATTGTAATATCCTGTCGACGTTCTGGTATTGCCAGTGTCGTGTTAAACAAGTCTCGTTCTTCGTTCTTCTGAAATGGTTATTCCCCTTTGCCAAAAACGCTTTTAGTGGGTATCGGCGACAAACGCGAGTGTTACCTACCACGTGATATTTGCGCTTAAAGCAACATGAACGACAAGCGTGTCTTGAGTGGCAGAGAGTAGAGAGCATGAATGGAGTAGATGAACACATTAAAACAAATAGCCAGAGCCAGCCGAAATGTTGAAACAAATCTCTCTCTCTCTCTCTCTCTCTCTCTCTCTCTCTCTCTCTCTCTCAGAGAGAGAGAGAGAGAGAGAGAGAGAGAGAGAGAGAGAGAGAGAGAACAGGCCTGCTAATGAAATATTAACAGTTGGTGGCTTCCTAGTGTGGAATTTTGTATGTCTAATCGGTAGCTACGATAAGTAAAATTCAGACAAGAAGATGGGGAGGGGGAGGGGGAGGGAGGGGGGGGGGGAGGGGGCGAAGTCTCAAGTGATGTTGAACCTGTGTCAGCTCGGCTGTAAGCACATGACATCTCACAGCTGTTTGTTTATTCCTCGTGCAGAAGCTGGACGCGTTACTGAAGGGAGATAGCTCCAAGCTGTGCTTGTGCTTGGAAGAGTTCCCCCCTCCTGTTGAGCACACTGAAGACCATTCCTCGTCAGACGACAACTACTGGAAAGAGCGACTGATGGAGTGGTTGGGTCACCGATTTCCCACGATGGACCCGTCCAACCCCGTCCTGCCACTGGAACAGTACGAAGATGTGTTCGGGAGGTATGTTTGGCAGACATGCATGTAGAAGGCCCTCTGCGTTTCGCGGTCACTGATCAAACTTGGGCCAGTTTCTGACAAAACCCAGGGTTTACGCTCTACACCTTCAATCTTGCTGTCAACGTCTTGCATTGTGTATGAACAGAGAATGATTGTCTTTTCTTAATTGCTGTGACAACTTTTAGTCAGGATTACACAGGCGCGCACGGGCGCGCGCGCACGCACGCCCGCGCGTGCACGCGCGCGGGCACTCACACACACACACACACACACACACACACACACACACACACACACACACACATACACACACATTTTACTTGTCTAAACACAATATATGTGTGTGTGGTGTGTGTGTGTGTGTGTGTGTGTGTGTGTTGTGTGTGTGGTGCGCGCGCGCGCGGCGTGGCGTGCGCGTGCGGGCGTATGTTTGTGTGATGCACGTATGTTTGCAATACATCCCAGATACTGCGGTCTCTTTTCAACCGTGGAAATCCCCCACCGGAAGTCGGAAACCGGAAGCAGCGTCGAGGTCAGACACCTCCCGGAAGCCGTGTCCGAGGTCAGCAGACGTTTCCGGTCTCTGCTGCTGCTCCCAAATCAAGTGGATATCCTGTGTTCTCCGAACCGCCAGGTTTACCTGCACGGCGTGATGGGGTCCGGCAAAAGCGTCATGCTCTTTCTGAAGGCCTGTCAATGGCTCAACAGGGGTTGTGACGTCATCCTCCTCAACGTCGGCTACGACGGACTCGGGAGTCCGGTTGGGTATCGTCTGCTGGATGACATTCAACAGTCCCTCGTAGGGGAAGGGAAGGTGAGAGTGGTTTTGAAGTCTTGTCACTGAAACATAATGATTAGATTCACTTTAGGTTCAGCCCTCGCTTTGCTCTGGGTACTTAGGTCGAGCTGTTCATGAACTAGTTCAATGTCATCTGATTGAGAACGTGATAGTTACGGTACCACGGCTGTTCAGAGCAAGCTACTTAGTTTTGAGAGGCAGGGGAGTTTACAGCTCGCCCACAGCTGCAGAGGCCAAGCCGTGAATGCAGGTCAGGGAAAGGGGTGTTTTCTGCAGGCCGCTCCCCACCAGCCAGCTAACCGCACTGTACTCGGCGAACTGAATGTCGTCTGTGCGTAGCCGATCTGGCAGCAATGTGTTTGGCACTGCTGAGCGGCCATTACAAGTGGGGCTGTTGGTTTGATAATTAGTGGTTGTCATGAAAAATGTAATACATCTGCGCTCTTGAGATGACTGAACTGGCCAGTTCCCGACAATTCTTTTAATACCAAACTCGACTAGGTTTATTTTCCTGTACATAACGTAGATACAGCATGAAAGCTTGTATGCAAGCGGTCAGGCAATATTAGAACGATGACAACACACACAAAATGGTGCAAAAATGACGTCATCACTTTCTGGGTATTTAATTTTCCCTAGTTAACTAGGACGCAAGTTTGATACATGCCTCTGCTCGGACTACAGCAACAAAAATGTTGGATCGGAAATGTGAACGCCTTAGCTGTTTGCTCTTTCACTAAGTGTCTCGCGCGGGGCGGGAAGAGTCAGGTGACTGCTCTTTGATTATGTGGGCGTAGGACGCTGGTTTAGGTCACTGAGGAGAGCTGGTTTTGATTTCTCAACGAATCACGTCTGCATGCAGAGAAAGCCGCCCTTAGTGATAGTTTTAAAGCGTTTCACTCGGGGGGAAAAGGAAGACAACTGCATCTTCATATGACACTTACAACAGTCCCCGAATGGAGACGTGTCCGTCCACAACTTATATGACCTGTGTCCTGCTAATGCCATGTAGAATGAAAACAGATGTGTGTATGTGGGGTGGTGGTGGTGGTGGTGGTGGTGGTGGTGGTGGTGTGTGTGTGTGTGTGTGTGTGTGTGTGTGTGTGGCCAGTGCGTGCACGTGTGGGTCTTCCCGCTCTTGTGTGACGAACTCCTCTGTTTCCTTTGTGGCGTTTACGCCAGTCTTTGTTTTGGACAGTCGTTTCACTCTTTTCTTGCGGTTTTTTTTTTTTTTTTTTTTTTTTTTTTGCTGATACAATGTTATCACATCAGCGTTTCCTCTTGTGACCAGGCGGCAAAGTAGTCAGACCCTCAACGCTATCCACAGAGAATATGAGCTGCCCATTTCACAGTGCCTGTTTGACAGTACATCTTTTTTTTTTTTGTGGTACTGAAATCTTTTATTGTGACTTTCTTTAACATTTTTTCCCTTCATAACCTGAAGGAAAACCAAGCGGAACCGCTCTCGCCTGCAGCACTGCGTGCATGTTATCTGGCTGAAGGATGCCAGTCATTCTGCTACTGAGTTAGGTACTGCTGAAGAGAATTCTGCTGCCAGGCTGCAACCTTGCCAAGGCCTTTGATGGTCGGTTGGGCTATAGGCAGACTGTAACTGACACGGACACTATGAAGAGAGAAGAGAGAGAGAGAGAGAGAGAGAGAGAGAGAGAGAGGAGAGAGAGTAAAGCACACCCGCGCGTCTTTCGGGCAGATCGCGCTCTTGAACGTCAGGTTGTCCACCCTGGACAAAACCCAGCTCCTGCAGCAGATCCGCGGCAAGAGAGATGAGCTTCGCGCACCCTGCCGGGAAGCCTCCTCCACTTCCGGTTCCGGCGGTGAGGAGTCACGTGACCAGAGGCCGCCGGTCCACTTCCTGCTGGACGAAGTCTACCCCAAGTTCCTGCCAGTGTTCGAAGTCCTTCAGGAAGGGTTTCCTGACTCGGACATTTGGGCAGCAGGTGAGTGAACATAACTATGCGCACTCACGCTCATGCACTCAGTGCACTACTACGTCTATAGGCCTACTGCATTCGGACGCTCAAACGCAAGCCAGCTATACTGACTACATCCAGCCACGCCACGCTGCTCTCTCGAGTAAAAAGAGTAGAACCCGGTTATTATCACGTAATACTGAGGGCCGTTGATTATCACAGTATACCGAGGAGCAAACAGAGGCGTACACATGTAGGTGCACGGACGCACGCACGCATACACCACACACACACACACACACACACACACACACACACACACACACCACACACACACACACATTTTGTTAGTTTTTTTTTTTTTTTTTTTTTTTTTTCCCCCCCACTCATTCAATTTACCCCCACCTTTTATGTGCTTGTAGGTTATCAATAGTTCTTATTTTCTCATTTTGTTCATTACATACTGATTTATGTGTACACGTTTTCTTTCTTTTTTTTTTCTTTGTTTTTCTTTCCTTTTTTTTTTTTCTTTTTTTTTTTGGGGGGGGCATATTCTTCATCTATAGTAATGCATATTTCATTCATTCATTTCAGTCTGGAATGGGCCTTCGAGGTCGGCTGGGCTGCTTACAATGGAACGCTATTAATAAGTTTGATTTGGGTTGTTTATCTATTCACTGTCGTAATTACATATTACCTGTTGTTAACTTCATATCACCTGTTTTTAATTTGCATGTAGATGATCTTGTTAGGATCTTGATAATTTTACTTGTTTCTTATTTGTTTGCAGGCAGAAAGTTCTTACATACATTCCATTTTGGGGAAAGATCTCTTTTCCGTAGCCCCTCTCCCCAATTCAAGAGCTTACTTTCAGAAAGAAAAAAAAAAGTTAGAATTGATTCATTAAAATATAATGACACCGTGTGTTTCCCTCTTAGCAATTCAAAATATTTTCAGTGTTTTTGCAACTAACCTGACTTCGGTCTTTATCGGAAAGAATCTCTGGTACAGGAGGGTGTGTGTGTGTGTGGGTGGGTGGGGGGGGGGGGGGGGGGGGGGTGTCAAGGAAACTTTCCTTCTCGCAGCCTGATGGGGGGGAAAGGACGGGGATGGGGGGGAGGGGGGGGGGGGGGGGGGGGGGGGGCTTCCTTTCTCGGCAGGGCGATAAAAACCACGTGACCTGATTTCGCTGATATTTATTCGTTCATCTTTGTCGTCGTCCCTTTCGCCTGTCTTTCCATCATGCGTGCGTTCAATTTGTCTAGATATCAATTGTCTCCTCCAAGAGGTTGCTGTTTTCACCATCATCACAACAACAACAGCAACAACAAAAAAAGGCACAAAATGACGCTTGCTTAATACACAGCACAAATACAGGTGCGTGTTGTGTGTTAGATAAGCCTTACTCTGCAGCCATGTGTTGTGAGTATTTCTTACTTTGGATGCAAAGCTCTTCAAGTCAAAACAACAGTTCTCGCTCATAACCGAAGGAAAAAAGTCTGTTTGTTGCTGTTGTTGTTGTTGTTGTTGTTGTTGACATTGTTGCTGTTGTTTGTTTCATTTTGTTCTTGTCTTGTGTTTTATATCTTTTTTATGATCTGTTAAACATCTAATTTAAGCCAAAACAGGACTTGATTGATAGCATGGCCGGGAACGCGGGGTGTGTGTGTGTGTGTGTGTGTGTGTGTGTGTGTGTGTGTGTGTGTGTGTGTGTGTGTGTTCGTAACGACAGAACCGATTGGAAAGGGAAATTTCAGGGGGGAAGCTACAACGTGGCCCGAGGACGAATTCACTAAACTGGATTGCGGATCCTCACCAAAAGTACGGATCTTGTATCCGCTTGACCTGTTCGCAGAGGTCTGCGCACTCCCTAAGTGCTCGTCTGGTTTAAATTTTGCTTTTCCTTCCTTCCTTCCTTCTTTCCTTCCTTCCTTGTGCATTTCTTGACGTATTCGTTTATTCGTTTGTTTGCACGATCAGGGTTAGACGGAGCTAACGCCCCACCCAACCTGGCAGCCTTCGAGATGACCAAAGTTTTGAGAAATCCTCCGTCAGTGCAAAGAGTTCTCTACCACACCGACTACCAGCCGTCCAGGTAATGCTACTCCTGTGAACCTTTCACTGGATAGGGTGTGTGTGTGTGTGTGTGTGTGTGTGTGGTGTGTGTGTGTGCGTGTGCGTGTGTGTGTGTGTGCATGTGTGTGTGTGTGTGGTGCATGTGTGGTGTTTGTGTGTGTTGTGTGTGTGTGGCGCGCGCGCGTGCGCGTGCGCACGCGTGCATGCGTGCGTTGTGCGTGCGTGCGTGCGTGCGTACTCGCAAAAACAATGCCCAAAGTAACGCTTGCTGAACAAACAACACAAATACAGGTTTGTTTTGTGTATTAGGTAAGGTTACTTTATACCTTGTTTTGTGCTTATATGTTATTTTGGCTACAAGGCTTTTGAAGTCAGATTTTCCATGTAATTAATAGCCAACCGCCAAGAAAACGTAGAGAAACGAATCACAAGACAAAACACGACGCGTTTCGACCTCTTAGGTCTTCTTCAGGCAAGATACAAAACGCTCAGGGCAACGAAAATGAATGAGCAATCACTTACCTTCATTCATTATCTTATTTTGAAGTCAGGTCAACACTCATCGCTTATGACGGAAGGAAAAGTCAGTTTGCTGTTCCTCTCATATTCACCTTTTTTTTTTTTTTTTTAGTCTTTCGTTTTCTTTCTTCGTTTTGAATCGGTTAAAAACTTAGTCGATGTCAAAACGAGATATGCTTGTGTGGTTGTTTTTTTTCGCGACTACAGCATTTTGTTTGTAATTCTTTGTCTGATGTCTCCTATACATTTCCAGCTCTTGCAGCACGATTGGTATGCTACATACCATATTCGTTTCCTTGTCTGTTTCCTAACTGGAATGAAACAAAACGATGTGTTCACTTCTGCTCTGTGTCTAGGCGTGAACTGTACACAGCCTGTGGAGCGAAGGAAGGACTACCCTCGGAGGGTCCACATCCTCGATTTATCTACCACCAGAACCACGCCTCGCCCTCCCCTCGTCCACCTCCTCCTCTTCTTCAGCCTTCTCCTTCATGGCTTCCTACTCTCCCTTGAACTGCAAGGAATGCACCAAAGAGACCATCAACATATTCTCGGAAATAATCGGACGTCCTCGGGAGAATTCGTCATCATTTGAAGAAGGGTCGGCCCTCGAGGTGGAGAAAACGCTGATCGCGGAAGACATCGCTCCTCGTGTGCTGCTTGGGGACGTGGTCCTGCTCTGCAAAGGGCCAGAGAGACGGAAGATCTACCCCAAACAGGCAGACGGGACCTACCGCCTGGAGGAGGGCTTACTGAGGGAGTTCATGGCCATGGTGGATCAATCGGAGTTTGTGAACGGTCTGAGGGGAGGCGGGTACCCCGTGAGGATTGTCAACGACGCCCACTCTCAGGACCTGGCTCTGTCGGACCAGGAGGCCCTGACAGCGTCTTGGGTCAACCCGGCATCCGGCTTGGAGTGGGCGGTGGTGATGTTCATGCCCGGTGATCCTGCTGTCGGGTCGTCTGAGTGTCTTGAGCCGTCTGAAGAGGCTGACTCCGAGACGTCACACCGCTTGGGATCTCTGGCTACGGCTCCCCGAGCCTCTCAACCTGCGGGGGATCAGGGTCTTTTGTCCAAAACATCAGAGGATCCAGATGTTCTCTCGAAGCCGTTCAGTGATCCGTTGGCTTTTTCTGAGCCATCCAAGAGTCATCCTGCTGCTGATGGATCGCGCGAACCCCCACAAACGTCCTCTGAGTCACCCCAAAGTCAGCGCGCCTCTTCGGAATCCGCCGCGAGTTCTGGAGCGCATGGCGGTGTGCAAGATGCTGTGGAGGGCGGTCTGAGGGCGATGCTGTCACGTATGAACAAACGTGATCGCGAGTACCTGTTCTGGAGTGCCAGTCGCAGCACTGCGCAGCTCATCGTTCTTGTCCCCTGACCATGCTGCTGTCCTTGGGATTAGGTCCTGTGAAGTGCGAGATGACCACAATGTTTGGTTATCAGACAGCTACACGAATGGAGCAAATAGAAGACAGTATAGATGTAAGGCGTTTCGACCGTTAGGCCTTCTTTCTGTATTTTGCTAAGAGGACTATGCAACAGAATAGACGGATGAGATGATTTAGAATCCTCTCCTATGCCCCCCCCCCACCCCCTGTGTGTGTGTGTGTGTGTGTGTGTGTGTGTGTGTGTGTGTGTGTGTGTGTGTGTGTGTGTGTATGCGTATGTGTGTGTGTGTGCGTGCGTGCGTGCGTGCGTGTGTGTGTGTGTGTGTGTGTGTGTGTGTGTGTGTGTGTGTGTGTGTGTGTGTGTGTGTGCCCCGTTCTCCCCTCGTCTCTGTATATCAATTTGATTCCACATACATCCACTTTTCACCTCTCACCTCTATCCCCATCCCCACTCCCCCCCCCCCCCCTCCTCTCTCTCTCTCTCTCTCTTCTCTCTCTCTCTCTCCTCTCGTTTTCAAGCGTTGGCGTGGGAGCGTAGTATAACGTGTGGCTGGTTGGTTAGTATGTTGGAAAATCTACTGACCATTCTAGCTGGTAATCAGGAGATTGATCTGTTGTTGGAGGTTGGCTAGTGGGTGAATATGTCGAAAGATCCACAGACAAAAATGGTTGAACATAAGTTGGGTTGGTGAGTGTTTTAAAACATCCACTGACGAAAATAGCTGATGACCAAGGAATTCGTCTGACTTTTGGAGTCGGGAATCTGTCTGCCAATGGAAGTCGGCTGGTTGGTTGGTATGTCGCGAGATCCACTAACATGGCTGGTAACCAGGAAATTTGTATGTCTGCCTATAGTTGTCGGCTGGTTGGCTAGTATGTAGAAAGATCCACTAACTAACATGGCTGATAATCAGAGAATTTTTTCTCAGTGTAGGAGTCGGCCAGTTGGCTAGTATGTTGAAAGATCCATTAACTAACATGGCTGATAATCAGAGAATTTGTCTCTCTGTAGGAGTCGGCTAGTTGGCTCGTATGTTGAATGATCCACAGACTAACATGGCTGATAATCAGTGAATTTGTCTGTCTCTAGTTGTCGGCTAGTTGGCTAGTGTGTCGAAAGATCCACTAACCAACATGGCTGATAACCTGACAATTTGTTTGCCTGTAGTTGTCGGCTAGTTAGCTAGAATGTTGAAAGATCCACAGACTAACATGGCTGATAATCAGAGAATTTGTCTGTATGTAGTTGTCGGCTAGTTGGCTAGTGTGTCGAAAGATCCATTACCTAACATGGCTGATAATCAGAGAATTTGTCTGTCTGTGGTAGTCGGTTAGTTGGCTAGTGTGTCGAAAAATCCACTAACTAACATGGCTGATAACCTGACAATTTGTCTGTCTGTAGTTGTCGGCTAGTTAGCTAGAATATTGAA
>CM065747.1:6571044-6613544 GCA_033310375.1 Conus canariensis
CATTAATAATCTGATCACATTCACCGTTCAGTTTTATGCACATGTACTGGCGATTTCGTGCCCCCTCCCCCCCCCCCCCCCCCCCAAAAAAAAAAAAAAAAAAAAAGAAAAAGAAAAAAAGCTTCTTCCTGTGGTCAAAAGTTTCAACTAACCTGTCACCTGTGACCTTTGCAAAGGGTCGACCTGTGAGTGAGTGAGTGAGTGAGTGAGTGAGAACGGTAGTACTACTGTATGATAAGACGTATTTCATCGGGGAGACAGTACACGGGGCATGCAAGCAAGATACCCCGTGCCAGCACCACCAAATTCTGTTCTCAGCAGCCTCCCTGTCGTCTGCTTGACAAAAAGTAAGACTTCGGCTGACAACCCTTCACAGTTAGGCTTCTTGAGGAAACATTTTGAAGGAGGAAATATTAAAACAGGACAGAGGACAAACTATAAATTACTTCGTGTATGCTGACCTCTCTCTCTCTTTTTTTTTTTTAAGATCTCTCTCTCTCTCTCTCTCTCTCTCTCTCTCTCTGTACTCGGCGGTAGGCTATGCAACCAACACCTGCTGTGAGCTCAAATATCATAGGCCAGCGCTAAGCCAATCAGAGAATGTGTTCCAAAGGCTGTTTTAAGGCTAGGTCTACGTCGCTCTGTCCTAGGCAAGTGTCAAGATGCTGGACAATCTGTGAAATTGCTACGAGAAAAAGCGAGGAGGGTAAGTCCCTGTGCCGTGGACTGGATCAGTTTGCAGTTTTAACGTTACGTCCCTTCCAATGATTGTGTTTCTGTAATAACTGGCAGCTTCATCATACTGTGATCATGTGCAAGGTTAGAACTAGGCCTGATGGAGGATGAGACACAACGAGAGGTGGAGACATGTTCAAACTAACAAAAAAAAAAAAAAAATTACTGAAACTTCAAAAGCAGCAAAAACTTTTTCACTAACAGAATTGTTAATACTTGAAATATCTTGCCAGCCAATGTTGTTGAAGCAGAAACTGTTAACACTTTCAAAAACCGTCTTGATAAACACTGGGTACACCTTATGTTTCAAACAAATATTGACTTGCATTGATTCAATACTTTAAAACCACGCATGTGCTTAAAAAAAGTACGAGAAAAAGACAAAAATATTTCTCGCAAAAACCTTATAACAATCCACATTGAGCAGGCTAAAGGCTGGAAATACCTATGATGCCACTGATGTGATATATGTCGGAAACTGTTTAGATCTAAACCTGTAGATCTACTTCGTGACTTTTTATTTTAATATAAAGTAAGCTTGTATCTAAGTGTGTCTGCCTTGGACTCAAAATTTGGACAAGGGTCACATGGAAGGCGGAGTGAGAGATGGGGGAAGAAGGGGGAGGGGGGGGCGAGAAGAGACCCCAGATGGCATCCCTGTCGACAGCCAGTGCTAGGCTAAGTGAGGAGATCATGGGTACAGACTCAGCTTTTCAAAACACCACCTGCGAACACATTGGGAGAAAAAGCCATTCTGCGCAGGTGTAGGGCCTGCCATACTCACTAGGCCACATGTTTGCATCGTTTTCAAAAACTCGTTGGCAATGTTGAATGATATCCGGTATGGACGTGAAAAAAAAATGTATATCACTAGATCTAAAAAAAAATTTTTTTTTTAAATGCCACCATTTGCCCTATTTCACTGCAGAACACAGTACCGACAGGGTTCCTTTCTCCCAAGGACCATCAGGGATTGGAACTCCTTACCATCAGCAATTTTCAACCAGTGCACTCTTTGACACGTTCGTGTCAAGGGTCACCAAACAACTGTAACAACAAAAGTTAAAAAACAAAAACAAAAAAAATTTTGTTTTGTTTTGTTTTGCTGGCCTGGCCTAAGGTGTGGGGGGACTGACCCTCCCTTATGGTGGGTCGGAGGCTGTCCCACAGTGCGTGTAGCCAGGGCAGCAGCTCCACATCGCCTGCTGGGTCATGGAGGCCGTAGGATTTTTTAAATTATTTTTAATTGGCACCTCTGTACCATTCACAAGCAGACACCCACAAAGTGGCAGAATCATCAACCAGGTGATCGGCGGCCACTCAACGGAAGAAGAAGAAGAAAAAGTAGAAGAAGAAAGCGAAAAAAAAAAAAAAGAAATATTGTGCAGAAATATCTCACTGAGACACCTGAAAAGCAAGTTATGATTTCTTAAGCGACTAGAATATGACGCAGCCCCTCCATCCCCCCCCCCCCCCCCCCCCCCCCCACACACACACACCACTTTTTTTTTTTAATGGTTGAAATGCACTTGAGGTCAGTAAGGCACACCGGGGTGACGTGACCCCCCCCCCCCCCCCCCCCCTTCCCCGATTCCATGGCTACGAGAGGTTACGTCAACAGACGAAAGGTGACAAACCTATCAATCTACTATGGTTATCCCATTCTACTGACATCACAGTGCTTCAAACTGTTCCGGTGATGTTCAGGTTATAACTGGACGTGGTCATCCGCATAAAATCGGGCAAACATTCCGCAAAAGTGAAAAATCTATCTAGCATTTTACACCATTAACAAGATCTGAATCAGTCCCTTCCCTCCCAACCCACCCCCACCCCCACCCCTCCACTCCACTCTCCTTTCGTTTCGTTTCGTTTCTTTTTTTTTTTTGTTGTTGTTGAAATTTTGCGCTGCGGAAGTGAAGGCGTTTTTTTTTTTTTTTTTTTTTTTTTAACTGCTACTTCTGTGCACCGCACAAAATTCGCCTCAGCAAAGCAGCTTGCAGACACCTCTTTCCACTTCGCAGCACTACTTTCTTTTCTCTTCGTTCATGTCTGTTTCGTATGCTATGGCTCGCTGCCAGGCCCTGCTCACGGGGGACAACCGCATATCTTAAGTCACATGCTCAGAAAGCTCGGCGAAGAAGTGGTATCAACCCGAGATTTGCACGTCCCAGCTTTTGTAAGGCGCGAACCCATTTGTTCGTTTACGGTTAGCTACACACCAAAAAGTAATACGTCGAGGCCTTGCTTAAGGAGTCGAGTATCTATAGACAGGCGCAGTGAGATTGCTTTGAGAATTCTTATTGTGTCTGAAAGTCGATTTACCATCTTTTCTTTCATGTGGCCATCAAGGTACCTGCCAGGTGGTTCCAGACAGACAGATAAAATGAAAGGAATGGGACTATTTGGGAGGAGGGACCACCTGGCGCAAAGATAGGGTCACGGGTGAGTGAAAAGGTCTGAAATATGACGTCAGCCAAGGGGAAGGTCATCTATTTGAAGATTGTGAATGATAATGTATGGGGTGGGGGGGGGGGGGGGCTGTTCTTTTGATCAATAATCAGTTTAATATCAAATGCTGGCTCAAGTTTATGCTAGGCTTTAAAAAAGCTCAAATGGATTCTATTGTAATTTAGAGCACAATCCTACTTGTGGCGTATTGCCGGTGAGGTCTAGGCATACGGCAACAGGTACAGTGTCCGGCAAAAGCTTGCGTGTGCGCCAGACTGGTGGTAACAACACAGAGCGACGACCGTGTAAAAAGAGCCGCTCATTTTTCCCCCTTCTCCTTTCCCTCATGGCACCACTTGACTCTAAGCCGTTCTTACTTTGGCAGAAATGTTGTCCAAAAGGCACAGTCAGAACAACTAGAACCAATATTGCCACATAGCCAGATCGTGAGAGGCCTCTCTAAGACCATTCTGCGAGGAACGGTACAAGGAAGGAGGAGAAGGGGACGCCAGAGAAGGAGATGGTCGGACAACGTCATGCAATGGACCGGCAAAAGCTTCGCCCAAAAACCCAGGTGCTAACCAACGACCGGGTCAAGTGGAGGCTTCTTGTTAGACTAGGCTACCTGCGGTGCCCCTACGACACGGGCGGGTTATGGGACAGATGACAGATGAACATCGTTTCGGTCTTCCGAGCTCTGCTTAACCAGTTCTACGAACTGCTCTAGCTCAGTCGTTGCGAGCTTACTCACCGTAGGCTTGGTTTCCCAAACAAAGCTTTGTTTCAGAGTGACCTTTCAGGGTCAAAAAGGACACGAAGAATCCCTTTTTGACGGGATACGGTGAGAACCACAGACTCGACCATCCGTGAACCTGTCCGGTACAGCATCGTTCGCTAGACAGTCTCCAGTCAAGACAAATGTTTCCCCGTAATCCTTGCCGCAGCCATATCCTGACCTATGAAGTTGTGCCCTCATCACTTCTACTTGTGTCTTTATGCCGCATCCCTAACAGTGAACGGACAATGGAATCGCGCCATTTGGCTAAAGCGTCAAAGAAATCGGCGACGCCCAGGGGCCCATCAAAAAGAAACTGGCTGGACCCAGGCCTACCGCAGATCGTTGCTTTTACGCTCAAGATCGGATTTTGAACGACCGAGAAAGACACAAAATAAAGTCTAGTATATACTAACACTATAGAATGCCATTGAATAAACTTTAGTTCGCACGTAAAAGTCAAAATAATATTTTTTTTCACGATTGAAAAAAATCTGAGTGCAATAAACCAGAATGAAATAGCTGGTGAGTACTCGGAATGACGTAGTTGTAGCTGCCTTCAGTAAAGCAATAGTAAAATTAATGTGCAGATGGGTGTATGTACGTGTGCAGTTATAACATTGCAATAGTGCAGACAGAGCTGGATAAGTTGACGTGCCTGGGGAATTTTCATTTTGTGTGTGTGTGTGTGTGTGTGTGTGTGTGTGTGTGTGTGTGTGTGTGTGTGTGTGTGTGTTTTAAAGTCTTTTGCCAAGTGGAAACTCGTGTCATCATCATTTTTTTTTTTTTTTTGACGCACCGACGACGAAGACCTCGATCGTGGGTAATACCATAGCTTTGCATGTTGTTTGTTGTTGTTGTTGTTGTTGTTGTTGTTTCACTATCTTTATCTCCCATCTCCATATCTCTTAGACTACCCTGGAGGATAGTTTCAGCAAATCCAGTCGATCTTGCTGCTTGGCCATACCACCGAAGTTTTCTTTCCTTTACGAACGTTGGTAGATCTTCTTATGGTCTGAGATCCTGCCAGATGGTTCGACCCACGTGTTCATGAGTGACATGATCAGTGTATTTGATGTGCAGTATCTTGCAATGACACCTTATTTCCACGGCTTGAACTCTCCTCTCCAGACCCACGGTGATGGTCCATGCCTCGCATGCTTACAAGAAGATGAAAGATACTAGTGAATGCCGAGCACTGACCCTGTGTTTTATGGAGATGTCAATTTCCTTTGCTGCCAACCCTCCCGATTTTTTTTTTTTTTTTTTTTTTTTTTTTTTTGTGTGGAACTTCAGTGTTTTAGAAATTATTCCTGATATCCCGAATTTAGTGGGGGGGAGGGGGGGGGGGGGGCGGATCCATAATTGCAATTTTTTTTTTTTTTTCAAAAAAAAGCGGAGCTCAGGGGGTTGGTAGGTGGGTCATTGTTTTTTTAATAGGGATGATAAAGTATTGCAGAATAACGCTTAAATGATATCACGTGGATGTTGGCAATTTGATGTATGGAAAACGCGCTTTCTCTTCTTTATACCCTTCATGTCTCTATAATGGGGGTAAAAATGCTTCCAGTCCAAAGCTTAACTGCTGCTTCTTCAGCCCACTCCCATCCCCTTCATCCCCACTTTCCCGAACTTTGACTCCAGAAGGTAGGTAGCGTTGCATTATCCCCCAAACCCCCTCACCCCCATCCCCCCCCCCCCCCCCCCCCCCCCCATAAAGTTTTCAGCTCGGGCAGTGCTGGTGTCTTTCCTGTCCCTCACCAGGGCTTCTGGTTTAGATCCTTCATTGTTGAGTTCCAGGCAAGTGAACTGTTCCCAGCTGCAACCCATGAACCACAATTATATCGGATTTAATGGTGGTGTGTGGGTCGGCCATCAAATGAGTCTTCTCAGCGCTGCGAGAAGATAAGACAGCGGAAACAAATTTGTTTTTTTTTGTGATAAAGTCTTCTGTGCTTCGTCTTTTTCGGTTTAGTTTCCTTTTTTTTTTTTTTATGTTCTGTCATTCCTGCTTCCAACCGCGTTAGATCTAGCATGTGACGACAATCCTTATCACAAAGGGTCACACGGTATCGCATGTCATTACAGACTGAATTAAACTTTCTCTCTCTCTCTCTCTCTCTCTCTCTCTCTCTCTCTCTCTCTCTCTCCCTCCCTCCCTCCCTCTCTCTCTCTCTCTCTCTCTCTCTGAACGTGTGTGTGTGTGTGTGTGTGTGTGTGTGTGTGTGTGTGTGTGTGTGTGTGTTCTTTACTCTTTCTTTGATCCTCTCTGTTTCAGACCACTGTTCAATACAAATAATATGCGGTCAAGCCAGATGCGGGGGAAGGCCTCTCCTAAAATCATTGCCAACAGTGTGGTAAGACAGCGCTGAGGTGTAGAGCCAGTCTCCGTACTCTGCGCTCAATATGAACCAAGTGTGACCCGCTGTCCCGCCGGAAGAGGCCTGTCATGTTTCATCTGGTTGAACCTGGTGATCGCCCCTGTCACTCAGTTCACACAGACGTTCACTAGTCAGGTCCGTGCTATAGTTCCCTGCATTCTGATACCCAGTGTGATCATCAGTTCACTTCTTTTTTTTTTTGTTTCAAGTTTCTTCTACATCGAAGAGGTTTCAATCATTTGACTTCGGGCAAGTTCATCTGTTTTACGCATCCGAGTGCTCAGCTTTTCCATGTTCTCTCTTCCTTTTTCTTTTTTCTTTTTCCTTCATCGGCTATTAGTCCATACAGTTGTGCTCACATCTGAGTTGAGCATAAAATCAAACGTCGACAACACAAGAAGTTATTATGAAGAGAAAAGAAAAAAAAAAAAGAAGGAATAAAGAACAAGGAAGCTGAGCGTTGGTGAAGGCACATCCGGTTCCAACGAGACTGGCACCATCTCCACCACCAGCACACACACACACACACACCATCCTCAGAAGAACAGAAGTTGTTTGGTTTGTTTTGTTTTGTTTCAAGATGCGTTTGTCACCCAAGTTACTCGTCAAATTGTTCTTAACATTGTTCGTAGTCTACCTCCTCTACCTAATTTGCCATCTTCGTGAGCAAGATTTGAAGTACCAGTTGTCTTTAAGCGCTCACGAGCAATCGGAATTTGTCTATCCACATTACCCAGACAACAGAGGCGTGCAAAACGCGAAGGATAGCACACAGAAGAAACTCGCTGCCACCCAGATATATCCCAGCAAAAACAATTCACTCGACGACCGCATCGTGTCTCAGATCCAGTTCGTACCGGACTCCGTGAAGAGTCCGCACGGCCATCCTGTCAAGACCAAACTGCTGTTGTACTACGACTCTCTGCTGCAACACCCCACAGGAGCCCAGTACTTCCTGGAGCACGCCTGTGCGGTGAAGGCTTGTGAACTGAGCGCGGACGTGAACAGGAGGCCGGAGGCCGACGTGGTCCTGTTCAGCTACGCCGGGGGCTGGCCGAGTCTTCGCCCACCCGAGATCCCTGGCAGATCTGGGCCGTGTACCTGCTGGAATCCCCGGAACACACGCCCAGCTTGCAGAGCCTCTCCAACCAGGTGAACTGGACCGCCACCTACCGACACGATTCCACCCTGGTCACGCCCTACGAGAAGTACGTGCCCCTGAACGTGTCCCGTCAGACCCAGCCTCCGGTACGCAACTTCGCGGCCGGCAAGAACCGACTGGTGGCGTGGTTCGTGTCCAACTGTTTCACCCCCAACCATCGTCGAAGTTACGTGCAGGAACTGTCCCAACACATCCAGGTGGACATCTACGGCGCCTGTGGCGAGTTCCAGTGCCCAAGGAGCCAAAGCGAGAAATGCTTGCAAATGTTGAACGCCCACTATAAGTTCTACCTGGCTTTCGAGAACTCCAACTGTCGGGACTACATTACGGAGAAGTTCTTCATCACTGGATTACAGTGAGTATGCTAGAGTCAGTCGGTTGATTTCATCGTTCTCTTTCGGCTTTTTTTTTTTTTTTTCCCTCCCCAGTGTCATTTCTTCTTTTCATCTCATCCTACCCGCCCTTCTCCCGCTTTCCCGTCTCCCCCCCCCCCCCCCACCCCACCCCCACCCTCCACATCTCTCTCTCTCTCCTCTCTCTCTCTCTCTCTCTGTATTTTAAGTGTAAGAAAGAAATGAAGAGAGTATAGAAGCAGGCATCGATCCTGATGGTTCACAGTGACCCAGTATTGTGTGTGCGTGTGTGTGTGTGTGTGTGTGTGTGTGTGTGTGTGTGTGTGTGTGTGTGTGTGTGTGTGTGTGTGAAAGAAAGAGAGAGAGAGAGAAAATTAGACACGAGACTGCTCTTTGTCATATATTTGGTCACAAAACTGCTCTTTGTCAGAGAATGGTTAACAAAACAATCTGCTCTTTTTCGGTGAATATTTTACGATACAGTTTACAAAATCTGTTCCTTGTCGAAGAATAGCCAGTGAGGGCTTTTTTTTTTTTTTTCAGAATCTCCGTCACAAGATTCTACTCTTTGTCAGTTAATAGTTTACAATTGTAGAAGATTCTGCTTTTTGTCAGAAAGTCGGTCACAAAATTCCTCCCCATGTCATTCAGTTGGTCACAACATTCTGTTCTTTGTCAGAGAATCGACCAGTTCCAGTTTTAGTACTCTGAGAATCGTTCACAAGGTTCTATGATTCTGCTCCTTCTTGGAGAATCGGTCACAACATTCTGTTCTCTGTCAGAGAATCTGTGCTCTAAGATTTTGTTTCTTTGTTAGTGAATTGTTCACAAAATTCTAACAAGATTGTGCTTTCCGTAGAAAATTCAGTCAAAAGATTTTGCTCTTAGTCAGTTAACAGTTCACAAGTCTGCTCCTTGTCAGAGAATCGATATTAAGATCTCTGTTCTTGTCAGTTAATTGGTCAAATGATACATTCTGCTTCTTAGCAGAGAATGAAATTCAGAAATCAAGATTAAAGTTCCCCCATACATAGCGTAATAGCCTCAGGGGCAGTGAATTGTCAGGTTCCCCATGTCTAGACCACGGCATGATAGAAAACAAAGCCTCCTTCTGCCGCCTTTAGCCTTCCCTTTACTGAATCAGGTACCCATTGTTGTCAGAAATTCAGAAACAAGATTCTGCTCTTTGTCAGTCAACAGTTTGCAAGATTCTGCATCTTGTTAAAGAATCGGTCACAAGACTTCTCTCCTTGTCAGTGAATCAGCCACATTCTGCTTCTCATCAGAGAGCAGAGGACAAGAATCTGTGCCTCTCAAAGAGCTAGTAACAAGTTGTTGTTTTTTTCTCCATCTAAGAGAACTAGTCATACGACTGCTTTTTATCAGAGAGTCAGTCACAACATTATGTTCCGTGTAAAACAAGTCGCAAGTTTTGCCCCCCCCCCCCCCCCCCCCCGCAGAAATAAGATGGCATCAGATGTTTTGTTCGGCATGCTTTCTTTTATATACTTATTCATTTCTTCATAATGGGGCGAAACACAAACGAACACACAAAATAATGTGCAAAGTAACGCTTATTTAGTACAAAATAGACAGCAGTCAACTGAATGTTCGACAAATATCTGTTCTTCAAACGTTACAAACAGCATACATCAACAAGGCAGAAAACGATCTTCGCCAGTCTAAGTCAGCATGAGCGGTTCTCTGAGAGAAATAGTCACCAAGATTCTGCTCTTTGTCAGAGAAATGGGTACGACATCTTGTACCCTGATTGTCGTGCTGATGGCATCATGGAGAGGATGGTTTTGTGCACTTTTGACGTATGAACGTGACTCTTTCAGTTTGTCACCCAGGGCTGCTTTTAACGAGTCTGACGGCCATTCAGGCAATTAACCGCACCAACTTCGTCCCTTCCCCATAATTCCCGATCCTGATCCAGCAGGGGCCCTAATTTCTAAACAGGAAGTCGACTTTAAACGGGTGTCAACAAATGGTTTTGTTAAACAAACAAACAACAAACAAAAAGCATGACAGAACTCAATGGTTCCCATAGCTGTCAGCGAAGGATTCAATATTCACACTTTAACGTCATTCTCTCCTTTCCTTCAGTTGTAAAAACAACTGAGTGTGGTAGAGAACACCAAGCGTCTGAGGCCTCATCTGTGGTTCTGGACTTAGACCTGTACTGCCCTTGGCTTACGTCATATTCCAGGTCACTTGTGATCCAATCTTTGTGCCAGATGGCATTCATCAAATAATGCCGTTCCTTTGATTTGAATCCGTCTGCTTGGAACCATATGTATTTTGATGAGTATATAGAAAGAGGAATTAACTTCCAGAAACAACACGAATTCTTTGAACAATCTGATCGCATCTGTAAATAGTAAATAGCCCATTCTTTTTGAAGCCAGGCCGCGGCACATGAATGTTTGTTCACCCTAATACAGTATGTCCATTTGCATAAATTGAACAAGAAAAGAGCTAAAGTCATCGATTTAAGCTGGTTGGCATGTGACACATAAAAAGATGTTTAAAAATATTAGCATCAGTTGCCATGGCCTGGTAAACAAAGATGGTGTCTACTTGCTCTGTGCGTCCTCCTTCATCCAGGCTGGCAGCCGTCATCTGATGCCAGACACTCACAGTCACAGAGTGACCTGCTCATCTTTCAGGCTTCTCTAGACTCGGCCCAGCAGTTGTTGGGTGACCTTCATCACCCGATCATGTTTGTTCTTGGTCATGTCTAAAGATGACGAAAAGTCACTGGTCTGTTTTGTATTGTGCAGTAAAGAAGTTAATAGTAAAAAACCACCAACACGCAATAAGCATATTGCAGATTTTCAGTTTATTTATAAAACCTTTATCAGGCGTAAAGAAAAAAACGAAATGGGCTTACTAAATGACAGCCTGAAGCACAGCATTTTAAATCCTGAAACTGATTATTTCTCACTCTCACTTCACTTGAATTCTCACTCACTGCTTTAAAATCTGGTATGCTTAATCTCCTCCATACATAAGCCTACCAGAGTTTAAAAAAAAAAGAAAAAGAAGAAATGGCAACAATGAGCATCATGTGAAATAAGAACTAGGGGTAGTCAGACGAGACTTTAGAAAACAACCGGAAATGAGCTCAAGCGCACACTGGTGCGAATCAAGGTACCCGATAAACCCCCCCCCCCCCCCCCCCCCCCCCCCCCCCTCGTCTTTTTCGCATGTATCTTTTGCTTTCAATAAAGTGATGGACAAATACACTTTATGATTTAAACATATAGATAATAAATAATGATAATGATTATTTATGGCGTTTAATCTTACATCATAAGCCCTAAGCGCTTAAAATAGGCCTACATAAAAGGTTAAAGAAAACATAAATGAAACGAATAAGAAGATGAATATTGCAATAAGCACCATGCATCTACAAACAAGGGTGCATATTGACACCGACACACACACACACAATAAATGGCACTGCTGCATTCAGTAGGTGTTACTCTGCTCCTTGTTTTGGTCTGTTCGCTTGAATTTCGACATGCTGTCAACAACGTTGCAAACTGTTTCCACTGCTGCATTCAATAAGTGTTACTTTGCTGCTTGTTTTTGGTCTGTTCCCTTGAATTTCGACATGTTGTCAATAACGTTGCAGCCTGTTTCTACTGCTGCATTCAATAAGTGTTACTTTGCTGCTTGTTTTTGGTCTGTTCGCCTGAATTTCGACATGCTGTCAACAACGTTGCAAACTGTTTCCACTGCTGCATTCAATAAGTGTTACTTTGCTGCTTGTTTTTGGTCTGTTCTCTTGAATTTCGACATGTTGTCAATAACGTTGCAGCCTGTTTCTACTGCTGCATTCAATAAGTGTTACTTTGCTGCTTGTTTTTGGTCTGTTCCCTTGAATTTCGACATGCTGTCAACAACGTTGCAAACTGTTTCCACTGCTGCATTCAATAAGTGTTACTTTGCTGCTTGTTTTTGGTCTGTTCCCTTGAATTTCGACATGTTGTCAATAACGTTGCAGCCTGTTTCTACTGCTGCATTCAATAAGTGTTACTTTGCTGCTTGTTTTTGGTCTGTTCGCCTGAATTTCGACATGCTGTCAACAACGTTGCAAACTGTTTCCACTGCTGCATTCAATAAGTGTTACTTTGCTGCTTGTTTTTGGTCTGTTCTCTTGAATTTCGACATGTTGTCAATAACGTTGCAGCCTGTTTCTACTGTTTGCATTCAATAAGTGTTACTTTGCTGCTTGTTTTTGGTCTGTTCCCTTGAATTTCGACATGCTGTCAACAACGTTGCAAACTGTTTCCACTGCTGCATTCAATAAGTGTTACTTTGCTGCTTGTTTTTGGTCTGTTCCCTTGAATTTCGACATGTTGTCAATAACGTTGCAGCCTGTTTCTACTGCTGCATTCAATAAGTGTTACATTTGCTGCTTGTTTTTGGTCTGTTCCCTTGAATTTCGACATGTCAGTAACGTTGCAGCCTGTTTCTACTGCTGCATTCAATAAGTGTTACTTTGCTGCTTGTTTTTGGTCTGTTCCCTTGAATTTCGACATGCTGTCAACAACGTTGCAAACTGTTTCCACTGCTGCATTCAATAAGTGTTACTTTGCTGCTTGTTTTTGGTCTGTTCCCTTGAATTTCGACATGTTGCCAATAACGCTGCAGCCTGTTTCTACTGCTGCATTCAATAAGTGTTACTTTGCTGCTTGTTTTTGGTCTGTTCCCTTGAATTTCGACATGTTGTCAATAACGTTGCAGCCTGTTTTCTACTGCTGCATTCAATAAGTGTTACTTTGCTCCTTGTTTTGGTCTGTTCGTTTGAATTTCGACATGCTGTCAACAACGTTTGCAAACTGTTTCCACTGCTGCATTCAGTAAGTGTTACTTTGCTGCTTGTTTTTGGTCTGTTCCCTTGAATTTCGACATGTTGTCAATAACGTTGCAGCCTGTTTCTACTGCTGCATTCAATAAGTGTTACTTTGCTGCTTGTTTTTGGTCTGTTCCCTTGAATTTCGACATGCTGTCAACAACGTTGCAAACTGTTTCCACTGCTGCATTCAATAAGTGTTACTTTGCTGCTTGTTTTTGGTCTGTTCCCTTGAATTTCGACATGTTGTCAACAACGTTGCAGTCTCTTTTATTTTCCTTCCTCGTGATGTGTGTGACATGAAACTAATTCTCGATGGAAACTGTCTTCAGTCATGCCATAGTCGTGGACGTCTTCAGGAACCATTCAAAACAAACATGACTGATCTGCTTACCCACCTTCTGTTCGCGGCAGACATGATGTGATCCCGGTGGTCATGGGCGCCGCTCCGGAGGACTATCAACGGGTGGCCCCCCCTCACTCCTTCCTCCACGTGGACGACTTCTCGTCGCCATCCCAGCTGGCTGCCTACCTCCATCGCCTGAACGAGGACGATGCCTTGTACAATTCCTACTTCCAGTGGAAGGGTCTGTGGAAGAACATCGACACCTTGTTTCCTTGCCGCCTGTGCGCGCTCGCGCATGACGTTGACAACCGACAGGACACGTGGTACGCTGACGTGGATAGTTGGTGGAACGGCCCCGGAATCTGTATAGGTGATAGGACTTGGAAAAGCCTCTTGACTGAGGACCGCAAGGACGTCGTTGTGGATGGGGGGTGAATATTAAGTGGGGTGGTGGTGGCGGTGGGGTGGGGGGGTGGGGGGTTCAGTGAGAGAGGAAAAAAGAACGAGAGAAAACAATGAACGGTCGCTTATTGAGCACTTAAAAAGCCTCTCTCCATTTTGTCCTCTCTCTCTCTCTCTCTCTCTCTCTCTCCTCTCTATCTCTCTCTCTCTCTTCTCTGTCTCTCTTCTCTCTCTCTGATTTTGCTCTGTCTCGTCTGTCTCTCTCTGTCTTCTCTCTCTCCTCTCTCCTCTCTCTCTCTCTGTGCGTGTGCGTGTTCACGCGCTAGATATCGATAAGTCTACGCCATTGTATATACACAAAATTGTTAGCTTTTGAGTTGTAGCATCCTTAAATATACATAAAACTGTTAGCTTTTGAGTGGAGCATTCTTAATCTGTTCAGTGTTCTTGTGCACACGTTAAACTCAATACATCCTTGTCGTAGAACATCGTGTTCCAGCTGTGACCTTGTGCTCCTGTATGTTCCAGTGAGAGTCACCGTAGGCGCACGCTCTCATGCTGCACGTGTGCGGTACAATAATGTATAAGATACATATGGTGTGAAGTGTTGTAGGAAGAAATGGTTTCCTTCGGATCAGGATCGGTTCGTACCACACCAATTATCGCCCTTTCAATTCGGATCCGGATCGGTTCGTACCACACCAATTATCGCCCTTTCAATTTCATCTCCTGTGCTGTGTGTACGGTGCTTTGAGTACTCTGGGCGTCATGTGCGGAATGTGTTTCTGCGTCCCTTGACCATAGCCAGTTCCGTGTCTAAAAACGATGCGAATATTCCAAAGCCCTCATAGACATGTTAAGAACATTCATGTAGACGAGATGAGCGACCGTATGAAGAGGTCGCCTTTTGTTTCGTTAATCTACTGTTGAAAACAACAGCGAACTTTCATGTCAGTTCTTTGATTACGATAAGTGTGATCTGGCTGACGTTCTGTCCCCCGTATTACCTCCCCCTCCCCTCCTCCCCCCCCCCCCCCCCCCCCCCCCCCCCCCCAACTTTTCCCCTATTCCTGCAAATATGTTTTTTACATCTTTTCTCCACCCACCAGATCTATGGCACAGTTACTGTGGTGTGGTCATTCATGTGGATCTTGGTTCTGCCAAGGCAGCGCCCGACCTGAATAGGTACAACTGAAGGCGAATTTTTAAACAGTTTGTTGTTGTTGTTGTTGTTGTTGTTGTTGTTGTTGTTGTAATCTTATGGGAGATAACATGAAAAGCTGTGTCTATACTTGAAAGCTGAAGCATCAGTAGCTTTTGTCCGTTCCATTTCCGACCATTTTTGTGGACTCAACCAACCTCCATTCCATCTGTTTGAAAAGAAAGAGACTGGTGAATGATCTTAGTGAAGGTGTGTCGACGCCTGCAGTTGCACATTCCATTTTTACTATTGATCCCAGCACTGGTACATCAACACACATCAACACACGAAGGTTTGGTGCGCTGTATCTTGCTCCCACATCAGTTCCAGCCCAGCCCCTCCGTCAAAAACAGAGAGTGGCACCACTGAAAGACTGTTAGCCCCATACATCTATCTTTTCATTTGCACACGCAAATGTGTGTGTGTGTGTGTGTGTGTGTGTGTGTGTGTGTGTGTGTGTGTGTGTGTGTGTGTACAGCCCTGTCGCTGAGAACGATGTCCGAGTGGGCAGTCACTGAGGCCCTTACAGGTCAGTTCTTCTGGGCTGGCTTCAGCTTTTTAGTGTCACAGACCGCTGTTGACAGCAAATATCTCGTCTGCAGCAACAGCATTGGCACTTGTCTGTTATCCTCCAAACACTGATGATAATGAACGTATGTACAGTATGCTGTCCAAACTGGTGACCTCATTCTCAGACATGTGTGTACACTGCTTAAAGAGCATTCCAGACCCCTGCCATCAGAGGCACGTAAAGAGAAGATGTTCCTGTGTACAAACCAGACGATACTCCCGGAGCCGTCCCCTTTTGATCCGCTTTGTGATGATCATGTGTGTCCCCTACAGAATCAACACACTGCTAGTCACTCTGTAGAACGTTGGCAGATCTGAACAGTCATTTCAGAACTGTGTCCTAGGAATGTCGATCTATCATTGTTTTTAGTCCCTGTTTCCGTGTCCTTCACATTTCATTTTGGCATTAATTCATTCAAGTCTGCCAGGTTCAATGCCTGTCAAGGTGTGGTCGAACTCAGCCGTACATAATCCAGAGTGTCAAACTACAACTATTCAGTCTTGCTTTCATTCTTCAAGCCGCACTCGTTGTACAATGTCATTTTACCACCCAGTCAAAATGGAGTGGAAACGCCAGACCAGGTGTAGGCTGGTGTTCTTGATAATTGTCTTACGTTTGCTGCAGGTGAGACTGTGTTCAGTGATGCAGTGTACCCTGACATTCGGGACTCTGCAAGACTGGCTGACAACTTGAAATGCCTGTGTAGCGGTGGAATGGGCGTGTTGTTTTTGAAGTTTTCCTCGTGATCCTGCCTCGCTCATTCCTATGAACATCCCTAGCACAGATGGTGGTGGTGTGTGAACTGTGCATGAAACACCCACAGACTTGATGGGGCACCCTAGCAGCTCATATGTTCTGAGGGCTTTGTATTGACATATTCACATTGTGCTTTTCGTTGTGATGCATTGTTGATGCTGCATGCTGCTTATGGTGACATTCGGCATCAGTTCATTGGAGCGACAAGAATTAGGATTTTCATATTTATAATTTACTGTCGAACGAATGAACCGACAAAAAAAAAATACTTTTGTATATTTTGATTAAAGCCTGTTCAGTTTTCCGCGTTTTTTTTTTTGTTTTGTTTGTTTTTTGTTTTGTTTTGTTTGTTTGGTTTTCAGTCATGTTGTGTTGATATTTGTTCTGAATTATCACTGCATGTTTGTTTAAAATTAGTATTGTTTCGTTGAAAGTGTTTGGTAGTATTACATCACATTGTGTTAACATTTGCTAATATTCGGCCCTCGTTGAAACTGTTTCCTGTTCAGCTATTAGATTACAGTAACATGTTACAATTTCGAGGAATATGGTCATCTGCGTATAACATCAACGGATTTGTTTGATCAATAAATAACGCAATGTGTCTCATTGTCCCTGTAAGCATGGTACTACTTTTCATAGATGTGGTTCCATGGAAACTAGATTACATCAGACTCATAACTAACATTATGTGACTGCCTTACTTAGTTGGAAAAGATCTATCTAATCCAAGAGAATCAGGTGTGTTTGCATATATTCACCAAAGTATATTGTAATGGAGACGGGAAAGGAGGGGGGGGGGGGGGGGTTGGTGGGAGGGAGGGGCGGTAGGTTCGTTGCTGCCTATTCTTGACAGCTCTTTGCAGATCATCAGAGAAAAGAATGGAGACAGGTAAAAAAAAAAAGAAAAAAAAAAAAAGAAAAAAGAAAAAAAACGGACAACCTTGAAACACGTTCGTTTGTGCGCGCGTGCGTCTCTCTCTCTCTCTCTCTCTCTCTCTCTCTCTCTTCTCTGTGCGTGCGTGTGTGTGTGTGTGTGTGTGTTGTGCGTGTGTATGCGTGTGTGTGTGTGTGTGTGTGTGTGTGTGTGTGTGTGTGTGTGTGTGTGTGAGGTAGGAGGTAGAGTCAGTAGGGGCAAAGCGGACATCCGAAGAGAAAATCTTGATTACACGCTTCAACTAAATCTAGCAACACATGAAAGGTCCATTTTTTTTGCTACTTTTCTGTCCGTGTACTCAAACCTCTTTTTAAAACAATAATAACAATGGTTATTTATGGCGCTTAATCTTACACAAGCCCTAAGCGCTTACGAGATGAAAGAAAACGTAAATGAAGCCAATAAGAAGATAGATATTGCAGTACGTTCCATGCACCTACAAGCAAGAATGCATATTGACACACACCCAGGAACTCGGCTGCACTTATGTCCAATGACGATTCGAACATAATTTCATCAACGGCCCCTTTGCCCCATACCAAAAGGCCCGGACAGGCCGATGCAAAACGCCCAGGGGGCGCTTTATACCCTACACATACTGGCGTTTTACCCCAAGCATGAAGTCTGTGCAAACGGCTGCAATATATCAGACTACCAGAATCAGTTAAAAAGTGTTTTTATTAAATCCAAGAACGGTTTAAGCAAGGTTTGGAAAAAAAAAAAGTCCTCACCAAAATGCCAAATTAAACATCCGAAGGTAAACAAACAACAAAGCTAGATCAGTTGTATAAAAGGAAGGGGAGAGGAGGGGATGGAGGGGGGGGGGGGGGGGGGGGGGGTCTGGAGACCATGTACCAACGGGAGTGCAGGGGGCAATTGTGGATCAAGCACAGGTTGCCAGCCGGTTTGGGAGGGGAAGGGGTTGTCCCTCGTACAGGCATGAATAGCGAACTTGATTGAAGATAGCGCACTGGTTGATTATTTCCATAAGAGAAGTGGACTGTGGTCCAACAAACGTAACGAACCAGCATGTTTGGGTTGTGACTGACCACAGTGGATGTATCAGTAAAAGAGCATGCATACTATGATAGTGACTGACCACAAAGTAGCCATCAGAGGTGGTGACCTGTGGTCGGTCACCGTCAAGGAGTTTTCTGACTCGCAGTTCGGACAAAACAAGGTGGCCTGTCCAGAAGTGCAGGCATCATAAGCCCATTTCTTACACATCTGGCACTCCACCCAAATCTACCGAGATCGGCTGTTCGCAAATAGTTCGTCACACAGGGCCATTCTTCATCGTCACTGGCGTCCTGGTCTTTGGAAGACTTCTTATGGCTTTTGTTTTTCTTCTTTGCCGCCCTGCTTCGACCTTTTGCTGGATGTTTTTTCACCTGTTTTCTTTGTTTCGTTTTGTTTTTCAAAGGACTTGATTGAAATGGGGATAAAGTGATCAGTGTTGCTGGTTCGTATTTTCGTTTTCGTTGTCCTTTTGTGAGGGGTGTAGGAGGCCACAGTATTGCGTATCGCCGCAAGTGCCCGTCACAGTTGAACAGAGATAGGCATAGAGCAGATACCTACAGAAGCAATCAAAAGAAAAAGGCCAGTGAAAATTTATGTTCTCCATGCGGTTCCGGTTTAGTTTTGCCGACACCTCCTAGTGTATTTTATCACGTTGACAGAAACAGCGAGAGTCGTGTTACATGAGATGAGATTTTCAAGTGTGTTAACCATCTCCTTCCGTCTGTAACTCAGCTTGCAGAAGAAACACAGCACAGTGACAAGCAAGCAGAGATCGACTTGGAGCAGTGTGACAAAGAATCTGTGACCGTTGCACACGATGAAGTGTCGGTCTTGGATTTTGGATCAGTGAAGCCAAGCGCTGACCAAGACTGTGTTGATAAATATTGTGATGTAGTTTGTGATCCGGACAGGCCTCCGGCGAATGAACAACAGAACGACCCTCCAGAGAACGTGACTTCCAGTGACACTATGGCATAGGCTGCCTACAGGGAATGATTTAAAAAAAAAAAAAAAAATGGGAAAGCGTTCATTCTATTGACAGAGAAAATGTGCAGCTGACCTCCAGCGGCAATTCAACTATGGAGAATGGAAATCTTGTTGACAGTGGATAAACTTTTTGGAAGTCTCAATGACAATCACATCGGTGTCCGATGTGTGTCAGTTATTTCCGTGATTTGGATTCCTCATCGCGATGTTGTTTTCAGACATTCATTGTTCGTGTTTATTCTTTGACATTCATTTTCGAACAGCCCCACCCCCGCCATAAACCCTGCATGAGAATGGGCTTTGTAAGCTTAACTCATTAAATCATTCGTTCTCTCTCTCTCTCTCTCTCTCTTCTCTCTCTCTCTCTCTCTCCTCTCTCTCTCTCTCTCTCTCTCTCACACACACACACACAACACACACACACACACACACACACACACAACACACACACACACACACAGCACGCACATACGAACACGCACATTCTCTCTCTCTCTCTCCCCTCTCTCTCTCTCTCTCTCTCTCCTCTCTCACACACACACACACACACCACACACACACACACACACACACACACAGCACGCACATACGAACACGCACATTCTCTCTCTCTCTCTCTCTCTCTCTCTCTCTCTCTCTCTCTCACACAACACACACACACACACACACACACACACATTCTCTCTCTCTCTCTCTCTCTCTCTCTCTCTCACACACACACACACACACACACACATTCTCTCTCTCTCTCTCTCTCTCTCTCTCTCTCTCTCTCTCTCTCTCACACACACACACACACACACACACAGCACGCACATACGAACACGCACACTCTCTCTCTCTTCTCTCTCTCTCTCTCTCTCACACACACACACACACACACATACACACATGCACACACACAGCACGCACATACGAACACGCACAATTCTCTCTCTCTCTCTCTCTCTCTCTCTCTCTCTCTCTCTCTCACACACACACACACACACACACACACACACACACACACACACACACACACAGAGGACGCACATACGAACGCACATTCTCTCTCTCTCTCTCTCTCTCTCTCTCTCTCTCTCTCTCTCTCTCTCTGAGGTAAAACGCCCACCTGGATGTGGGGTAGAGCGCCCACCTTTGGCTCTTTGCCCCAGTCATGGGTTTGCCCCAGCATGTGTTTGCCCCCAGTCATGTGTTTGCCCCAGTCATGCCCCCCCCCCCCCCCTCATGGGTTTGCCCCAGTCATGGGTTTGCCCCAGCATGTGTTTGCCCCTGTCATGTGTTTGACCCAGTCATGTGTTTGCCCCCCCGTCATGGGTTTGCCCCATTCATGGGTTTGCCCCCAGTCATGTGTTTGCCCCCAGTCGTATGTTTGCCCCCCCCCCCCCCCCCCCCGTCATGTGTTTGCCCCCAGTCATGTGTTTGCCCCCCCCCCCCCCCCCCCCCGTCATGTGTTTGCCCCCAGTCATGTGTTTGCCCCCCCCCCCCCCCCCCCGTCATGTGTTTGCCCCCCAGTCCATGTGTTTGCCCCCCCCCCCCCCCCCCCCCCCGTCATGTGTTTGCCCCCAGTCATGGGTTTGCCCCAGCATGTGTTTGCCCCCAGTCATGTGTTTGCCCCCAGTCATGTGTTTGCCCCTGTCATGTGTTTGCCCCAGTCATGTGTTTGCTCCTGTCATGTGTTTGCCCCAGTCGTGTGTGGGCGCTTTACTCCATGCCAGCATCCTGACTGCGTTTGAGATCTTCTAGATCTAAATTGCGACAGAGACCGATGGTGAACTGAAACAAGTCATGACGTCATCTGTTCATGCTGATCCAGTCGCCAGAAACGTTTGTTCGACAGGTACATCCGCTTTCAGACGGTGACAGTTTGGGAAAATTGTCCACAAAAATCGATCAATGTTGGCGCAGTCGGTCCATCAAATAATGTGCAAAACCTAGTAATAATTTGAATAGGGACAGAAAAGGATTGTTTTCTTTTTCTTTTCCTCCTTTATTTCTTTTCTTTTTCTTTTCTTTTCTTTTCCCCCCCACTGATTGACGAAAAAGAGGCGCCATCGTCTTTCAGTCTGTTGTTATGTCCGCGGCACTTGCCATTTTCGAATATTATGATTTTTCTTTTTAACATTCTCATTACGTAGATCGACAGAGAAAAATTGTGAATTAGAGACGTTAGCGGAAATGGAAATATCCATTGAAAGGATCCCATTTTTGTCGACATTAAACTAATGACATCATTTGTTATAAAACTGTTCGGCTGCGTGAACGAACGTTTTCTGCTGCTACTACAGGCGAAGTAACTAAGAAAAGTCGACGTTAGGTGAAACGAAATCTCAAATGCGCAGCGAACAGTAATTAACGAACAAGCAAGATGCTCACTTGAAATAAAACAGATGCCCATAACTGCAAACGAATGCTGCTTATGACACCGAATCGCCCGGCAGAAATGACAGCACAGATCACACAGATACACATGGAGACTTTCTCAAAAAATGAAGTCCAAGCTGGTCCATATCGCCTGTTGGCTACCTGACACACAGCAACAAATGGAGAAATGTACAACACAAATTAACGTTTATTCAAGACTGTCTCAGCCTTTCCAAGTTGAAGATAGTCAAACAAACCCATGGACGAACAGTGACAAATACAGATAACCTCAGTTTGATTGGTACGAAAGGAAATCTTAAATGAGGCAGTGAACGGTAAACAGTAATTAACGAACAGTTAGGGTTAACTCTTGCACTCGTGATGAAATGAATACACGCCCACAACTCCAAACGAATGTTGCTCACGACAGCGAATCCCCTAGCAGAAATAACAACACACAGCACACAGAACAAACAAGGAGATATCCCCCCTAACCCCCCCCCTCCCCCCCCCCCCCCAAAAAAAAAAAGATGCTCCAAACTTGCCCCATATATACCTTGTACCTGACACATAGCAAAAACAATGGAAATGAACAATTTATTTGGGGGAAAGTTTGAAATGCAAGAAAATGGAAGTCAAAGGATTTTTTTTTTAAACCTAGACTAGCTGTCCGTCTGCTTTTATTTACCAGATGGTTTATATGTTGCGGCCATAAGCTCACTGGCTCGGACTTCTCCCAACAAAAGGCGCAAATGTCGGTGGATTTCTGCGCGACGTATGAATCGACTAAATGCGCAAGAGAATACCGATTGTCAGGCTGCGTATGGCACAGCCACGGAAGATATATCCATCATATGAACATGACAACCAGCACCTTGTGCGCGCGCGGTGTGTGTGTGTGTGTGTGTGTCTTTACGTGAGTGAGTGTCAGTACAACAGATATGTTAATCTGACAGACAGTAAATGGTTTCAGTCAGTCACTCTCTGTCTCTCTCTCTCTCTCTCTCTCTCTCTCTCTCTGCAACATTATCTCACATTCCCCCTTACTTCCTTGAAAACCAATCCCGCTTTACGAGTAACAATGTTGATTATGAATATATGCTTGTGTGCCTGAACATGACTGCCTCCGGAATCACTCTCATTCCTCCTCCAGCTATGCTGATGATTCTGCTGTAGTGACTGATGCTTCTTCTTTCCGCATTGGAACATTCTATGTTAGATCTAGTTGCAAAGTGGGGCGACTGCAAGCGGAAATCCAAGCAATTTTGAAAAATTACTGATAAAGCACCACCGAAAAACGTAGACAAACGAATCACAAGACAAAACACGACGCGTTTCGACCTCTTAGGTCTTCTTCAGGCAACACACAGGACAACAAAAATGAACGAGCAATCGCTTATCTTCATCCAATTCGGCGCAAGATGGGCGTTATATGTTAATTAGTGTGAGTATGTGCCGGTGCGCGCGCGAGCGCTCCCGTGTTTATTGTGTGTGTGTGTGTGTGTGCGCGCGCGCGCGCGCGTCCAGGGCAGGAGTCATTCAGGGTTAGACGTGGTGAAGGTGACGAAGTACAGAGTATAGTGTGTGCTTTTTTTGTCAAAAGTAACTTATCTCATATGAACTTAGTGGACAGCGATGTAGACACCCTTGCTAATAACATCAAAGAGGTGCTAACTACAACAGCTGAAGAAGTTGTGGGAAAGAAGCAGAAGAAAATCCAGCCTTGGGTTACAAACGAGGACTTAGATCTATGTGACAAGAGGCGGGAACTAAGAGGAAAGAAATACTCCAGCGACGATGCCAGGATGCAGTACCAACAGGTGAACAGAGAAGTCAGGAAGAAGATGAAGACAGCCGAGGAAAATTGGATAGAGGAGCAGTGTGAAGCAATCGAGAAAGGCATGGAAGCAGGGAACAGCCAAAAAGCCTACAACACACTCAAGACCCTCAATAAGACTAACCAGACAAAATCAGCGGTCATCGAAGATAAGGATGGCAAGCTACTGACAGAGAATGAAGAAGTCCTGAAGAGGTGGACAGAATACTGTGAGGGCCTCTACAATTACCAGCTCAACCCGGACATATCCATTTTGCAGGACAACCAACGACCCGCAGACAGTGAGAACGGTCTCCAAGTACTGAAGGAGGAGGTTGAGGCCGCGATACAGAGTCTGAAGCCAGGGAAATCCCCAGGAGTGGACAATGTCCCAGCTGAGCTTGTGAAATGCGGAGGGAAAGAGACCACAGAGGCACTAACAATGCTTTGTCAGAAGATCTGGACAGAAAAGAAGTGGCCAACAGAGTGGACCCAGTCATTGGTGATTCCCTTACCCAAGAAAGGCAACCTCAAACAATGCCAAGACTATAAGTCTGATCAGCCACCCCAGCAAAGTCATGCTTCGCATCATCCTCAACCGACTGAAATCCAAGGCTGAGGAACTGCTATCAGAAGAACAAGCAGGTTTTAGAAGAGGGCGGAGCACTGTGGAACAAATTTTCAACTGCCGAGTCCTGATTGAAAAGCATCTACAACACCAAAAGGACCTCTTCCACAACTTCATTGACTTTAAGAAGGCATTCGACCAGGTGTGGCACAACGGCCTATGGCAGGTTCTCAGAGACTTCAACATTCATGAGATGCTCGTTCAAGTCATCCAGGCCCTCTACGAACACTCCAGCAGCACAGTGCTTCTCAATAGCCAGCAGGGCCAGTTCTTCCCGACCACAGTCGGAGTCAGGCAAGGGTGCCTACTATCTCCAGTCCTTTTCAACATCTTTCTGGAGAGAATCATGCAAGAGGCCCTAGAAGAACACCACACCTCCATCAGCATTGGCGGCAGGCCGGTCTGCAACCGTTGTTTCACAGACGATATCGACCTCATTGGGGGCAGCAACACTGAGCTCCAGGATCTCACAAACAGACTTGTCACAAGAGCAAGTGCCTACGGCATGGAGGTCAGCACAGAGAAGTCAAAGGTCATGGTCAACAGCACGACTAACAGCAGTGCCAACATAACCATGAATGTGAGCCCCTAGAAGAAGTGACCAGCTTCAGGTACTTGGGAGCAACCCTGTGCAAAAATGGCACCTGCACAGCAGAAATCCGAATCAGGATCAACTCCGCATCAGCAGCGATGGCCAGACTGAACAGAGTGTGGAAGAGCAACATCAATTTCCACACAAAATTAAGGCTCTACAAGTCATTAGTGGTCTCGATCCTCTTATATGGTTGCGAGACATGGACACTGATGGCCGAAACAGAAAGAAGAATCCAAGCGTTTGAGACCAGGTGCCTGAGGAAACTACTCCGCATCTCCTACAAAGAACACAAGACCAATGATTATATGCGGAACCTGGTCACTAACCTAGTTGGGCCCCACGAACCACTTCTGGCAACCGTCAAACGACGGAAGATGGCATGGTTTGGCCACGTCATTCGTCACAACACCCTCTCCAAAACCATCCTTCATGGTACCGTTGAAGGAGGGCGCAGACGAGGACGGCAGAGAAAGAGCTGGTCCGACAATATAAAGGACTGGACCAAAATGACCATGCCAGATCTCCTCAAGACAGCCACCAACAGAAGAGCCTGGAGAGAAACGGCGGCTGCCTCATCACGTCCCCCCCCCCCCCCCCCCCCCCCCCCCCCCCCCAACGACCCCAGCGGTCAAGGGAATGACTGAGACTGAAATTGTGTCAAAAACGGTGGGAACATGGGCACTGGGGGAGTGTGGAAAGGGGAGGGGGGGGGGAGTCTAGGAGAAGAGAACTGGGGGGAATGGCACGGAAAAGTGTGTGCGTGCGTGTGCGTGCGTGCATGTGTGTGTGTGTGTGTGTGTGCGCGCGCGCGCGCGCGTGTATGCGTGCGTGTGTGAAAGCGTCTTTTTGTGAAGGTGTGGTGTGTGTGCGTGCTTGCTGCGCGTGCGCGCGCGTGTGTGTATATGTGTATGCGCGCGCGAACGTGTCACGGTGCGTGCGTGTAAGTGCACAGATTTGTGTGTGTATGCGCGCGCGCGCGTGTGTATGTGTTTATGTGTACGCACGCGGGTGTGTATGTGCGCGCGAGCATGTGCGTGTGTGTGTGTGTGTGTATGTGTTTGCGTGAGCTATGCACGCATGCACATGCGTACATTGTTAATTCTTTATGAGCAGGTGGTTTTGGAAGGTAAATCAGGAATCGTTGAAAAGTTGTTCACAAACTCATTTGCTGTTATTTAAACGGTTTCGATTTCCGACGGTTTGACTCGTGGCGCTGAAGTTGCCCGAACAGTAACTCTGCATTTTGACGCTTGGCTGGAGTCGATGTTCATATTAGAGAACATCGTGCTCCGTTAGATCTGGTCGTCCGTAAATGCTAATGCTCTCTGTCTGTCTGTCTGTCTGTCTGTCTGTCTCTCTCTCTCTCTCTCTCTCTCTCTCTCTCTCTCTCTCTCTCTCTCTCTCTCTCTCTCTCTGCGTATACTTTGAAGAACACTAGTTTAGATTTATTGTTGAAGTTATTTGATTCTCAGGTTCAACCCATTGCTCAGTATGGTGCAGAACTTTGGGGACTAGATGATGCAGCTCACCATTGTGAAAAGCTGCACCTCTTTGCCTTAAAGAAATTTTTAGGAATTGAAACGCGAACACCCAGTGACTTTGTCGGTACGGAGACAAATAGATATCCTATTTATTTGAATTCTGTATTAAGCTGTATTCAATATTGGCTGAAACTACAAAACTGAATGATCACAGATTAGCACGGAAAGCCCATACAATATTATACGACCTAGATGCAAAGAGACAAAACAAATCCGGTTTCAAACAGTCATTGAAAATTACACCAATTTGGATGTGGTTATGTTTGGATAAACCAAGGCGTGCAGAATCATTGATTATTTCTATGCGAATTTAGAGACAGATTAATTGTACGCAGGTGGCAAGAATGGGACTTTCATGTAAAAAAAAAAAAAAAAAAGATCATCATCATCATCATCCTTGATGCTATTGTTGTCGTTGCTATTTCTATCATTATTATCATTACCGTGATGCATGTAATTATTAGGTTCTCTTACCACCCACCAATCCCATCACAAACAGGAAGTTGCAGTAGAAATAGTAATGATACTTCTATACAAAAACTACATCAGGAGGGGGGGGGGGGGGGAGTGTGTGTGTGTGTGTGTGTGTGTGTGTGTGTGTGTGTGTGTGTAGAACTCCCCCCACCCCCACCCCCCTCTTTAATTTTTTTTGAACACTCCCCTTCTTCTATGCTCCAACAATACTGTTAACCTTTCACTCATTGATCATGCCTCTTCCTGTTCACCTGCCGTTACTATTATTAACATTACCCGGTTCATCCTCACCGCCTTCTCCCTGCTCACAGTAGCACTGTTAACTTTTACTCATTGACCATCTCCTTTCCTTTCCACCAGTACTATCATCATCATCATCATCATCATCATCATCATCATCATCATCATCATCATCATCAACAACAACAACATCATCATTAAAAAAAAAAAAAACGGAAACAAAACAAAACGAACAAGCAAACAAACAAACAAACAAAACTACCAACTTTGTTATTTGAATACCTCAGTTAGTGTTAACCTCACCATTATCTTCACCACTATTTACAGAATCATGTGTTGGTAGACTTGGCCTTACGAGCAGACACGACAGACAGAAGCAGATGTTATGATCACTATGATTATTATTATTATCATTACCAATTCTGTATCTTATTTACTTCTATCATCAATATAACTATTGTTATAACTTCAGAACTGTTGCAAATACTATATTTACTACTGTCATGAATCACACTTTACGATCTTTCTGACATTCCAACCTACCACTTTTCCAGCCACCTGTATCATCACTATCATTACTATATGGTTACCATTATGATTATTATTAAAACTATTTATATACCTAATCTAATATATAGATGGCAAATTCTGTCTCTGTGTGTGTGTGTGTGTGTGTGTCTGTGTCTGTGTCTGTGTACGCTATAGACTCAAAAACGGCTCAACCGATTGTAATGAAATTTGGCAGGTACGTCCGTTGTGACCCGAGGATGGTTTTGGGCTAATCTCTAAAAAAAATAAAACCGTTAAAAACCGTTAAAAAGCTGTTATAACGGTTTCAAAGTCATCTTTTTCCTCTGCTTTTCTTCAAATAGCCGTTGTGACATTGCACAGGTACAGGACTACTTCTCTAACATTAGAACCGTTATTTGGCAGTTAAAAAACGTTATTTATAACAGTTAAAAACCGTTAAAAACACCAAACCCTATAAAAGAAACTGTTTAAAACCCGATCTTCTTGAAATTTAGCAGGTATGTCTGTTGTGACCCGAGGATGGTTTTGGGCTAATCTCTAAAAAAAATAAAACCGTTAAAAACCGTTAAAAAACTGTTATAACGGTTTCAAAGACATCTTTTTCCTCTGCTTTTCATCAAATGGCCATTGTGACACTGCACAGGTACGGAGCTACTTCTCGAAAATTAGAACCGTTATTTGGCAGTTAAGAAACGTTATTTATAACAGTTAAAAACCGTTAAAAACACCAAACCCTATAAAAACTGTTTAAAACCCGATCTTCTGAGGTTGGCGGCCACAAGAGTTATCGGATCGCCACCAAACTTGACATAAGCCTACAGGAACATCCAGCGGGTAACACAGGGTCATTAGATAGTCATTATGATCATTAAATTTGACCGTTAAAAACCGTTATTTTCAAAATTTAGGCTGTTCTTGATGAAATTCGGTATACATGTGCAGTTTTAAATGCCGAAAAATGATATACAACTTTTACAAACCGAAATTTAAAATTGACCGTTAAAAAACGTTATTTTATAAATTTAGAGTATTCTTGAAGAAATTCGATATATATGTGCAGTTTTGAACGCTAAACAATGATGTACAATTTTCAAGATCCGAAACTTAACATTGACCGTTAAAAACCGTTATTTTCTGAATTTCGAAATTTTCACCGTTCTTGATAACATTCCGTACGCACGTACAGTTTTAAGCGCTGAACAATGTTATGCAAATTTTACGAACCAAAACTTAACATTGACCGTTAAAAAACCGTTATTTTCTAAGTTTACACCGCTATTGATAAAATTCGGTATGCGTATGTCCAGTAACGGTAAGTAATTTTGCAACATGGATGGGACAGGGTAGGGGGATGAAAAGGGAGGAATGAGAGGGGCCAGAAAAATGATTGTACAGTGCAAAGCCTGATACACTATTTTTACATTAGACACAGACCCGTTGAAATAAACTACTTCTGCACAAAGTCTATTCCTACAAAATTAAGGGCAATCAGAAGAATGGGAATGGGAACAGTGAGTGCAGGCGGAAAATCGAGCGAGAAAAGCATCTCGACGTACTAGGGAAGATCCAGAGGAAAGGGGCCAGAGGCAGGCGGAAAACAATAGAATGTATAAGAGAAGAGAGAGAGAGAGAGAGAGAGAGAGAGAGAGAGAGAGAGAGAGGAATGTGTATTTGTGTGGGGGGAGGGGGTTGGAAGGTGTTGGGGGGGGGGGGGGGGATTGATTGTAAATTAAAATAATTAATACATGTTTGCCGTCACGTGAGTATCGCAAAGAATGTTCATATCCCGGGCAACGCCGGGTGCCCCTGCTAGTATAACTATAAATATAGCCTACCTATTAGAACTATTTACATACCTAATATAACTATCAGTATACCTATTATAACTATTAATATAGGGGCCTACCTGTTAGACTCCCTCCTTCCCATAACTTGTACCCTCCTTCTCTTCTTTGCTTTTCCTGCTCCCCCCCCCCCCCCCCCTCCTCTTTCTTCATCCCTTCCCTTATTAGTAGTAGTAGTAGTAGTAGTAGTATCATTGCTATTATTGATATTATCTTTTATTACATTTTTTTTAATCATTTCTTTGATTATTAGAACTGTTATTACCATTAACGTTACTATTGTTGTTGTTGTTATTATTATTACTATTATAATTATTATTACTATTATATTATTATTATTATTAATTCCTGTGTTATTATTGATATTACCATCATTGCCATTATCATCACCATCATCATCGCCACTAAGCACTGTTGCCACGACAACCATGCTGTTCGACAATCCTCTAACCCCTCACCTTTCTCCCATGCCGCAACTGCTATCGTCATATTATCACTAAAAGTGGTGGCAATCCACACTTTATTATTTTTTCAGTATTTTCATCATCATCATTGTTATTATTGCTATCAGTATCATTGTCATCATCATTACTAGGCTGCTACAGCTTCCCGAGAGCCTCGTTTTCATTCAACGCCCATTTTGAGCCGAATACGATAAAGGTAGATGATTGTTCATTCTTCAATTTGTTGTCTTCGTTGTCCTGAGTGTTGTTTTTCTTGCCCGTAGAAAACCTAAGAGGTCAAAACGCGTCGTGTTTTGTCTTGTGGTTCGTTTGTCCACGATGTTTGGGGGAGTCACCCCAGTTTTTAAAAATTTGTTTCGATCTGCGTCTGCAGGGCGTACTATCTTTGCTCTGAGTTTCAAAACGGAGAGACTGATATGAGGGCGGAAAATGAAGGAAACTTTGGAAAGAGAGGGGGTCAGTTACCGCCAAGGATACAGACAAACAGAGTACAGGACTAGACAGTAGTCCTGTACTCTGTTTGTCTGTCTAGTCCTGTACTCTGTTTGTCTGTGTCCTTGGCGGTAACTAACCCCCTCTCTTTCCAAATCTTGCAACTCTGAATTTTTGATCTAAGCTACACACAAAAAGTTAAGGATCACTTTCACAAACATTCATGACTGTCAAAATAAGAAAGTCAATGCGTTGAAGTTTGGCCAACATTTAATTCCATTCTTTAGTGATAACGATACACAATTGCCTTCAATCTCGAGCAATCGTTTGGTGTGTGCATTTGATTAAAGTGGGTACGTATCCAAATTTGATTTCCCAAAGTCATTGAAATCACAAGACAGGGCATACTGATGCTCCCAAAAGCTCAGTAATGCGTGTAACCACCATGGCTGTTCTGGCACTCGACGCAGCGAGTCCTCATCGAGTTGACCAGGTTGGTGAAGATCCTCTGTGGAAGCGCCTGCCACTCAGCCTGCAGCATCTGGTAGAGGTGTTGGGCATCCCTGGGAGGGGGGTGGCTCCTCACTTTGCGATCCAGCTCATCCCAGAGGTTCTCAATCGGGTTGAGATCGGGACTGCATGCTGGCCACTCCATTCTGTTGACTCCAGACTGCTGCAGGAAGTCGTTGACCACCCTTGCCCTGTGGGGGCGAGCATTGTCATCCTGGTAGACAGCCCTCGGTCCCATCTGCTGCAGTGTAGGCACAGCCAGCGGTCGAAGGATCTCATCCCGGTATCGGATGCCAGTCAGGTTACCCTGTACATGATACAAGGGTGTTCTGTGGTGAAGGCTGAAGGCCCCCCAGACCATTACAGAACCTCCACCAAAGGCCACCTTTTCTTGGACAGTGGCGTCAGTAAAGCGTTGCCCTGGGCGCCTCCAGACCCTCAGTCGGCCGTCGTTGTGGTGAAGGGTGAAGCGTGATTCATCACTGAACAGGACCTGGGACCATTGCTGACGTGTCCACCTCACGTGACGTGCGCAGAAGGCGCGGCGTGCTGCCCTATGGGCTGGAGTTAAGCGTGGCCATACTGCTGGGCGATGAGAACGGAGATTAAACCCATGTAGGCGGTTCCGTATGGTCTGCTGGCTGATGTTGATGTTAGTAGCCACCCTGAACTGCCTTTGAATTATGCTGGAAGAGGCTGTTCTTGTCTGCAGGGCTTGTCGTTCAATGAGACGATCGTCACGTGGGGTTGTCTTCTTCGGTCGACCAGATCTGCGTCTTTCATGGACAATCCCAGTGGCTGTGAAGCGTTGAATCAGTCGGACAATGACCGAAGTGGACACATGAAGTCGCCTGGCCACTTCTCGCTTGGGAACACCATCTTGGAACCATGCAACAGCTCGTCCCCTATCCAACTCGCTTAATTTTCGTCGTGGAGGCATTGTCAGATCAGGCCTACTACTGGTGGAATGTCTTCTTATATAGCCAAGCGAGCGACAGCATCTCACACATAAACAGCAGTGCTTGCACGTGCATAATGGTTTTTCCATCTGGCAAGTGCAATGTGTTCAGGCAGAACGGTCCAAAACAAGGTCATTTTTCGCAAGTTTCCGCTTTTCCGTTTGCGGCCCAGCTCAGTAGTAGAGAATCCCGTGCAATTTTCGCACTAACACAACATCGCCCACTTTCAGCTGAACAAGAATTCATGACAATTTGGCTGGACTAAGAAATAAATAACAGTAGCGAACTGAGTTTATTACGCACCTGTTTTCACATACCGATCCTTAACTTTTTGTGCGTAGTATAGTTGCAAAGTGAGACGACTGCAGGCGGAAATCTAATTTTTTGAGTTGACAAATAGGCCTAAAAGTAGAGCTGGAGAGGTGGGGTGGGGTGTAAATAGCCTTAGTGAAGAAGACGTAGACGAAGAAATAGTAAATGAAGAGGAACTACGGTTTCGGTTGGTAATTTTGTATGATCTTCAGCAGTTAAATTCAGTGGCGAGTACGGATGTTACGTCATTTGTCTGAAATCAACTTTGGAAACCGGGAAAACCCCAGCAGAAAGGTTTCGATTGCTGTATCCTAGAAGCCGTCTTCGAGAATGTTCGAAGCCTTTGTTTTAAGTTCTTTTTTTCGCAGATGTTTATGTTCATGAAATAGAGGTGGGTTTCATAACTGTTTTAATACTTGATGATGGACGTATTTGTTAGATTCGAATCATTCAGTTCTAATGCTGAACTACAACGAAGTCGGAAATGTCGATCTATCGTGGACGTGGGTTCAGTTTCACAGTTTCTTTCTTTGGACAAGTATTTAAACTTTTGTTTTAATGCAGGAAGCCAAACAACAGTTTCCGTCATTTGACCGTGTTGTACATGCCTTATGTCTCTCGTTTATATGAAATTGCCTTTGAATTGATATTATTTTTGTTCGGGCATTTGCTTTCGGTTTTCATTTCCAGGCAGAAAAATCAAAATGGGTCCAGTTCATTGACTCGCATACACTGGTGACACAATTGTTTTAACAAATTGTACATATTAAGAAAATAATTATAATACACGGTGTATGCGTGTTCATAGCTCGCCAAACCTTGACTGAAACTGTATGGAGCTATGAGTGTTTCGTGTGTGTTATACGTAACCCCAAGATGGCGGTGGAAAACTTTACCAATGTTTGATACAAGTTGCTGGATAATGAGTTTACACCAACGGAATAATAGGAACAACAACAGACACCAAAATTAGTGTGCATTTATCACACAAAAGCAAGCTTCAATATGAATAGAAGTTGCTGAAGGAGGAAGAAGTCTCTCTCTCTCTCTCTCTCTCTCTCCTCTCTCTCTCTCTCTCACACACACACACACACACACACATTTTTCATATATACATGTATATGTGTGTGTGTGTGTACATATGTTTATGCACATATATATGTGTGTGTGTGTATATATAATGCAAAACAAAAATATTGAAGTAGTGGCGGGGAGGAGTGCAGGCAAGCAGTTTGTTATGACTGTGATAAGACATATATGTATATGCTCTTCCTGCTAAGATGGAGCCTATCCTTCATTTTATCCCAACACGTACCCCCACTCCTCACCCCACCTCACATCACCCCACCCCCGCACCTACCCCTATTACTCCATCCTTCATCATCCCCTTTTCCCATGTTGCGTGTGTGTGCGTGTGTGTGTGTGTGTGTGTGTGTGTGTGTGTGTGTGTGTGTGTCCCAAGCCCCAACCCCTCTGATCTGCACCTATGATCCGGTATGTTGATATGGTCTGGCCATGCAATACATGTCCATATGCCTGGAATTAGACATACCTCGATTTTCCTCATATCCCCCCCCCCCCCCCCCCCCCATTACACACCTTCTCTGTACTCCCCCCCCCCCCCCCCCCACCTATTCCACCCCCCTTCCCTTCCCCGTACCTGTGTCAGCTTTTCAACAGACCCACATTGCTACATATACCTTGTCTGTCTCTCTCTCTATTCAAGCCCCCTCTCCCCTTCTATTCATCGACTCTACCCCTCTTTCTATCTCTCTCTCTCTCCCTCCCCCCCACCCCCACCCCCTCTTTTGTGTGCATGTGTGTGTGAGCATTTATTTCTTTGTGGTATGTTTCACGTGTGTTAGGTGCCTGCTCAACAATAGCTGAATACAGGTGTGGTGTGTGTGCGTGTGCGTGTGTGTGTCTGTGTGTGTGTGTGTGTGCGCTAAAACAGATAGTTGTAACTGCCGAGGAGTAATCAGGTTCTAAGCATTGGACTTTTTATGAAGTGTTTTATTCCTGATGAAGCCCTTGTGGCGAAAGTTCGAAAATAAAAATCATCCCTGTGGGAAAAGATGTCCAACTTGTTTTAGTATTCATTTTATTCAAATATACCTGTTGGCGTCGTTTTGTTGAGGCGCGGTGTGAGTTTTAGGGAGAATTCTACCTGTGAAAGAATACATATAAGTATATGTATATATACACATGCATAAGCAACGGAGCTAATTTTAGGTGAAATGTCAACCAGAAATAAATGAAGTATTCAGAGAGCGTTATCTGGATTTCTTTAATATAAAAGTCCTATGGGGCTTTCTTTTATATCCAGTCAGACCAAAGCTGTAAGGAGCAGTGCCAAACGTTCAAGAGTTTTATTATTTCTGTGTGTGTGTGTGTGTGTAAACTCTGTTAATAGCACTCTGTACATTTTAAGTGTTAGTGTAACAAGTTCTTTGATGAACTACATGTATAATTATCTTGGTTTGTGGCCTGTTAGTGTTTGTAGTTATCCCCTCATTCTTTGTTTCTTCTGTCCTCTTTCTTTTTCATCTTTCTTTGTTTTGGCTAGTCTTATATGAGCATGTGTGTGTGTGTGTGTGTGTGTGTGTGTGTGTGTGTGTGTGTGTGTAGCATCTTCATGATTATGATTAACATTATCATACTTTGTCTTCATTACAGATGAAGAGAGGAGCATATGTCCGCGGTGATGCCGACATTTGGCGGCTTAGAATTAATGAAAACTGGATTTCCTGGTTGACCACCTGGTGTGCCTGAAAGATATCATGGACCGTTTGATCGCATCCTCTGTCTTTTCCCATGCCGATGTGGACGCCGTGCTGCATGCTGACGTGGATCGCACACAACATGCAACCAACAGGAGGTTTCTGTGTCGTCTGCTAGAGAAAGGTGCTCCAGCAATTTTGTTTTCTCAGTTTCTTTTGAATATGAAAATTCTGTTGAACAATTTTTGTCAGTATATAAATGTGTGTATTATATATATATATATATATATATTATTGTGTGTGTGTGTGTGTGTGTTCTATTAAAACTATTGAATCAGCTTTTATTTATCTTGAGCCACTGGATACATACATTAAAAACACATTCCGTACATTTATCTTCCCAAGATGTTCCATTTTATAAGAAGTCTAACATTTTTTTTTTCTTTCCCAGAAACAGTTCCATACTTTCGTCATCAGCATCGTCAGCATCCTCATCTTCATCCTTATCCTTGTCTCATTCTTTGACCAGTACGTCACAGTGATGTCGTGACAGTCACTTTGTAAGTACAGTGGAGTTATGTCAGTGTCTGTCCCTGATTTGTGCTGGGAATCAGACATTTACTCTATTTATATATTTTTGTTAGTTGCTCTGAATTGTTTTCTCCATTCTGATCCTGCATGATGATATTCGAATGGTAGCCATGCCAAAAATTATTTATATTGGTGCATTCTTTCTTTCATGTATACACAGATAGTGATCGTTGTGACTGCAGTGGTATTTTGGTTTATCATGGAGTTTTGTAATGGGTGGTGATGTTTTGATATCTCAGATCTTCATGGCAAATTGTGTAATCACAATATGTTTTTTGTACAAGACAGACAGCATGATACACCCCCCCCCCCCCCCCCCCTCCCAGATGGGCAAACTTCTTGTTGAATTGAATTGGAATGAATTGCTTGAATATCATGTGTGGCGTGTCTGTGTGTTTCATTAGCTAGCCCTGTATCATTAAAGCCCTGGCCTTTTATCCTGGTCTGATGTAAGGGTATTTAAAATCAGCAGCTATAAGTAAACAACAAGGGATGCATTCCTTTCCTTGATATGGTCCTCAAGGGTAGATTGGTCCTGTCCACATCATCTGTAACAGTATGGCCATAATCTCTTTCAAGATCAGTCCACATCATCTGTAATAGTATAGCCATAATCTCTTTCAAGATCAGGATATACACACATGCACACACACGCACACACACATGCACACATTCACACATACATAAATACACAGATACTCACATAACACAGGCACATGCACTGTATACACTGACACACACTCATGAGTCCGTGCCTACACACCCATGTACGCACACATGAGCACCCAACACACGCACGTACAATGACAATGATGGAACAGCCAATGTTAGGTAAATACTCGGGGTCTGACCAGCGCATTGGGCTAATGCGTAGATCAGACATTATCAAAGTCATTGCCATGAGACCCTGTTCTTGAATTCTCTCATCTTAGTTAGTTATTCATTTCTCTGTCAGCTTTAAATCATGCGCAGTGTGATCTGAAAACCTATTGCATGTGGAGTAACATATACAGATGGACTGGTTCGCACGCAGTGACACCTCCTTGATGAAACAAAGTGAAAGAATCTATGGTCACGCACCAGGACATGCAAGCTGTTCTAGCCCACAACCTCATTTGTCTAGAGGCCTTTTTACAGACAGGCTCGTTTCTGTCCCTTTGGGCTGCAATCAGTGAGAGAGAGAGAGAGAAAGGTTGGCTGCTAGACTAAACCTTTGCGGAAAAAAAAAAGATCAGTTATCAGTATCAGCTGCTGACTAAAATGTCAGATGCCTAAAGTTTGAAGAAACTTTTGGTTTCATCATGAATTCTGGTGTCTGAAGCTTAAGCTGGGTTGGAAAAGGTAAGTAATATTCCCATTTCTGAGATAGAGATCTGTCTGTTCCAACTGCTTTGAAATGAAACGTGATATTTGGGCAGAACACGCTACACATGAATGGTAGACAGACCTCTCTCCTACCTGCGCTGCCTTCTGTTCACCTTCCGTTTACCTTCTTTGTATTGTTCCATCTGTCTGAAAGTTGGCAAAGGATCTGAGTAGAAATTCTCCCACATGTCTGGGTGCGAAGTGTTTACCTGTAATATATTCTAGATAGTGCATGTACAGTTACCTGTCATACAGTTACCTGTCATGACTGGGACAGAAAGGGGAGGTTGTTTCAGATCAGACTTGTTTGACAGCATGTGTTGTGCAGCATTCTGTTTAGTCAGTTCATCAGATGGCTATGTAATGATATGTGTCTTTGTGCGTGTCTTTCCAAAACGGTGATGTGCATAAGTACGTCTGCTGTTTCATGTGTTGTATGTACTGTGCTGCTAACGGTCTAGCCATGTGTTATCTGAGTGTATTTTTCTCAAAAGAGTGTTTCCTGTAATGATCTTGATTAGTGTCAGTACTTGCCTGATATTGAAACATGATACATTCATATTGCTTTATGGATGAAACTTGGAGGAAGATTCCACTTGGAGGAATGTCCCTTTCTTTAGAAAGAAAAAAGAGAGAGAGAAAAAGGAGAAGGTGTTTGTGGAGATTGTTTGAATTTCTGCTCCTATTTCATGTTGTCTAGTTCCTGAAGTAGCCTGTGTTGCATTCCAAACCATTATGACAGTACGGGAGGCAATGCTTTTCATGTGACTTCAGCGTATTATTTATGTCCCCGTCTTACCTGGAATAGTGGCCCATCATCAGTAGTAGTACCATGAAGGTCTTGGAATCATGTTTAGTAAGCTGTAAGGGTAAAGCCAGAGCAGATCATGGCTTGGAAATGCGGCTAAACATTTTCTGCTCTGATGGGGCCTTGACCCAAGTGAGTCTATTTGAGTTTGGTGGTCTTTGAGTCGTGGCCTGGTTTTTCATATTTTTAATGTTGGCTTGTGAACACAGTATATGTACTATGAGCTGTAGCATTTCAGACAATATTCCAAGTGTAAGAATGATAATGTGCACATGCAGATAACCTGCTCAAAGTACCCTTCACTTGCAGATAATCTGTTTTAAGTGCTTTAGAAAGAAAAAAAAAAAAGAAAGAAAGATCAACTGTCACAAATCAGCCTTTTCAGTCCCCCCCCCCCCCCCCACTCCACCACCCTGTTTTGAAATGTGTTATGGTCCTTTGTCATTGTTCTATGTACATTGCTGTTACAACCTGACTTGTTCAAGCCATGGTTGGTCAGTTAATCACTTAATGCTAGGGATGTTACTGCTTCAATCTTTTTTTTTTAAGGTTTAGTGACCAATGCACGACACTGTTTTCTTCATGGTTTCATGCGAGGAATTATTTTATCTGTAGATGGTGATGCCTACAAATCCTTCATCAGAGCACTGGAGAAGACATATAGTGGCCATATTGTCCAAAAATTGGAATCAACTGACGTAAGTCGACTTCCTGCCACAGGTGAGTGCTTGTGGTATTTGAAACATAAAATTATTTCATTGATCTTTTGGTATTGCTGATAATTTTGTGTGTGTGTATGTGTGTGTGTGTGCGTGCTTGTGTGTGTAACCATTCTTATCTTTGCTTAGTTTCAGTTGTATCTTGAGTTGTCAGTGGAAATGACATCGTTGAAGAAATGGTAATAAGTCTTTTTTTTATGCTAGAAAATTCCTTTTTCAGACAGAAACTTCATATAAAAATAGTAAATCCTAAATTTCCCCAAAATCAGTGATAGAAAAGAGCTCACCTGTTCACTGCTTTGAACACACTGTTGATTTGAGCAGTTAATTTTCTTGATGCAGAACACTGTATAACAAATAAATAACTTTTTAGGAGCACCTTTGCGCCTCTTAACCATGTGAGTAACTTAAGCTTTTGACCATTTACCACACAACTCTGTACAGTTATTATCAACTTTCCAGGGAGCATCGTTACATCATTTTTACATGTGACATATTGTGATATCTGAAGAAGAAATATTTGTCATAAATTCATATGCCTGTTTTTTGTTGTATAATATCTGAACGTTAGTTTGCTCCTTGTTTTGTGTATGTGTTTGTATTTTGCTTTGTTTTCAATAATATTGCAGTCTGTTTCAACTTGTTTTAAAAGGGGGATCACTCAGATTACTCTGAAGAGTAAAAGAAGGCAACAAAATAACCAAAACTTCCAAGACTAATTAACACTATTGCCACACTCACTGGAAGATTGCATTAGAGTTACAATACTATCAGTGCAAATCACTGTGATAAATGAAAGCATGATATTTATACCACAGAAGAACTTGAAACAAACGAAATGTTTGCCTTCATATACTTTAACATCAAAGACTTGATCGCAGCATGGTGTTTTTGTCTGATGTTAGGCATGTATTGCTATGCTTTTGTCTCAGCTTAATGATGGACAGAAAGAAAAGAAAGGGACTTAATGTGTATCAGGTGATACTTTGACATAATGCAAGTGACGCATGTACTGTAGGCACATGTTTGAATCAGCAGGCCCATGTTTTACATCTGTTATGAAACGCCCATAAACATTATAGTACCTGTGAAGATCACACAGGCTGTTGTTAAGTTTTGTCATTATATAGGTATTCTGTGGGGAGAAAACGTCCCTCTCCTGTCTTACTTTCTCTTCAAGAAGAAAGAATTACCCCTGTCCCTGCCAGCTTGGCCAAGTCCATACTTGCAAAGTGACAATCTGCCTGCCTTCTGTACTTTGTGATGCACTGTCAGGATACAGTAGACTGTGTTTTGAGGTTATTTTACATATTCAGCTTGTCTAATAAACAGAAGCATCCATTTTCATGCTTCTTCTTTTCATTAGTGATTGAAATACTCAGTCTAAAACACTCTGACACATTGAAACATGTTCTGTGGTGGTGAAATGGCTCACCTGTCCACACACTCAGTGGAAGAAATTGCTCAGGAAACGTGGAAAGAAAACTGCTCTCTTGGAAAACAAGAACAAATGGCGCCTTCATCGGATTGATGTATTGAAGTACCAAGTATGTCACATGACCAAATGTTCTCTCCCTATCCTGTAATTGCAGAATTAAAGAGAGCAGAGAGCTAAAGCGAGTTAAAGTTTTGAACCTTTCTACTCCGTGCTGTCAGCAGACATCCCCAAAGACAGTAATGGCGTTATGATTATTTATACATTTTTTTCAGGTGGAGAGTTGTTCCTCTTTGTTTCATCATTCAGTTGTTTTCCTTTTGAAAAGTGATCTGGTCTCAACCTGAATGGAGAGTCATGAATCTTGAAGAGCCAGTGTATAGGGGAGCCCTTGTGAGATGAGGAGAATAACTAAGATGGTGAAAAGATCTGTCCAGTTTGCTTTTCGACTAATTGAGAACACTGCACTCTTCACTGTTTTTCCGAATTTTTCATTGTAAGTGTTCCCAAACATTCACCAGACCCCACTGTCTTAGACACCTGCAGTGTTGATCGCACAATTTGAGCAACACATCCATGGACAAGTCAAGAAAATAAGCGGTCTTTGTTATTCAGATTTTGAGCCTGGAGCAAATCTGCATTGTGGATAGGGGCTGTTTTGGCCACAACACCTGCTTGGTATACTCAGGCAGCTGACTGAGTTCAAACCCACACCCTCCTGACTGTCAGCATTAAATGTTAACCAATGGTCCACAGCCACTTGACGTACAAAATAACGACCTTTTTTTCCCCTCTTACAGGTGTGTCTTCGTCATCGCCTCTGTTGACAGCTGATGATACATATGGAAGAGCTAGGGCAGTGTCTGGAGGCCAAAAGAGTGAGTTTTTGATGCTGGGAAAGAGTGGGGCAGGGAAAAACTTTCTTTTTAGACCCACCATCTTGATCAGAAGACAATCATATGGTGGGAGTAAAAGTGAAACACACAGACTCGCTTGATTGTTGGTGCATATGTGTACACCTACTCGTGTACTCTGACACACACACACACACACACACACACACATACACACACACACACACGCCACATACACATGCCACATACACACACACACCACATGCACATACACTCATACACACATACACTTATGCACACCAGTGCTCAACATGGATGAAACCACACGTCCGGAAATGCCGGAAACAAATTCAACCTAGCTGTTTGTCCGGAGATCCTGAAATCACGAAATGCCTGGATCAATTTTTTTTTTCCTTGGAAATTATGATAAAACTGTCCTGATTACTCGGTCCAGTCCAGGTTTTTCTTTTCCAAACTGATAATTCCTTCGTCATTTTGCTGAGAGAATGTGCAAATGCTGCTTCGGCCAGTAGTCACAATACCGTTCATTGAACCTAATGAAAATGCGTCTGTGATCGATGCCAGTGTTCAGAAGAAGTTTCGTTTTCACATGCCACCACATAGCAGAGGCTTCTTCCTGGTAGTAACTGCCTAATCTTACATTATCTATGGTGAAATAGGTTCTTTCTGACACAAATTACTTTCAGACCTTTTTCATCAGCATACTTCGGCACACACTCATGCTCTCTTGCTGATTTTTTTTGTGTTTCTGGGCATGTCAAAAATTTGACATGGCCTGATGTCATTTCGCATGCTGAAGTCACCAAGAGTTGTCGCTCTTTCAGTCTTTGGCTAGATTTCCCCTATGATGGTTAGAATCCGCAAGTGCTGTTACCACTCGAGAATATCATCTCTAAAACTTTTTTCCTGATTCTAGTCTTCATCGTATTTTCGCCAATCATGAGAACAAAATTTATCGTGTTTGGGTAAACAGGTCTGTAGTTATATATACTCGCAAAAGAAAAAAGAAAGGAAAAGTGCTAAAGTATTATCCTAACTAATTACAAATACAAGTGCATTCACTGCACTTTTATCTTGTCAGTTGATGTGAGCTGAAAGGCCACTTTGAATGGGCAGTTTGTGATTCCTGGTTCTTTATTGTGCGACAAAGCACCAGTTGGTTAATTTAGCAGGCAAAATAAACAAATATTGTCCAATTTATGTTTTTCAAAACATTCTGTTTATATGACAGATTTCATGTTGATTATTTCGGCAACGCAGTCATGCCCACTGATCTTACAACTCCTTTTTTTCATGCCTGAGCTACGATAATCAGGTGATTGGTATATCCTTAAGCTTGTCATCCCAGTATATTATACAGAACTCATATATAAGGTTTGTTAAACCTCGTTTCATAAGTAGTTTAAAAAAAGAAACAAAACTCATTTCACATGACTGTTTATTTTTGCTTCCGCTCGAAAATAAGTGCCCACGATTTATTAATCTTCATTTTCCTATTAGATTTATTGAAATCTGACTGGACTCTTCAAAAACTGCACAGGTGGGGGTGGGAGTGGGTGTTTGTGTTCAAGGTTTAAATCCAAATATTATTTTATAACTTCACAGTTTAAATCTATGAGCCAATCATATACCTGTTGCACCAATAACCTCCACCCCATATGCCACTACCACCCCTTCCCCCTGAGATACAGAGTTGCAGGCCGAACTTCCCACTGGAATAAACAAGACTACACAAGTATTTGGTTGAAGTGAGAAAATATAAGGGAGTTCTTCTAACAGCAGATGTGCAAATTTTGGTCGCCACATGCTATTTCTTGAACTTCAAACTGCAAGCTGTCTTCATAAGTTTCAGAAGTGGTAAATACAAATTGTGGTCAACAAAAACTATTGCTGCCTCCAAATTCTTGAATAAAGTGAACTCCACTGCATTGAGGTCAATAATATTAATGTCAGTTTTAATGTGGATAACATGGTAAGAAGGAGGTAAAGGTCTCCAAATGCCCAGATTTTACCTGTCAAAGGTGCAGAAACCCTTCAGCTTCAGGGGCAAAGCCTCCTGACTGCCGACAAGGGGCTTTGCCCCTTGAGCCCGCCAGGGGGCCTAAGGCAGCTGCCTGGACCCTGGCCTTCATGCTTTTCATTTTTTCCTGGTTTTTCCCATGGCTCAAGCACTGAAGCAGCGACAGGGAGAGACTGTGCTTTATATGAGAAGTACACTCCAGTACCGTGAAATTAGCACCAACTGACAACAGTGTTTGCACAATCTGTATTTCCGGGCAGATGTTGAACAAGCCTTGATGCACTGATGTATTGTTCAGAGCAGACTGTGAGGT
>CM065747.1:6618544-6678544 GCA_033310375.1 Conus canariensis
AATTGTTAGGGAGACTGTGGAACATGTTTTCATTATGATAATCATTTGGTGACTGTTGGACATATTTTCATTATGATAATTGTTACGGTGGTTGTGGGACATGTGTCATTTCGTTAATTGTTAGGATGGCTGAGAGACATGTCATTATGATAGATGTTAGGGTGGCTGTGGGACATGTTTTCATTATGATAATTGTTAGGGTGGCTGTGGGACATGTTTTCATTTTGATAATTGTTGGGGTGGTTGTGGGACATGTTTTCATTATGATGATTGTTAGGGTGGCTGTGGGATGTGTTTTCGTTTTGATAATTGTTAGGGTGGCTGTGGGACATGTTTTCATTATGATAATTGTTAGGGTGGCTGTGGGACATGTGTCATGATAATTGTTAGGGTGGCTGTGGGACATGTGTCATGATAATTGTTAGGGTGGCTGTGGACATGTTTTCATTTTGATAATTGTTAGGGTGGCTGTGGGACATGTTTTCATTATGATAATTGTTAGGGTGGCTGTGGGACATGTTTTCATCATAATAATTGTTAGGGTGGCTGTGGAACATGTTTTCATTTTGATAATTGTTGGGGTGGCTGTGGGACATGTTTTCATCATGATAATTGTTGGGGTGGCTGTGGGACATGTTTTCATCATATAATTGTTAGGGTGGCTGTGGGACATGTTTTCATTATGATAATTGTTGGGGTGGCTGTGGGACATGTTTTCATTATGATAATTGTTGGGGTGGCTGTGGGACATGTTTTCATTATGATAATTGTTGGGGTGGCTGTGGGACATGTTTTCATTATGATAATTGCTGGGGTGGCTGTGGGACATGTTTTCATTATGATAATTGTTGGGGTGGCTGTGGGACATGTTTTCATTTTGATAATTGTTGGGGTGGCTGTGGGACATGTTTTCATTTTGATAATTGTTGGGGTGGCTGTGGGACATGTTTTCATTATGATAATTGTTGGGATGGCTGTGGGACATGTTTTCATTATGATAATTGTTAGGGTGGCTGTGGGACATGTTTTCATTATGATAATTGTTAGGGTGGCTGTGGGACATGTTTTCATTATGATAATTGTTGGGGTGGCTGTGGGACATGTTTTCATTGTGATAATTGTTGGGGTGGCTGTGGGACATGTTTTCATTATGATAATTGTTAGGGTGGCTGTGGGACATGTTTTCATTATGATAATTGTTGGGGTGGCTGTGGGACATGTTTTCATTATGATAATTGTTAGGGTGGCTGTGGGACATGTGTCATGATAATTGTTGGGGTGGCTGTGGGACATGTTTTCATTATGATAATTGTTAGGGTGGCTGTGGGACATGTGTCATGATAATTGTTGGGGTGGCTGTGGGACATGTTTTCATTATGATAATTGTTAGGGTGGCTGTGGGACATGTGTCATGATAATTGTTAGGGTGGCTGTGGGACTTGTTTTCATTATGATAATTGTTAAGGTGGCTGTGGGACATGTTTTCATTATGATAATTGTTAGGGTGGCTGTGGGACATGTTTTCATTATGATAATTGTTGGGTGGCTGTGGGACATGTTTTCATTATGATAATTGTTAAGGTGGCTGTGGGACATGTGTCATGATAATTGTTGGGGTGGCTGTGGGACATGTTTTCATTATGATAATTGTTAGGGTGGCTGTGGGACATGTGTCATGATAATTGTTAGGGTGGCTGTGGGATGTGTTTTCATTATGATAATTGTTAGGGTGACTGTGGGACATGTCATTATGATAATTGTTAGGGTGACTGTGGGACATGTCATTATGATAATTGTTAGGGTGGCTGTGGGAAATGTATCATGATAATTGTTGGGGTGGCTGTGGGACATGTGTCATTATAATGATTTTGGGGTGGCTGTGGGACATGTGTCATTATGATAATTGTTAGGGTGCCTGTGGGACCTGTGTCATTATGATAATTGTTGGGGTGGCTGTGAAATATGTCATTGTGATAATTGTTGGGGTGGCTGTGGGACATGTGTCAGTATGATAATTGTTAGGGTGGCTGTGGGACATGTGTCATCATGATGAAAAGATGTTGACATTCTTTCCATAATGTATTCTTAAATGTCAGTACAACCATGAGTTGGTTGAGTCAGTCAGTGTCATTATGATAATTGTTTGGGTGGCTTGGGACATGTATCATTATGATGATTGTTGGGGTGGCTGCAGGACATGTTTTTTAGTATGATAGGTATTGGGATAGCTGTGGAACATGTCTTTATAATAATTTTGGGGTGGCTAGGGACATGTATCATTATAATAAATATGGAGTTGACTGTTGAACATGTGTCATTATAATTGTTTGGGTGGCAGTGGACTGGAACATGTTTCATTAGGGTAACTACTGGGATGTCATAATGATTGTTGGGGTGGACGTGGAGCATATGTCATTATGAGAATTATTGAGATGGCTGTGAAACATGTCTGATTATGATAATTGTTGGGTGGCTGTGAAACATGTCTGATTATGATAATTGTTGGGTGGCTGTGAAACATGTCTGATTATGATAATTGTAGGGTGGCTGTGAAACATGTGTCATTATGATGATTGTTGGGGTAGTTGTGGGACATGTGTCATTATGGTAATTATTTGGATAACTGTGGGACGTGTCATTATAATTGTTGGGATGGCTGTGGGACTTATGTCAGTATGATAATTGTTAGGGTGGCTGTGGGATATGTGTTATTACGATAATTGTTGGGGTGGCTGTGGGACATGTGTCATTGTGGTGATTGTGGGGATTGCTTCAGGACATGATGTCCTTACGGTAGTTGTTGGGGTAGCTGCTGGACATTCATTGTGATAATTGTTTAGGTGACTTTGGGACACATTGTCACTGTAATGATTGTTGGGATGGCTCCAGGACATGTGTCATCATGATAATTGTTGGCATGACTTTGGGGGGACATGTGTCAGTACAAGAATTGTTGCGCTGAATGTGGGACAGGTTGTCATTTTGGTAATTGTTGGGATGGCTGCGAGCCATGTCATTATAATGATTGATGGTGTGGGGCATATTTTCATTGTGTTAGGATGATTGTGGGGCATATTGTCATTATGTTAGGATGAATGTGGGGCATGGCATTATGTTGGGGTGATTGTGGGACATAGTGTCATTATGTTAGGGTGATTGTGGGGCATGTTGTCATTATGTTAGGATGATTGTGGGGCATGGTGTCATTATGTTAGGGTGATTGTGGGACATATTGTCATTATGTTAGGGTGACTGTGGGACATATTGCCATTATGTTAGGGTGAATGTGGGACATATTGTCATTATGTTAGGGTGACTGTGGGACATACTACTATTATGTAGGGTGACTGTGGGACATAATGTCATTATGTTCAGGTGACTGTAGGACATATTTCGTGATAATTGTTGGCGTGGCTGTGGGACATGTTGTCATTGTAATTATTAGTGTGACTTTAGGACATGTTGTCATTTTAATAATTGTTGGGGTGGCTGTGGGACAGTTGTCCTACTAATTATTGCTATGACTTTGGGACTTGCTCAGTTGTTGTCATTGTCAGATTATAATTGTTGGGTGAGTGAGGTGATATGGGATATGTTATTTATAACAGATTTTGGGGTGACTGTGGGACATGTTGTGATTATGGCAATCGTTGGCATGACTATGGGACACGTCATTATGATGATAATTCTTGGGGTGGCTGCTGGACATGCTGTCATTACAATGACTTGGGATGACTTTGGGACATGTTTGTCTCTATAACAATTGATAGGGTGCCAATGGAACATGCTGTCATTGTGATAATTGTTGGGATGATGATAGGACATGTTGTCAATGTCATGATTGTTGGGGTCACTATGGGAGATGTTGTCATTAACTACAACAATTCTTGAGGTGATGGTGGGACACATCAAAATTGTTAGGTTGATTGTCAGATGTATGGTCATCGTGATAATTGTTAGGGTAATTGTGGGACATATCATTATTACAGTTGTTGGGTGACTGAACAACAAGTTATCATACGTAGCTAATAATAGTTAGGATGACAGTCAGACAAGTTGTCAGAATCCTGATTGCTGCGCTGACTTACAGGTAAGTTGTATTGGTGGTGTGTTTGTCGGACTTTCTGTCATGAATTACATGGAGTGACTGTCAAACTTAATCATTGTTATAATGGTAGGGATGATTGTCGGATAAGCCTCAATTAAGGTCATTGTTTTGGGAACAGTTTGACACAATTATTGTTTGGATGACTGCTAGACAAGATCGTTTTTTTTCATGAACTGTTAAAAATGGTCATCGTCTGGATGAATGCCAGACAGAATTGGTATTGGGTAAACTGTCAAACATTATCATTGTTTGGATGACATCATCATGGAAGATGTTGGATAAAATTGTAATTAGAGCGGCTATTTGACAAGATCCTGGCTGGGAAAGTTTTGAACAAGATCATTGTTCAGGTAACTGTAGGACAAAGTCAGTTTTGGGCTGACTGTTACTGATCATTGTTTGAGTGACTGTTGGACGAGATCATTGCTTGAGTGACTGTTGGACAAGATCATTGCTTGAGTGACTGCATTGCTTGAGTAACTGTTGGACAAGATCATTGTTGGGCTGACTGTTGGACAAGATCATTGTTGGGCTGACTGTTGGACAAGATCATTGTTGGGCTGACTGTTGGACAAGATCATTGCTTGAGTGACTGTTGGACAAGATCATTGTTGGGGTGACTGTTGGACAAGATCATTGCTTGAGTGTCTGTTGGACAAGATCATTGTTGGGATGACTGTCGGGCAAGATCATTGTTCGGGTGACTGTCGGGCAAGACCATTGTTGGGGTGACTGTCAGACTAGACCATTGTTGGGGTGACTGTCAGACTAGACCATTGTTGGGGTGACTGTTGGACAAGATCATTGTTTTGGCGACTCAAGACAAGATCACCGTTGGAGTGACTGTTGGACAAGATCATTGTTTGGTGACTCGGACAAGATCATTTTGGAGTGACTGTTGGACAAGATCATTGTTTTGTTGACTCAGACAAGATCATTTTGGAGTGACTGTTGGACATGATCATGGTTGGGATGACTGTCGGAGAAGATGATTGTTGCAGAATTTTATCAAAACTTGTTTTACTTTGTCCAGGTATGAACGTGACCCCTGTCACCTATATAAGCCATGCAAACAATGTTTTCCTTGCCTCCCAGAGCAAAGTGAATGTGGCCGACGGTCCGTCATTTTCAACTGGTGAGATTTAGTTCTCTTAGTTTCCATTCAGTGTGGGTTCTTCCCTCTAGCAAGGAGATCATATTTTCAGCCATGCAAGATTGACACAAAACCTAATGAAGCAGTTATAACTAAACTGGATGGATCGACAGAATGTGGCCCAGCAACAAACTGATTAAATGTTGATGATCAGTGCAGAGGATCTGGATGGAATGGCAGACCCAGAATCGGTGACAAAATTTTCTGCAGAACAGGAACACTGCGTGGATACTGATTACAAACTGACAAGTGTCTATGAAGTGACTTTTTTTCCCATGGGGGTATTAAATTTATGGTGGTGTCATACTTTATTTGTTTCCTATTTAAAAAGGAAGAAAGTGTGATTAAGTCTTTTGCTTCTTCTCTACTGTTACTTCCCCTAATGGGAAATGAATGTCCAAGATCTGTTTGACAATAGCTGAAGTGTACACTCTCCGGAATGCCATTCTAGCTTGTGTTTGGAATGATTTAGATTGGCTGGTAATCTGAGCATGACCGTGTTGTATGTGTTAGTGTGTGTGTGTGTGTGCGTGTGTGCATGCTTGATAGGTAGAAAGATAGAACAGGATATGCTTGGAAGCACAGTGACTTTTCTTACTGTATGAACATGAAATTTTTTTTATCAGTGGATGAGTGGGTCATCCATATTGTTTGTTGGTTTTTTTTTTTTTTAATCCTACCTGTGATCTGATATCCTATACAGTTATGAACAAGTGGTTGTTGTTTTATAACCCTATCTGTGATTTGATATCTGTCATAAGCCATTTTGAAATAGTACCAGGGAGCAGTTAAAATTTGTTTAAATTATTCTTATTCATAGAGCAATAGAAATCTTAATTAATTCATGGTTGTTTTGCATTCAAGCGTCTTGATTCACAATGGGAAAAACTAACATTCATTGCGTTTCAGGTAAAATCTAACATAGCTGATTTTGAGGGATGATTTAATTTGTTCGTTTTTAAACATGGTTTAAACACAAGTTGAAAGTTGTATATACACTACCTTCCTTCCCCCTCTTCCTACTAAACACATGCACACACACACACACACACACACACACCACACCACACCACACCACACCACACCACACCACACCACACCACACCACACCACACCACACCACACCACACCACACCACACCACACCACCACACACACACACACACACACTGAGATGCTATGGGTTTATCGACCCCGTATCGCTCTGATGTATCCTCACTCTCAGTCACAACCTCCCTCCCCCCCTCCTCTTGTTACATTCCACCCCCTCCATCACTTTCTTCCCCTTTCACTGCTCCCCCCCCCCTTCCACTGCCCCCTCACCCCCTCCACCACTTTTTTCCCCTTCCACTGCCCCCCCCCCCCTTCCTCCCCCCTTCCCCCCCTTGGACCCTGATGTTGTATCCATGTTACCGTGTTCCGGTAGATCGTGGTAAGAAGATGGTTAGCTGCTTGGGGTAATGAGAGTGCAAATGGCGACTGAATAAAACGAGCATAGAAACTGCAGTTAAACCTGGCCTGTATATGATTGTTGGGTGCCATCCGTGTGTGTAAGGAGTATACAACAATCATATACAGGCCCCTCTTCCATCCACATTATCCCCACCTCTTTCTCCCCCTTCCCAATCCCTAACCTCTCTTAGTTTTATTATTGAAATATTTCCTCCGTCAACATATTTTTGTTATATGATCACATCTGTTAACAAGATCTTTCGTGTCGTCTTGTTTAGAAAGGTCACGTTCTCTCTGTTGCGATAAAACATGAAAAAACCCACAAATGTTTGATACAAGGATGTCGAACTACACAAAACGCTTAAAAGCGCTTTTTCATTCATATTTGAGCAAAGAGAAAAAAATTTCTGTTTTTTGTTGGTTTTTTTTTTTTTTTAAATATTAACCCCTTGACTGCCGCTATTTTGTATCAGTTTTGTACTTCTGTGTGCGGGAGCAAAATTTGACTTTTTGCGGTAGGTTCACTAATTTGATCAGTGCTCATTTATTTGTGGAGATATCTCTTAGATTTTTGGCATGTTTTCTTCTTATACCCAGGGCTATAATATCTGCAAATAATATTTGATTTTGTTCATTCTGAGTATAATAAATAATCTTATAATTCAGCTTAAAAAAAACAAAACTTTGCAAGCATACAAAACCCCACAGCAGCAAAACAAAAAACATACAAACCCAGCAAAAAGTGGTTTTAGTGTTTACTGAACACCTGTGTAAATATTTGGTAGTGAATTTTACAACCCACAATTGTTGTTTTACATGATAAATCCATGTATTTCTGGGGTACAGTACAATCCAGGTATCAAGCGACACAATTTTGTTTTCTTAGGCAGGTTTACTAATATGCCCACTGCTCTTTCAATTCTTGACATATATCTTAGATACTTGGGAACTTTTCTTGTTATATCCTTGGCTACAGCCAGATATCACAATAGTTTGATTTTGTTTGTAATGAGTAGACCAAAAATATATATAATGATGAATGTTTTGTTTGAAAAACAGACACTATAGCACTAAAAACACAAAAACTGGTGTTAGTATCCATTGAACTTCAGGACAAACATCTGACAATGCATAAAATGTTTAGCAACCCATGTCATAAGGGACACTCCAGTCCTGGTAAAGCTCGCCCTCTTCCTCTGCCACGCCCCTCACGCTGGACCCTCGCCGTTGTCCTGAACCCCCTCCCCTTCCTCGACTCCCCTCCCGACCTCTCACGAAAGGAGGGAGGGGGCAGTCGACATAGACGGAATCGGCTCGTCACTTTCCGATTCGGCCCCACTTGCGCCGTGTTATGGATGGTGTGCGGTGCGTGTTTTGCTGTCTGACTCTCGCTCTCAAAAGTTTGGATGCGTGTAATAATTATTCCTTACGCACACCCACACCAAACGTACATGGATAGCCAGGCAACACACGAGTTAGATTTTTTTTTTCTTTATAATTATGCTGCCTGAACCATCAAACATACATTCATGTGAACTGGTACAAATCAATACATGTCACTACATAGCATATAGATCAAGATATCAATACACAGGAACTTCAATCATCAGATATCAGCATATCATAGTACATATCTTGATATCACTCACAGATCTCGCCGGCGCCGTCCACAGTGTCTCACATATGCAGTCAACACACTCGGTTCCACAGTACCCAAGCCACAGTCTACAACACTAAAAGAAGACAAATAAGGATAACCAAGGTCCCCACATAATAAGCACAGCCGTTCACAAACACAAGCGATGAAGAAGAAGAAACAGGGTCTCCACACAACAAGCACAATAAATCACGTCAAACTATCAGAAGAAGAACCGCAGATTCACAAAGCACAGCAATCCACAGAAGAAGAACCGCAGATTCATAAAGCACAGCAATCCATAGAAGAAGAACCGCAGATTCACAAAGCACAGCAATCCACAGAAGAAGAACCGCAGATTCACAAAGCACAGCAATCCACAGAAGAAGAGCCGCAGATTCATAAAGCACAGTAAACCATAGAAGAACTGTAGATTCACAAGGCACAGCAACCAATTTGAAACCCCGGAGAACACGATTTCAGCAAAGTCCAATAGAACACAATAAACTTCGATTCCACGTATTGTTGATCTAAAACAAAAATTAATTAGCTTCTCCGTGTATTGATATTACAATGTTCACATCAATAACTTCAGCCCACCGACGCACATGAGGTGGTACAATTACAGCACATAAATATTCTTGCAGGAGTTTTAAGTCACTCTCGGCGACACAGCATTCACAACATTTCTATAACAATTAAATTTCCTGGTACATATTTCGCTGGTACCGTCATCAGAAGTATCGCACATACACAGTGAATATCAACGTACTACTGACTTGAAAGTCAGCCTCTCCACATAGTAACACTACGGAGAAAACGACGATTAAAACAAAATAAATTAGGCTGGACACCAAAGCCTCGGCCGTTAGTTCTTGCTCTCTTCTCTCGTCTTATAATATTATTTTCGTCATGTAGTTACCTATGTCATTTTAAGTTGACGTCATAATTTACGTTGACGTCACACGCCGGTATCGCTCGGTTCGAAGTCGGGGATCAGCTTCTCCATCAACACCAATCACCGATAGCAAAGGGTGGTGTTGATTGTGATCGCTTTCTTCCTCCTCCGAATCGCTTCGTTCCACTTCTCTGAAGTCTTCGTCATCGCTTTCATGGTCTCGGATAACTTCTTGAAGCACTTCAAGAGCATTAGATCGTTTGAAAACGCCATGCGCCTGAACGAACTGTCTGCTCGACTCGCCATCTTGAACCAAAAATGACTCGGCCGATCCTTGCTGAAGTATTATCGTCCAAACGGACACGAGCCGGTCAGTCAGCGACCCATGAAAGGGAAGAAACCGTCCTTTAGGGTCCCTACAACCATTTAAACCATTTTTTCTCCTTGCCTCCTTCTTTAAATCGCCGAATTTTGATGATGAAATTACCTCGAACGGCGTTCGATGTGAGGCACACAGCTTTCCAGAAATCACCTCGAACGCCGTTCGTGCAAGGGCAGTCAACGGGTTAACAATAACCATGGAAGAAAGTGAAGAGGCAGTAATTTGTACACAATGCATTCCCATGGTGGAGTTTTGTAAGCTTCATGTTGATTATTAACTTTGATTAATACAACTCCATTACATTTTGTCTTCAGAAAGCAGCCCTCGAACCTCCACCGCAGTGCACTTTTTTCTTTCTTCTGATCCTTTCAGGTTAATGCAAATAATTGAAAATGTCCTCCTGAATGCTTACATACTTTGACTTTTCCACTCTGTACGCTGGTTACTATCCATAAATCCATGAATAATTTTTTTTTCCTTTTTTTTTTTTTTAGAATTCTGGATAGTTACACTGACATATCCTTGGTCTAGTGATTGAGCAATCAGCCTGTCTTAGTGCGTTATTGAACAAGTCAGAAATTTACACTGGCATATCCTTGGTCTAGTGATTGAGCAAGCAGCATGTCTTAGTGTATTATTGAACAAGTCACAAATTCTGGATAGAAAAGTGATTTAATTGACGCTCGCACTTTCTACACCCAAAGTGAAGAGACTGCAGGCGGAAATTCAAACAATTTTTTTTTTTAATTTACTGCACTGCTGAACAAAGGAGACAAACAAACAATGAGACAAAACACATCATGGTTTGACCTCTTTGGTCTTCTTCAGGTAAAACAAACAAGATTGACAACAATGAAGAAGAACAACGAACAATCACAAGTGAATTTTCTTTTAAGTTTGTTTAAAACATGTAAAGTAAATAGCATTCTCATGCTTGCTGGACACTGGAAATTAACACATTGGAGGATATTGTCAATAAATCTTAATGTTCCTTTTTAAAGAAAAGTTAAAAAATGACTCCACTACTGCAAACTACTGATAATGCTCTGTTCAGAAGTTATGTTGATTTCCAACACATTCTGGTTACTTTACTATAGAGCAATTGCCCTTATTGAAGCTAAGAAAATTGAACTTTGATATTCATCTGAACAACATAAAGAATTTTTCCCGTTTCTGATGTGAAAAATATTTCAATACAGAAGTTTTAAAGTATGTGACAGTTTTAGAGATTGTTCAGTTTTGGGAACAGTGGAGCAGGATTTGCTCTCTGTTCACTCAAGAAACAAACATTGTTTCATGTTAAAAAAAAAGGAATTTTCAATATTTGCTTCAGAATTACGTTTGGTCACGGTGGCTTTGGAAGTCATAAAATAATCTGTTAATGCTATTGTCAGCTGTGCATTGGTTCAAAATCAGTGTTGCAAATCCTGAAAAAATAACAATCAAATCTAAAATGGCATTGTTTTAGGAAAGGTATTTGTTAGATTTATGTAAAAGTTCCATTATCATTGTGACTGTTGTTTGAATAAAGTTTCTGTCAAAATAGTGAAAGAAAGTGTATTGAAAAATACCATCTTTTGAGTGACAAATCCTAAAATAGAATATTCATGAAATATCAAGTCAGGTCTACAGATTAACATCTATTATTAGTAGTCTGTTCATGAAATATCTAGTCTGGTGTACAGATTAACATCCATTATTTCTACAACTGTAATGGTGAAATTCTGTCTTGTGTGAGATGCTTATCATGTTTGATTCATGTAAGTTTAGGCATAGTATCATACACCAAGTTTCTACATGATTATGCTCAGTTGTAATGTATTTTTGTCATCCTTTTTGGGTGTCTGATATTACTCTTAACACTAAAGAGGTACATGGAACTTTCACAGACATACAGCATGGTACAAGATGCCCTGTCTGTCCTTCTGTCTCTGTCTCTCTCCCTCTCACACATTCTCTCTCTCTGTCTCTGTCTGTCTGTCTGTCTCTCTCCCTCTCTCTCTTTCTCATTTTCTCTGTATGTCTCTCTCTCTCTCTCTCTCTGTCTCTCTCTCTCCTCTCTCTCTCTCTCTCTCTCTCCCTCCCTCCCCCTCCCTCTCTCTCTCTCTCTCTCTTTCTCATTTTCTCTGTATCTCTCTCTCTCTCTCTCTCTCTCTCTCTCTCTCTCTCTCTCTCTGCCCTGCCTCTCACCCCATGCCATCACCCTACCCCTTGGATGTTGAAAGACTGATAATTAATTAATTGTGTTTCCAGATGTGTGTGTGTGTGTGTTTCCAGATGTGTGTGTGTGTGTGTGTGTGTGTGTGTGTGTGTGTGTGTGTGTGTGTGTGTGTTGTGTGCATTCATAATTTATTGTCAGTGATCAGCTTGTTGGTGACCAGTTAGGCAACAGTTCAGCAGAAGTGATGGGAGAGCCTAGAACTACCTGAACAAAATTTCTTTTTTCCAGAAATCAGAATTCAGTGGCTGAACAAGTTAACATTGGAAAGACTTCCAAGTGCCATCCAGCACATTGCAAAAGGCTGTTTCCATCAAACATTGATTTAATGAAAATACTAACACCTTGTGTGTTCCACTGACATTTTTCACAAACTTTTCATATTGATTATAATGATTGTATCACCCTTGTTTTCATGAGAAGAAGAGTTTTATATAGAGGGGAGGATCATTTGGAAGTCTTTCTTAAACATGAGTGCTACACTGGTTGTACCTTTTCAAACTGCCTCCTCGCCCAACCACCTACACAAATTATCACAATCTAGATAATCTGAACCACATTGTTTGTTCTGCAGGTGTCCAAGACCTTTGCCCAGAAAGGTTGGTTGTGGCTCTCCTGAAGGAGATTCTGTACCACTGTCCCTGCAGGAAGGAAGCCATGTTTACACTAGAAGACAAGCTATGCTCCAAGCTGAGTGAGACTTTTGGAAAACGCATTGTCTCGTTCAAAGAGCACTTCCAGACCACGTTCCGGGCATTCTTGGACAAGCATTCTGAGCATTTTGAAATGTCCTGGCATGAGGGTGAGTGCATTGTATCCCGTGTGAAGGAAAACCCATACAAATGTGTTGGTGAGGGGAGCATTCCATTTGATGACAAGAAGCAAGACATAGAAAAGGCGAACAGAGAACAAAGAAACCTTACCCAGCATGGCGCAGAAGTGGGGAATAAGGTGTCCAGTTCAAAAGCAAGCCAACAGGCTGAAACACATCAGGCTGCTTTCAAAGGGGGAATCTCAGATAATGCTTCAGCATCAAGGCAGACAGAAAAAGCCTCCACAAATGCTGACCCAAGGGAAAGCAGTGAAAGCCTGCCTCCCTCTGATCTGATGAGAGCGGTGAACCACTTCAGGCAAGGACACTTCATTCTGCTGTGTGGAACTCTGCCGAACACAGTTCCCAACCTGGATGCTCTGTCTTGTGTGCCCTGGATTGCAGTGTATGACTTTGACGTCAGTGGCATGAAGACGGGCCTCCTAGCCTATATGGAGCATGGTCTGCGGCAAAGACGCAGCACAAGAGTTTTCACCTGGATGGACCCTCACACTGCCGTCACTGAGAGAGGGACGCAGTGGTGGAGTCTCCGAGGACGTTTGGAACTTCCTGGGAGCAACCTCTCAGAGCTGCAACCCATGAAATGGTTGAAAAAAGTGTGCGAAAAGTTGGAGAAGCTCTGTACTGAGCTGGGTCGGTTGACCGAAGACTATACTGTTCTGTCCATTCTTGTGATATGGCCACCCTTAAAAGATCAGATGAAATGCATGCAGAAATTCCTGAACGAATTGCAGAAACGTATCCGCACACAGCCATTCATTTTCCTCTGCTTCACAAACCCTGAGATGGATCATGGAGAGACATTTGAAGTTCAGAGCATTCTCGAAGACTCAGAAGGCAGTGTGTGGAAAGGGAATGTGAATCTGGAACAGTTCTGTTCTGAAGTTGCATTCAGGTTCAACAGTGCAGACAGTGGCAGTTTTAAACATGAGCTTCCTGGAGAGATGGCACCTGTTGCGATCAGTGTGGAGGAAGCTGCCTGGCTAACACAGGATTTTGAGGTGCTCTATTTGCAGAACCCTTACACCTACAAGGAGATGACAGCAGAAGATCTGAAAGCCCAAGGGGACATCTTCTTCCGCGGTGGTTCACTTAGCTGGCTGGCCAGATACGAAATGGGATCAACATGCTTTGACATTGAACGTTGTGATTCCAGAGAAATTACTAAACACATCACCAAGCAGCATATTGAGGGATTCAGGGGAGGAGTTGTCCACATCTTGCATGCTCCAGGCTCAGGAGGTTCCACAATGGCTCAGCGTGTTTTGTTTGACCTGCATGAAGTCGCCCCTTGCGTTCACATCAAGCATTGCTTGGGATCTACTGTGGATGATGTCGCTGAGAGACTGCTTTTTCTGGCTGACCGCACTGGCATGCCTGTTGTTGCTCTGTTTGATGGAGACGATGATCAAAAGCTCCGACTCTTAAGTAATCAGCTTGGACACTCTGTCATCATTTTCATTCATGTCAAAAGACACCCATATTACATTCATCCAGCAAACATGCACATGAAGCACAGAAATATGTTCTTTGTCAAGGGCCACGTCAGTAAAAAAGAGTCGCGAAATCTGATCATACAATATCAAGCTCACTGCTGCAATAGTGAGGGAAAGAGGCAAGCTCTGAAGTCACTGGATGAAGATGTCCAGAAAAGTCGTCAAGGTCACCAACTGTTTGAATATGGCTTGACTGTGTTCAACCATGAGTTCCGAGGCGTGCAGGCCTATGTGAAGGGGTATCTGCAGATTGGACATTCTGAGCTTGAGCAATGGCAGAAATGTCTTGGGTATCTAGCTCTTGTCTATTATTATGCTCAAGCTTCCCTGCCATGCTATTTCATTGGGAACATCATTGGAGGCTCAGCAAAGCCTGTTTTTGGTATCCATGATCTTCCCTTCCCCGTCCAGATGCTTGTTGTCCCTGACATCAATGAGGATAGGCAGAACTATATCCGCATCATGCATTACACTGTGGCTCAGGAGATATTGGAGCAGATTCTGAGCAGTGGAAGCCAGCGAACTGGCACTGACAACCTCAGTGAAGCAGCCAAGAAAAATCTGAAAGACTTGTGTCTTGACTTCTTGAATGAAGTGGGGGGCAGTACCAGCAGAGCTTCGTTTACTCTTCAGTCTATACTCACAAAGACTTTCATTATCCGCGATGTTGGGGACAAGGCTGAGACAAAAACAACAAAGGAAAAACCAAAGTTTTCTGCAGTCCTCCTGGACATGGATTCAGACCCTCCTTACCATGGTCGCCTTGAAGTTCTGCGGAAGCTGTGTGAGATATGCCCAGAAGATCCCAGCTTAAGAGCTCATCTGGGTCGTTTCTATTCTTTGTGCAGACCAGAGCAGGAAAAGGAAGCAGAAGAGCACTTCAAGGAAGCTGTGAAAATGGTCACAGAAATTGACCATCGGAATACTGTTGAGCTGATTTACATCTTCCACATGTACGGATGTTTCCTACGGAAAAAGGTGAAGAGAAGAATTGAACAACCCTGCCAAACCTGTCCTTCTTACCTTGACATTATCAAAGATGCAGAACGAGCTTGCCAGAATTTTTCAACCAGCAGAAACCATACTTTTTCTGCCATGAGAGAAGCTCATCAATATTTCTGTGAGATAGATGTCCGGCTTCAGGTTTGCCAATTTATAAACCGATCCTTCCGTGGAGGCTTGCAGGCTGTGCTGCAGCCAAACCCTCAGACTGACACTGAGGTGGAATGCAGCAAATTCACCACAAGAAGCATTGTTGAAATACAAGACCTGTTAATGGAATGCTCCAGCAGAATCCACCTGGATGAAGTGTCCTTGGCAACGCGTCAGGAGAAAGTCATCAAGTTCAACAACATCTTCAAAGGACTCACCAGACAGTTGCAAGCAATAGCTGAGGACGACCCCGTGACTTGCCTCAGACTGAAGGTCACAGCCAAAAAGCTGGAGTACACCTATGGAGACAACATGGTGTTTGTTGAAAATCCAAATATGCCTGCCGATGTAATGAGCTATGTGGTAAAGACTCTGGAGGAAATTTTTGTGCAGGACAGTACGTACCTGGTTCTCAAGGATAAGCTGGAGTTGGACTATCGAGACTGGATTTTGGCCATCCGGAACCCCAGGTTCCCAAAGGTCAGCAGGACAGCAGGAAAGAGTTTGTAGTGTCATTCTAAGCTCTTTTATTTTTGGTTGCATTGTGAATTGCAATTCTTGTTTGTCTTCAGGTTTACTTTTGGGTTTTTTTTCTTTGGTTACATAATCCATGCCTCATAGCTTCCTGATCATTCATTTTGGCTTCCCCACCCAACAAAGCCACATTCCAGGCAGATCCTGTCAGAACCTTGATGCCGACATCCACAGGGAGTCATCAGTATTGAGGCACCAAAGGGTAACCTCCAGAGGAGGCTGCACTACTGCCAAGTCACTGTTAGTATTCAGTGGCATCTTTTTTGATTCAGCATGTGCAGGACACCACTTGATAAGCATCCAACCGATGATAGCAATGCCTCACTGGATTTCATCATGTCATGTTAACGACAGTCCCCATGAAATTTCCCGCTCTTAAGACTGATGCAATTTCACTACATGCACCGATGAATCGAGGCCACCCTGAGAGCACATAATGAAGGGCAACAGAAGTTAAGACTTTTTTTTTAAATGATGAGAGAGGATGACAAAGATGATACTTTCGAGTTTCATTCTGGTTTTAGACCACAGTGCATACAGGGCTGTATTCAATGCTCCCTTTCTAAATATATTCCACAGTCAGCAAGACAAATTTGAATAATACTCTTAGAAACACATGTAGATAAATCTTGATTGTGAAGTGTGTCTTCCCATTTGAACTTTTAGTATCCTCAAAAATCTTGTCAAAGGCTGGCTAGTGGGAAAAAAAAACAAAAACTTATGAATATTTGCCTCTGAATAGAGTTGAACTCGTATCCCTGCCTCACACTATAGATTGATGTGAGACACATTATGTGTCACACCAGTTTAATCCAGTGTAGATCAAAGTCATAGGTGAGTGCACACATACACACACAAGCGCACACACACGCTTGCGCGCGCACACACACACACACACACGCATGCGCACAAGCACACACATGGGCTGATGCCCCCCCCCCCCACCCCACCCCCAAAAAGACGACCAATGTTAGGTAGGCACTCAAGGTCTGACCAGCGCATTGGGCTAATGCATAGGTCAGACATCTGCTAAGTCGTAGCCATGAGACGCTCTTCTTCAGTTCTCTCATCTTGGTTGTTCATTCATTTATCCATCAGCTTAAAATCACTCATGGTGTGGTCTCAAAACTTAGTGGATGTGGTGTAGCGTATATGGACTAGTCAACACACAGTGATGCCTCGTTGCTGAAACTTAAAATAGGCAAATGCTTCAAACCTTTGTAGATTTGCTAGCCAAAGGAAAGCTGCTGAATGTCCGTTTTGTGCAGTCCCCAGTTGGGATCAAACAATGACGTTTTGTGCGGCAGTTGGTTATGGCTACTGTAGTTTCGGTGATGATAGTTTTTGTCACCAGCTAGCATGCTGCTGGTTTATTGCTTACAGTGCATGAAGCAGTCAGTGTGATGGTGTAATGCATGTTTGTCAGTTTATGAAGATGTGTAAACACACACACACACACACACACACATGCACACACACACACACACACACACACACGCACACACACACACACACACACACACACATGCATACATACACGCATGCACACACACACACATGCGCACACACATGCGCATGCATACACACACACACACACATGCACGCACATGTGCGTGCGCACACACACAATAAACACGCGCTCACACACACACACAACACACACACACACACACACAAAATGTGACAAATGCACACTCACACACACACATTCACACACAAATGCACACTCACACACACACACACACACATTGTGACACCCATGCACAGAGTTAGTCAGGCAGGATGCAATTTTTGTGCAGACCTATTCAGTGGAAGAAGTAATGGACAATGTGCGTCGCTGGAATCGCTCTGTGAAAGGGGTGCAGCAGTCCATGGCCATTTTCTACCGCTTTGTCCTCACCTCCCTCCGAGTTCTGGGCACCTCCAGCTCACCAGGTGAGTATCACACATCTTTGAGCTTTGTACATCTCCAGGTGAGCAGTATGTTATCATCTGACTGTGTACATTTCTAACTGAGCATCACATCTTTCGCTCACCGAGTAATAATCTGATATATATCTTCTGGGTGTGGGCACCTGAACGTCACTGTCTTCTCACAAGTTTGGGAACCTCCACTTCAACTGTTGATCATCAGAAGATCCCCTGAGTCTGGGTACCAGCTCATCAGGTGGGTGTCATGGGTGTCATATCTTCTCCCCGGGTCAGGGCAACTCAAGCTCCCTGGGACACACGTCTTCTTCCCCGATCTTGGGTCCCTCAGTTCACCTCATAGACATCACATATTCTCCTGAGTCTGGGTACCTCCAGTTCATCAGGTGAGTGTCCTATAGATTCTCCTGGATCTGGGCACCTTCTTTTCAGCCAGTGAATACAAATTGTGTACTGTTAAATAAAATGGCTATTGATTTGTGTGTGTACACAGATCAAAGTCTGTGTAGAAGAATGTAGAGTTTGTATACGAATGTTGCAAGGTGTGTATAGTTGATGGGAATGACCAGTGATATATGTACACAGGTCACAAGGTATGTATAAATGAATTGAATGACAAGTGGTGTGTTTTTACAAATGTCACAAATGATGTATGAACGAACAGTGGTTGAGTGTGTGTGTGTTTTGTCATTACTACCATGGATTAATCTGACAGTAAATTGGTATCGGCTGGTCAGTGTGTGTGTGTGTGTGTGTGTGTACATGTACACAAATCACAAGGTGACTACTATTGAAGTGAATGACCAGTGATATGAGTACACAGGTCACAAAGTGTGTATAAATGAACTGAATTACCTGTGAAATGTGCATGTAGTTCACAAAGTGTATGTGAATGAATGGAATGGCCGGTGATGTGTGCAGTTAAATGACCTGTGGTGTATATATACACAGGTCCCAAAATGTGTATTTATTAATGAATCGAACAACTGGTGGTGTTTGTGAGCACGAGTCACAAGGTGTATATAAATGAATTCAGTGACCGGTGGCATGTGTGTGTGTGTCACTGTGTGTGTGTGTGTGTGCGTGTGTGTGTGTGTGTGTGTGTGTGTGTGTGTGTGTGTGTGTGTGACAGAGAGAGAGAGAGGATGTGTGTGTGTGTAGGTTACAACATTTATATGAATGAGTTATACAACCAGTTGTGTGTGTATCTTTGTGTACATAGGTCACAAGATGTGTATAATTGAATTGAATGACCTGTAGGTTTTGTGTACTTAAATAATGAGGTGTGTTTAAATGAATAGAGCGCCTGACAGTGTGTGTGTTCTCAAGTCATGAGGTATATATAAATGGATTGCATGACCAGTGATTTATGAACTCGGCGTCACTCAAGAGTCACAAGGCGTGTAACTGAACAACCAGTAGTGTATGTGTGCATAGGTTTACAACTTGTGTATGAATGAATAGAACAATAGGTTTACAACTTGTGTATGAATGAATAGAACAATCAGTGGTGTGTATTTACTGAAGTACTGTGTGTAAATGAACTGAATGACCAGTGGTTTGTGTGTGTACAGGCCACAAGGTGGGTATATGTGACCAGTAGGGGTGGTAGGTGTGGTCCTCTTGAGAAAGGACTCACAGTGTGCCTACTATTAAAATTATGGAGTAGTTTTATGTCAAATTCACCTCCACTGTCTCTCGTACTAATCATGTAAGGAGCAACTTTCCAGAATATTATCAAAAGAATTTTTTATTTTCATCAGGACTGTTGAAGAGATACTCGAGAATGGCTCAGATATACCGTAGGCTGAGGCACTTAAAAATGTGTATGCTCCGTGCAAGTGACAGATTAGAAACAGGTTCAAACATGAAATGATGTATGAATAACAAATATACTTACACAGTGCAATTTCACATACAAACTTTGCTTTTGTGTACAATATCAAAACACACAAATTATTCAGAGCATAAGTGAAGTTCAAGCTGTCTTTGCTTAAGTTGGCCTTTTCCAATCTGATCTTATCATACAGAGAGGGAAGGTCTTGTACTGTTTTAGGTTTACATTGGAGTCCAGGGGTAGATGAGAATTAACTTAGTTGGTGTTAGCTGCACAGATCTCTCTCCTAGGTTGACCTTTTCCCATTTGATCTCATCATAGAGGGAAGGTCTTGTAGGTTTTCACTGGAGTCCAGGGATAGATGAGAACTTAGTTGGTGTTAGCTGCACAGATCTCGCTCCTAGATTGACCTTTTCCCAATTGATCTCATCATAAAGAGAGGGAAGGTCTTGTAGGTTTACACTGGAGTCCAGGGATAGATGAGAACTTAGTTGGAGTTAGCTGCACAGATCTCGCTCCTATTTGTTGATGTCAGCGCTAAAGACAGGCCTTCTGGTTAGTCAGTAGTCCAAGTGGCTACTTAGTAGCATGGATTCTTGTCCCTGTGCGGGGCCAGTTGGCGGGGATTGTAGGGTTCCACTGGAGGTTGCAGAACCTGGTTTATTGATGAGTGGTTAGGATCCCAGGCTAATGAGTCCTCACACTTGCCTGCTTTCTTTCGGGAGAGGGTGAAGCCTCTGCTGGCAAATCTGAGACTAAGATAAATGTACTACCTTTGATTTTCTGTCTTCATTTCAGTTCTCCACTCGGGTTTTGATTTGATTGAAGTAAGTGATGTGAGACAGTAATTTAGAACAATTGAAGGGAAATATCTCTTGGGGTAATCAAATATTCAGATAATTTAATCACGTACAGGATTATGTTTAGTCTAAAACACACATCAAAATTAGAGTCACCTGCTACAAAGCAATTAGACTAAACAGTATTCATGAATCGTATTAACAGATTTTACTGAGCATCAGCAAAAAGTTATGCTATCAAAATGTATCAAAGCATAAATTCAGACATTTAACAGTCTCAAGACTTGGTAACTAGATTTAGCTTATTTCTGGGACAGTCGGTGAAACTTGACACAGGGTCTTATACCAGGAGAGATAAACATTCTTCTCTCTGGCACACACCAGTGCTGAGTCTCATACTCTGAGATTGACTGTTTACAGTCTTATGGCCTATAGTTGGTCAGTGAAATTCTGGGACTTTGTCTTTTAGAGGGTGAAACTCGCATGTTTCTGATGTCTGTCTGATTGACAGGTTGTCAAAGGAACTTGAAAATGGTTATCCATCTGGAAGGAGGCAGACACTTCTCAACATGTGTAATGTGACATAGTACACTTTGGATCAAAGATGATCAGAGATCTGTGGCTTTGTTACATGAATCCCATGAACTGGTCGGATCTGTGGTTGTCATGCTTGTCTGTATGTGTGATGCATCTGGTGAGCAGCGTAACTTCACTTCTTCAGCATAATTCAGAATGTGTATAACTGGATTAGAAGACAAGTAGTGGTGTGCACACAGGCCACAAAGTGTGATAACTAAATTGAACAACAAGCGGTGTGTCTATACACGTCTAAAAGTGTGTATGACTGAATTGGACGTGTGGTGTGTGTGTGTACACAGGTCACAAGGTGAGTGTGATTAAACTTAAAGACAACTGATTTGAAGGACGAGTGGCTTGTGTATGTATATGTGTACAAGTGTACACAAGTCACAAAGTGCGTATGACTAAACTGAACAAGTGGTGTTTGTGTACACAGATCATAAAGTGTGTACATCTAAATTGAAGGACAAGTGGTATGTGTGTGTGTGTACAGCCCTGATGTGGCCCCTTGCGGTCGGCTGGGCTATAAGCAACATTATCTTATCCTATCTCGTGTGTACATGCCACAAGATGAATATAACTGAATTATATAACAATTGGTGTGCGTGTATGTGTGTTTGTGTGCGTGTTTACACAAGTCACAAGCTGTGTATAACTAAAACAGCAAGTGGTGCATGTGTGTACACAGGTTACAAGGTGTGTCTAACTCAGTTGAATATCCAGTGATGTGTATGTACACAGTTCACAAGACATATATAAAGCCCTCGTCACTCTAGGCCAGTCTTTTACTCAAGTGCAAAATAAAATTGTTCATGTGCTCGCTATTTGTGTGGCCATACCGGGTGAGTTAAAGGGAGGGCAATATGCGGACTAACTGGTCACATGACTTGAATGGATAACCCATTCCTGACTTTGGTGATTGGCTTCATACTGTATAGTCAATTCACATTCAGGTGCTCTGACCAATGTCAGTGAAGAGAAATTAATAACTTGAAGAATCATATTTGACACAGAATCTGAAAATGAGAACAAATTCTCTATGTTGCTGAAGAACAAACAAAAGTAACAGGGAAAAACATGCTGAGAAGCAATGGTTGGTTGCAGAGCACATGACCTTCACCTTTGCTCTGATCGGGGGATCACCTTTTGAGTGTCCCACCTCATGACTTGAGCATGTTTAGCACCTGAATTGGACTAGTCTTTGCTTTTGCGTTGGCTTGCCTAGGTTGTCACATTTGTTGAGTGTCAAAACGGGAGTTTGTGTCAGCGAGAGACTTGCTTAGAGTGACCAAGGTTTATCAGTGGTGTAGGTGTTCACAGATCACAAGGTGTGTGTTACTGAACAATCAGCAGTGAGTGTATGTGCGCACAGGCAATGAACAGTGTCTTGTTGAGGCCCTGAAACTGCTCAAGGACGTGCGGCAGGAGAGCAGAGGTGACCCCAAGGCTCGACTGCCTCGAGAGTGGCTGGGTAGTGACAGGGAGTCTGGGATCAGACAGCTGGTGTCCCAGGGTTATGTCCCCATGGATCACGACCAAGTAAAACGTGAGGAAGATCACTTACCAGAAGCTTTCATTACCGTTTTATAGCTGCTTGTCATTGCTGTTCTTTATTTGTTTCGTTTCATGAATTGTTACCTTAAACCCCAAAACTGACGTCCATGAGCACTGCTTTGTTGTTGTTTTTGTTTTAGTCTTAACAACTTCAGAAGTAGAAAAAATAAATAACTGCTTATTTTTGTTTAATTTAAAAAAAAACATTTGTTTTTCTCAAAATTTTGTAAAGAAATATATATTCATGGTGTCTCTCTTACAACACTGCTCTTTGATCTAATTCTAAAGAACCTTCTGTCAGTCTGTCTGTGTGTCAGTCAGTCTTCATGCTTCTTATACCAATCTTCAGTTTTCTTCAGATTTTCTCTGACTTAAGCATGGATTCTCAGTATCACACAGGAGGTACTGAGAATGAAACACTTTTGTCTTTAACAGTCATGTAGATCGTATGTGACGGCCTCCCACAAAATGATAGATAAGTCGCACAGGGCTGATCGCCGCTGCGGGCAACAAAGAGTGGTGAGGGTCATTTTGGGGTAAATGAGATTTTTGCACCACCACAAAGGAAAACCATTCAAGCATATTATGTTTCACTGATTTTACCTAAATTAAGCAAGAAATGTGATTAAATGAATTTTTTTCACTCCATGTCATCAATTTTAAGCAGCACCGATTGCGAAAAGTTACTCATTTTCACCAGATAATCGAGTGCACATCCCTCGCAGAGCCCCTGGCATGTTGCACATCATTCGAAAGCTCAGTGTGTCTATTTTAAGAATCTGTACACAATTTTCCTAAATAAACCAGTCAGAAGGCCTTTAGGAGGCATTCAAAGTCGTACACAAAAGAAAGCCTTCCAACCAATCAGCAATCAAATACCAAAATGGCCTTGGTAACTCGGCCGTTAACAGCAGAGACACTGCCTTTCATTGGCCACAGCTCAATGGAATCTGTTGCGTTTTGCCTTTGTCATCGCTTCACTCAAAAAATCACCATCATGGATCGACGTATCGTAACGCTGTTAAATTCATCAAAATCAGGAAATATTTTCAATTATGAAGGCCAGGGAATTAACGGCCTTATAAACGAATATTTTGCCACCAGCAATAGCAATGAATAGGAATATTTTGATTTCGATTCCAACGAAGAAACGGACAGCAAAGCTGACGATGGGATTTCCCCATCGACTTCGACCGGCGTGTGTCAGTCTCAGCCTGTTGGACTCGAAATCGAAGATGGAAAAGAAAATGAGGAGCCAGTTGTATGAACTGAAGAAAGTGCAGATCTGTCAGGCATAATGCCGTCGCAATAATGCCAAAAATTTGGTGACAGCGACGTATGCTACATATACAGGTATGAACTGCAGTGGGCAGCCTCTACCAGATCTACAAATGGCAGAACAGTTTTCCTGTAACTGCATGCAGATCAAAATGATCATTTAATGCATTCCAGCTGCTGATGGCCAACATATTATGTGTGTGTGCATGTTTGTGGAGAGGAGTATTCCAGCTGCTGATGGCCAACATATCGTGTGTGTGTGCATGTTTGTGGAGAGGAGAGGGAGCACAGGTTTTGAATGTCAGGATATAGTGTGTGTGTGTGTGTTGTGTGTGTGTGTGTGTGTACGAGAGGACAAGAGAGAATCCACCCAGGCTACTGAAAAGGAAGAAGAAAGAATAATGCACAAGCATTTGTTTTCTAATAAGGTATGTTTGTTAATTATAAGTATATGCTGTTTTTATCATAGGATGTCATGAATTGTGAGTCTGCTATGTGCTGACGCACAGTGCAAGAGAGCTACCTTTTTTCCCTCCAAGAACCCACTTTTTTTTTTTAAACGCTGGGCAAAATGAAACTAGAAAATACATATTAATTCAATCAACTGTGATTAGTGTATCTGTGCTAAGATAACATTAAAAACAAAAGTATCTATTACATAAAAAAAAATCGGATTTTTTCATTTTTCAGCGCCCTGAACAGCCATTAAATACACCAAAATATATTTGACTGGAGATAAAATTCAGTTATTAAAGTGTTTGCAGTGATTGTTTTGATGGTTTCCCACATTTTCATAAGTTTACAGCAAAATTAAACCTTGGTTGCTAAGGAAAAATGGTTGGAGAAAGTAGGGAAACTTTGAGGCCATTTTTCTTAAAATGGCTACCGTGTTAACAGGACTCTTTGAAGGGTCATAACTTTTTCATTTTTTAACATACAGAAATTCTTTATGTATCATTGGAAAGATCTTTTTCTCCTCTTTCTGTTGATACACATATCTTAATGAGTTCAAAATGCGACTTATCTATCATTTTGTGGGAGTTGGTCACATATTTCTGATAAGCAAAGTGGCAAAGTTGGGATTCGAAGTGGGTCAAACATGCCTTAAAATCATGTAGAGTAAAGGCACCATGCTTACTGTCAGCCAGAACAGCTGAGTCGGGAGAGTGTTAGATTGAAGATCAAAAGTAAGGAGGGTAAGAAAAGGGGAAAGGGGATACAAGGGAGGGGAGGGGGGGGGAGGAAGACAGGGAGAGGGAAGAGGAAGGGTGACAGAGGAAAAGGTGAAATCGAGGATGGGGGAAACGAGATATGGGTAAGGGAAGGAGGGGGCAAAAGGAGGTGGGGAAGATGAGGAGGAGAGGGGGACGGCGTCTCTCCCTCCCTCTCTCTCTCTCTCTCTCTCTCTCTCTCTCTCTCTCACACACACACACACAGATAGATATAAAATTCGTTCTTAAAGTTGTCTCCAAGTGTCGTCACAGAATCTTTATTTGAAAGCTTTTGGCTTTTTCATGCTGCTTATGTATTCTGGTCCCAGTATCAACCTACATGTATATACTTTATTTTGCATTAAAGGGAATGATGGTGGCATTTTTATTTTTCAAAAGATTCCAGCGGGAGCATGTCTTTGTAAGCTGTGTAGATTTTGTGCAGTATTAAAGTCCAGGTCTCATGTACATGACAATTCACCAGAATGTATTTGATATTATTGAAAGATTACTGAAGGAATAACAAAAACCTTCACTCACACACACACACACACACACACACACACAGACACACACACACACACACACACACACACACACACACATACACAATCTAACCCATAGACCAACACACAAAAAACACAACAGTGATGATCATTTTCAGAAACATCCAAATATTCTTTTTTTGCCTGAAAAAGAAAAAAAAAATGGAATTCCGGATTGGTCATTTTCCAAACGGAGAGAAGCACCCTATGACCCAAGTAATCCATGGCCTGTATTGGCTGGTTTATGGGGACTGTTCCTACATGGATACGTTAGCGCCTCGTGGATAGGGACAACCATTCACACTGGCTCTATGTCTGAACAGTTATACGCATACACACACAAACAAACTCATACACACACTCACACACACACACACACACACACACACACACACACACACACACACGCACACACTTACAAATCCCTGGCTGACTCTATGCTGCGTACAATTTCAGCCACAGTGCAGCACCTTCTGGCAGTATGCAGAGGTACCGTGGTGAAAAGGTCCAAGAAACCATGGGGCTTCATCTGTATTGATTTGCCCCATCCCCAACACCGAGGGGGCACTGGTTCCATCCAGGCGTTCTTCATGCTCAGACGTGCAGAGGCTGTGAAACCAGTCACGAAAGGAAAGCGCGTACAGTTTTACCTGGCATTCACCCAGGAAAATGGATACGAAGCTTATGAGGTGAGTAGGGTCGTTGGCAGGGTTGTGTTGAGGGCTCAGACGGTTGAAAGTGCTTCTCATTTTCAGCCTTGGAATGCATTGGTAATATAAACAGAAATTACAAAGTGACACGTATTTAAAGCTCTAGTGACACAGCTGATAGCATCCCCCTCATCCAATCCCCCCCCCCAAAAATCTTTTTACTAAGCCAACTGACATGGTCGTGCCTCTGGTTGAAGGTCTGTCTGGCAACCGTAACAGTATACAGCTAACCAACACAGAGCACCTTGCCCGCACAGAGTGTGTGTTGGGTCAGTACAGCACTGAACCAACACATTACCAGGGGTGGGAGACCTTCCGTATTGATACGGAATTCTTTATAGCAAATTCGTCCTTTTTTTGTGTGTGTGTGCGTTCTGTGTTCTGATCCAGGTTTTTGCGCCACTCGTATTTGAAATCCGCCATCTTGTTTTCAATGCATGAAGACCATATCGTCGTGCTTTATATTTGTCAAAAATGGAGCTGATTAACAATGAAGCAGAGGCACGGAAGATCAACGATGACCTGAAGAAAAACAGGTGGAGAAATAAAGGATGGATGAGATGGACGAATTGAATCGTCCTTTCTGAAAATGGCTGTGGAAAACAGATGAAGTGGCCGCTGCTTGGTGTATACTGTGCAGTTGGAAGCTTGTATACAAGTCAAATGGAAAAAAAAGTCGATCAAAGTGCATTCCCAGGAGACGAAACATGTGGAGAGATTGAACGCGCTGAAACATACATCAGCTCTTCCTGCTGCTGCTCCAGTAATGGCTCTAGTGTCTCCCAGAACAGAGTCAGCCAGTGAAACGGAAAGCCACTCCCACAGACATAAGAAGCTTCTTTGCAAAGAAGTCAAAAAACTAAGGAACAGACAACAATCGGATATAATCAGTTGATTTTCATTTCCAAGACTTCTCTCTGCTGTTATTGATTTCCATTTCCAGGACTTAACCCACTGCAGGTTCTAGTTTTCAAGACTTGCCCCTCTGCTAACATTGATTTTCATTTTAAAGGCTGACCTTGCTGCAGTCACTGACTTCTGTTTCCAGGACTCGCCCCAGTGTAGGTTTAAAAAAACAACAACTGATCCCACTGATTTCAGTTTCCAAGAGTCGCACCACTGTAGTCATTGAAAAGCTGACCCCACTGCTGTCACTGACTTCTGTTACCGTGATTCGCCTTGCTGCAACCACTAGTTTCCAGTTCCATACTCACCTTGCTGCTTTAGCTGATAGGCTTTTTCAAGTTCACTCATTGCAGCCACTGATTTTCTTCTCAAGATTTGTTCAGTTGGGGTTACTGATTTATTGCTTCCAGGTTCATCCACTCTAACCATTGACTTTCATTTTTTCAAATGCCCCAGTGCCACCAGCCACTGATTTCTATTGTAAAACTTGGCCCACTGCAGCTTTTGATTTTGCTTAGTGTTTGCTCCAATCCAGTGCTAGTGCAGACATTGACTCTGCTGAATTTAAGCCATGTAAGACTAAAAAAAAAAACCCAAAAAACAAAAACAGGAATCCTCATTCTTGAACTTGTAAATTAAGTGATTGAAATTTGGCCACCATCTTCTATTAACATCACTGGCGAGTAATTTTTATACATTGCATCCTACTTTGTTTTGATGGTTTACTGAATTTAAGATGTATTCTAAGTACTTGGCATAACATTTTCAGTTTGATGTTTAAGCTGTAAGTCATATTTGGAGTCTTTTTGTATAGAAGTTAATTATTAACTTTGATTTCAAGAAGAGGCCAGAAAGTGTTTTGGCAAGACAAATTTTCTTCAGCATCTGGGGGGCGTTGCCGCTGCACCTCACCAGGGGCCTAAAGCGGTCCCCTGGACCCCAGCCTTTTCAGTATAGCTATGATTTTCTGCTCCCACCCCTGCATTACCATCAGAGAATATTTTGATGATTGGCTGTGTTCTATCCTGCCCGTACAGTCACAGCACACTCGTCTTAACCTCCATTCTCCACACCTCTGCTGTCCCCATTTCCTTTTGCCCCGTAGCTCTTTGCTTTCAGCCACTGGTAAAGACAGTAGCCGTATCTAAATGAAGTATCCTGACCACACACAAGTCTGTGATCTGTGGCTTTTATCATACAACAGACACCTGCAGTGGAGAAAGGTTGATTTGAAATCACTCTGGCCAAGTCTTGCTTTATCCCTCAACTTCTTCTCCATCATCCCAAGCCGCCCCCCCCCCCCCTCCTCCCTATCCATACCCTCCTCTCCCTCATGGCCTCTCCTCTTGATTCTCCTATTCTTATCTGCTTCCCTTAATCCCCTCCTCCCCTTCATCTCCCAACTCCAACTGTCTTCAACACCCTTCTGTACTAATGGTTACTCTCCTTGCTTTGGTATTATCGACTGAAAACTTGTTGTTAATATTGCCATTGTTAAAATTGTATGTCATCAACAAAGTTTGACATATGATGTCTTATTATTTATTTACATTTGTATCTGCGTCTAGATTTTGTGGAAGTCTTGTCAAGTGGTCTGATTGTAATTCATATCACTTGATATTTGTCACCATATTTGCATATAATATTACTTAACATGTTTTACCTATGTGTAAACCAATAACTTCATAAGGAGATAAAGAAGCATAAGGAAAGGCCAATTTATGGATGTCTTTAAACTGATAGAGAAAAATAAGATGAAAAGGCCACTATGGATGTCTTTAAACTGATAGAGAAAAATAAGATGAAAAGGCCACTATGGATGTCTTTAAGCTGAGAAAGAAAAATAAGATGAAAAGGCCACTATGGATGTCTTTAAACTGAGAAAGAAAAATAAGATGAAAAGGCCACTATGGATGTCTTTAAGCTGAGAAAGAAAAATAAGATGAAAAGGCCACTATGGATGTCTTTAAACTGATAGAGAAAAATAAGATGAAAAGGCCACTATGGATGTCTTTAAACTGAGAAAGAAAAATAAGATGAAAAGGCCACTATGGATGTCTTTAAACTGAGAAAGAAAAATAAGATGAAAAGGCCACTATGGATGTCTTTAAACTGATAGAGAAAAATAAGATGAAAAGGCCACTATGGATGTCTTTAAGCTGATAAAGAAAAATAAGATGAAAAGGCCACTATGGATGTCTTTAAGCTGATAAAGAAAAATAAGATGAAAAGGCCACTATGGATGTCTTTAAACTGAGAAAGAAAAATAAGATGAAAAGGCCACTATGGATGTCTTTAAACTGAGAAAGAAAAATAAGATGAAAAGGCCACTATGGATGTCTTTAAGCTGAGAAAGAAAAATAAGATGAAAAGGCCACTATGGATGTCTTTAAACTGAGAAAGAAAAATAAGATGAAAAGGCCACTATGGATGTCTTTAAACTGATAGAGAAAAATAAGATGAAAAGGCCACTATGGATGTCTTTAAACTGAGAAAGAAAAATAAGATGAAAAGGCCACTATGGATGTCTTTAAGCTGAGAAAGAAAAATAAGATGAAAAGGCCACTATGGATGTCTTTAAGCTGAGAAAGAAAAATAAGATGAAAAGGCCACTATGGATGTCTTTAAGCTGAGAAAGAAAAATAAGATGAAAAGGCCACTATGGATGTCTTTAAACTGATAGAGAAAAATAAGATGAAAAGGCCACTATGGATGTCTTTAAACTGATAGAGAAAAATAAGATGAAAAGGCCACTATGGATGTCTTTAAACTGATAGAGAAAAATAAGATGAAAAGGCCACTATGGATGTCTTTAAACTGAGAAAGAAAAATAAGATGAAAAGGCCACTATGGATGTCTTTAAACTGAGAAAGAAAAATAAGATGAAAAGGCCACTATGGATGTCTTTAAGCTGAGAAAGAAAAATAAGATGAAAAGGCCACTATGGATGTCTTTAAGCTGAGAAAGAAAAATAAGATGAAAAGGCCACTATGGATGTCTTTAAGCTGAGAAAGAAAAATAAGATGAAAAGGCCACTATGGATGTCTTTAAACTGAGAAAGAAAAATAAGATGAAAAGGCCACTATGGATGTCTTTAAACTGAGAAAGAAAAATAAGATGAAAAGACCACTATGGATGTCTTTAAACTGAGAAAGAAAAATAAGATGAAAAGGCCACTATGGATGTCTTTAAACTGAGAAAAGAAAAATAAGATGAAAAGGCCACTATGGATGTCTTTAAACTGAGAAAGAAAAATAAGATGAAAAGGCCACTATGGATGTCTTTAAGCTGATAAAGAAAAATAAGATGAAAAGGCCACTATGGATGTCTTTAAACTGATAGAGAAAAATAAGATGAAAAGGCCACTATGGATGTCTTTAAACTGAGAAAGAAAAATAAGATGAAAAGGCCACTATGGATGTCTTTAAACTGATAGAGAAAAATAAGATGAAAAGGCCACTATGGATGTCTATAAACTGATAAAGAAAAATAAGATGAAAAGGCCACTATGGATGTCTTTAAACTGATAAAAGAAAAATAAGATGAAAAGGCCACTATGGATGTCTTTAAGCTGATAAAGAAAAATAAGATGAAAAGGCCACTATGGATGTCTTTAAGCTGATAAAGAAAAATAAGATGAAAAGGCCACTATGGATGTCTTTAAACTGATAAAAGAAAAACAAAAAACAGAGCATGAAAGTGCTGTTACTGTTGTCTATAAGCAGATAAATAAACATAAGCATCAACAGGCTAAACTACTGCCTTTAAACTGATAAAGAAACAAGCATGAAAAGGCCACTACTGCTGTCTGTAAGTGGATAAAGAAACACAAGCATGAAAAGATCACAAAGTTGTCTATAAAGAAAAGAAAGAAAGAAAAATAGTAAAACAAGAAGTCTGTGTACTTGTAAAGACATCAGAGTAAGAAAAGAGGTTGAACAGAGAAGTAAATAAAGAATAGATTGACAAGGAAAATTGAAATAGCGCACAAAGGAAAAAAGAAAGAACAGCTATGACATACACGTGAGGTAAATAATGAGACGTAGGGGAGTGTGTCTGTGGAGAGCACTGCAGGCCAGTGCTTCAGGGTGTATGGTTGCATGCTGTTGTTTGGATGTTGATGCCAAGTGGGTCGAAGCTCGTTCTGTCTGTTTTTGGAATTTAGTTGCTCCTTTTTTTCTTTTTCTTTTTTCTTTTTTTGGGGAGGCTCAGTAGTTGTGCTTTTGTTTTTATATGTCCATCTCCACCAGGGGTCACCCCGCTTTGAAACCTGTTGACTATGGATGGAACATGCGCTATGAAAGTCATGTGTGTCTAGCTTCATTTGAATCTTCTGTTGTGCAAGACCAAAAGTCATCATCCAGTGTTTAGATCCTCATTTGTTGGCACGTCTCTTCTGCAGGGTCCTAATAGGGCCCAGTAGCATTAGGGGCCAGTCAGTGCTCCTTAAAATGTACATCTGGGTACTTTTATGTACAGATTTTCCGGTTTGATGCACAGATTTTTACACAGGGATGCATTGGGGTTTTTTTTTTTGATCGCATGTACGATTGTTTTTCTGCAGCTATGTACAGAGTCAAAAGTTGCAAACTCCTCAAGAGATAGAGCAACTCAGTGTCATTGATGGACGCAGTCAAATGCATCAACTGTAAACTTTCAGGCCCACCCCCACTCCCACCTCCCACCCCCGGAGTATTTGAGCCTTCACTTTGATTGTGGGAAACAAGCAATTATGGTTTTAATCCAGCGGGTCTTGCCCACTAAAATCTTGCTGTAGGCAAGAGTCAGCCTCTGATTTTGTTGAAGTGATCGACTTATTCCTCTTCTTCAGTGCTCCCAATGAAGAGATCGACCAAGGTTCTGTTGCTATATTTGTCAGTCTCGTTTTCAGTTTTGTTGAAAAGATCATCAGAAATAGTTACAGTGCTTTTGTTAGTCCTACCACCAAGGCTTCTGATGTAAAAAAATCTTGTGCGCATGTTTAATCCCACTTCATATTTTGAAAAGCTGGCGACCATGTGCCGATGGATATGGATGACACAGACATCAACATCTGCACACTGGCATAGCTGATTCTTTAGGGTTTTGAAGTTGTCACATGTAAACAAGTAACAATGGAATGGCAGTGATGGCGAACCTGTACAGTTAAAATATGACAATTCCAAGCGTCAAGCAAGGCCAGTGTAAGAGTGCTGTAAACACCAGAAAGGTTTAGCAGAGTCTTAGGTCAATGGCAATTTGGGGGAGAAAATCCCATTTTGGAGCCTCCCTCCTCCTCCTCCTTTCCCTTACTTTTTGTTCTTGTAGAAGAGTCTCCATCAAATTGAGAATTTTCTCCACGATAGAATGGAGTGGGGTAGGGTGTCTAAAACAGGATTTAACCCATTTTTGTTTGCCTCTGATGCTTTCAGTTTGAAAGCAGTTCAGTGAATGTTTATGATGATACATGTCTGTGTACCATGGTGTTGTGGTGAAGGAGGTAGTGTGTGGATGTAGCATTATTGTGTAATTAAGAATGTCTTCAAATTTTTATTCAAATAGTAGGGACTCTCGGATTTCATGAAAGGACCCTAAGATTTTTCCACAGAGGGTCCCTAGGTCCCTCGGTTTTAAATGCTATAAGGAACACTGTCAATTCGACTGGAGCGTAATTCAATGGGGACCGAATCCAGTGCAGCCCACTACCATCAGGACAAGTTCCACAAGGGCCCAGTTCCAATGATGGCTCTGACTGAAGAGAGAAAGAGAGAGAGAGAGAGATCTGGGCAACCAGAGATAAATGATAACAGAGAGACAAAGACAAATTCTCTCTCTCTCTCTCTCTCTCTCTCTCTCTCTCTCTCCCCCCCACCCCCCCTCGCCCCCACCCCACCTGTTCTTCACACCCCACTTCTCACCCCCACACCATCTAATGCTATTTCTCTCCTTCACTCTCATTTCTGTCTCTCTTTTTTCTCTAGTTGCATCTTGTTACATGAGAGGATGTAGCTCATCAACATGAAGGGTGTAATGGGCCCAAATAGTTCTGTGCCGTATTGTAACTGGTCCCTAATGGACTGATGTCTAATGTAATGGCTGTGATTGAGGTTGATTCCATTGTAGCCAGTTCTATTTAAGGACTACTCTCCAGATGGTCAGAAATACATTAGCTTGATGGAATATAGTAAGTGTTTGACAAATAGTAAAAATAAACTTTCAAATTTGTTTCTGATCAAACCATAGCAATCCATCAAAGTGGGCATTTTCACCTGTAAACAATGATAATGGAAGTGATCAACCAGATCTGGTCTTTGCTTCACTTCTTTTAAATAGGAATTTGGTTCTTGACTGCTCCAACCAAGTCAACTCAATCCACCCAGTGTAAGCTCTCTGCTGGATCTTGCAGTGATAATCAGGTACACATACTAACACCAGAAACCATTGGACTGAGCTGATGAGATTTTGCCATTTATCAAGATGTTTTCTGTTATAGTCATCTGCTCCCCATGTATGAGTTGGGAAGGCTGTCCTATGTTATGCGCAGACTACATCATTGTTTATCTCCCCTTCCTTCTAATAACATGCTTGTTGGACAGTCCCAGATAAAAGGCGATTGTTATAGATTTAACTTTTCTGGCGACTCTGTGTGACTGGAATACCCACGGTGACACATTGAACAGCTAGCATAATGTTGTCTATTTTTAGTTAAACTCAACTAACTTTGAGAAAAATGCAGGCAGCCCCACATGTGACACCACAGATTTCTGTCCACAGCGTAAGTGAAAGAAGTTTTTGTTTATTCATTAAATTCAGACAAAAAGTGGGTTTTTTTGTTTTTGTTTTTTTAAATGAACCCCATGCTGTAGTAACATGACCTGCAGGGTTTTTCTAACAAATTATTGCCAATCTCCAGGGTAGACCTTAAATGCCCAGATTCAGCAGGGCCCGGTGTTGGGACATGGCGGTACGGGGAGGTAATGAGTACTGCTGCAGACCAGACTCAGCCTGATCGGATCTGAACCCAAATGGCACTGGGCCCATGTGGCATGATCCCTCTTCTGCTGTATGTTACTGCAGGGTGTACATGTCAGAAAAAGTGTCAAACAGTACTTTCTTTTTCAGGAGTTTTTGTTTCACCGTCCACTTCAAAGGGTCAAATCTGGTAGCGTGAAAGGGTTCACAGTACTTCTATGTTGGTGGTTTAGGTGACACCTCTGGAGCGAACCAAATGCCAGAGATGTGGCCTTTGGGTGGAGATCACCAGAGACCGCACCAGCTTGTGCTGCCCTGGAACAACTGGCCAGGGAAGACCCTGCAACACAGACGTCTTCAGAAAAGACCATGACTAGAAAGGACATCAACCTTTTGCTGCCAGGAGACATCCTAGCAATACGAGCAGCACCAGGGAAGGGTCCTAACTGGAGCAGCTTACGGACTCTGTATGTCTGAAGGAGTAAGAATGAAAGGTCCACAGTGACATTCATCGTGGCTTCATGCAGTTTCGTGGTGTGGCATTTCACTGTGTATTAAGTATTTGCATCCGTTTCCAGTGAATTCCATAAAGTAAAAATATTTAAGTGCAGAACTGTTGTTCGATTCACCACTTCTTTTTGTTTTGTGCCACGGCTTCTTGTTAGATCCTTTCTAAATTGTGACCAACTCCCACAAAATGATAGATAAGTCGATTTTTTAACTTATTAAGATATGTCTATCAACAGAAAGAGGAGAAAAAGACCTTTCCAATGATATATATAGAGAATTTCTGTATGTTAAAAAATGAAAAAGTTATGACCCTTCAAGTTCAAAGTGTCCCATTAACGCGGTAGCCATTTTAAGAAAAATGGCTTTAATGTTTCCCTACTTTCTCCAACCATTTTTCCTTAGCAACCAAGGTTTAATTTTGCTTTAAACGTATGAAACTGTGGGAAGCCATCAAAATAATCATTGCAAACACTTCAATAATTGAATTTTATCCCCAGTCAGATTATATATATTGGTGTATTTAATGACTGTTCAGGGCGCTGAAAAACGAAAAATCTGATTTTTTATTTAATAGATACTTTTGTTTTTAATGTTATCTTAGCACAGATACACTAATCACAGTTGATTGAATTAACATGTATTTTCTAGTTTCATTTTGCCCAGGTTTAAAAAAAAAAGTGGATTCTTGGCGGGAAAAAAGGTAGCTCTCTTGTACTGTGCGTTAACACATACCAGACTCACAATTCATGACATCCATGATAAAAACAGCATACTCATAATTGTCACAACATACCTTATCCGAAACAAATACTTGTGCATTATTATTTCTTCTTCCTTTTCAGTTGCCTGGGTGGAATCTCTCTTGTCCTCTCGCACACACACACGCACGCACGCACGCACGCACACACACACACACACACACACACACTCACACACTCACACACTCACACACACAGACACACACACACACACAGACACTATATCCCGACGTTCAAAACCTGTGCTCCCTCTCCTCTCCACAAACATGCACACACACACAATATGTTGGCCATCAGCAGCTGGAATGCATTAAATGATCATTTTGATCTGCATGCAGTTACAGGAAAACTGTTCTGCCGTTTGTAGATCTGGTAGAGGCTGCCCATTGCAGTTCATACCTGTATATGTAGCATACGTCGCTGTCACCAAATTTTTGGCATTATCGCGACGGCATTATACCTGACAGATCTGCACTTTCTTCAGTTCATACAACTGGCTCCTCATTTTCTTTTTCATCATCGATTTCGAGTCCAACAGGCTGAGACTGACACACGCCAGTTGAAGTCAATGGGGAAAGCCCATCATCAGCTTCACTGTCAGTTTCTTCATTGGAATCGAAATCAAAATATTCCTATTCATTGCTATTGCTGGTGGCAAAATATTCGTTTATAAGGCCGTTAATTCTCTGGCCTTCATAATCGAAAATATTTCCCGATTTTGATGAATTTAACAGTGTTACAATATGTCGATCCATGATGGTGATTTTTTTTTAGTAAACCGATGACAAAGGCAAAACGCAGTAGATTCCATTGAGCTGTGGCCAATGAAAGGCAGCATCTCTGCTGTTAAACAGCTGAGTTACCAAGGCCATTTCGGTATTTGATTGCTGTTTGGTTGGAAGGCTTTCTTTTGTGTACGACTTTGAATGCCTCCTGAAGGCCTTCTGATTTGTTCATTTTAGAAAATTGTGTACGGATTCTAAAAATAGACACACTGAGCTTTCGAATGATGTGCGACACACCAGGGGCTCTGCAAGGGATGTGCACTCGATTATCTGGTGAAAATGAGTAACTTTTAGCAATCTGTGTTGCTTGAAATCGATGACACAGAGTGAAAAAAATTCATTTAATCACATTTCTTGCTTAATTTAGGTAAAATCAGTGAAACATGATATGCTTGAATGGTTTTACTATGTGTTGGTGCAAAAATCTCATTTTACCCCAAAATGACCCTCACCACTCTTTGTCGCCCGCAGCGGCGATCAGCCCTGCGCAACTTATCTATCATTTTGTGGGAGGCCGTCACAATTGTTTGTTTTTTTCCATTTCATGTTTATCCTGATTTGCCATGTCTTGTTTTTGTCTTAAATCAGTTGTTGTCTTGTTCTGTCTTGTTTTGTCCTATATGGATGTACAGTGGAAAACGCGTTTTTTACATAGCTGCTAGTTCCCCCAAATTTTTCTGGAATTTTCCAAATTTAGAAATTATTCCCAAAATCTCATGGTCGGTGAACAAGGTTGGAGAAAGTAGGGGGTGTGTGTCATTTTTTTTTTTTTTTTTTTTTTTTTTTTTTTTAGATAAAGATGATAAAGTATTGCAGAGTAAAGCTCAAAAGATTTCTGGATGTTGGCAATTGGATGTATGGAAAGTGCATTTTCTTTTCAAGCCCTTCTTTTGTCAGCTGAAGACATAAGGGAAATAGAAATGCTTACAGTCAATAAGTGAACTGCCCCCTCTACAGCCACCCCTTAATTAACTCATTGCCTCCTCGTCGATCACTGGCGGGCGACGGGTTGAGTGCTTTGCACAGACACGTTGCCCGCCAGGTGATCGACGATCTACTCGAATTTTCGCATGCAGCTGTGCGGTCCAAGGGAAACAATCGTATCTACAGAAAGCTGAGGATCTCCTCTGTTAGGTGGTATTCTCCCTTGGTGTATTATCTCACGTTTGATTCTACTTTTTCGCTCATATTATGGGATAGCTGGAGATAACTCTGGCTGCCCGTGTTCATCATGTTGTCGGCACCGAAGCGTCAGCGAGTCGTAGCGAACAGAAACATCTTATTTCAAGAAGTAATTGAAAGAATAATGGAAGAACGATCAAATGAAGAACTGGAACTGTTTTCCGAACTTGTTGAACTTTTCCGAACTTGCCGAATCGGACAGAGAGGATGTGAGTGATGATGGTGAGTTGCACATACCAAATGTTGATGAAATTTTTGCATTTTTTGTTCAAATATGTGACAGCAGCTCTCTGTTTGAGGTTTAGACCATGCACACAGCTGTGTGTGTGAAAGATGCATTGTTTTTGTGTGTTTGCTACACATTGTGTTGACTACAGTTATGATCATATTGATTTTTCATCCATACTTAAGTGGAGAAAAAGTTTTTGCTGATAGCTGTTTGCCTACACTTTTCAAACCAGTGGCGAGTGAAGTGTGTACTGAGCACAGGACTGTAGTATTTTTTTTCTAAAAGAACATGATTTGAAGTTTTCAAAAACATAATATTTATTGTTGTATTCGGTTTGGTTCTGTCTGTATATTTTTTGTAAAAAAAATGAAAATAGTGCGTCTCAGCGTGTCGCGGTTGTGGCAGAAAGTTACGTCTGCATTGAGTTAATCCTTAATCTCCTCCTCCCTGAATTTTGACTCCAAGAGGTTGGCAGCCATGGTGGAAAGTCGTAGCTCAGTGAAACGCTGGATTTTTGACTCCCCTCCGAGTCTCTCCTCTAGATCGGAAGCTGTGATTCGTGTCTGCTAGTCTTTCAGATGAGACAGGGTCACATGTTCAGCATGACCATAGCAAGCATACAGAAGGAGCTGTCCCGGGCAACATTCTGTAGAAAATTCAACTTAAGTGGCTGAAACTGAAAGCAGGCATAGACCCCCCCCCCCCCCCCCCCCCCCCCCCACAGAAATGGGGAAAAAAAAAGTTATTCTTTGAGGCAGTCTCCTTTGAGAAAGAAGACTGAGAGCAGTCAGAAGCTCACATTTCTTGCGATACAAAAGTAATACAGTACACAAACAAAAAACAAAAATTCATTTCTTACCTTGTCTTGGTTTATCCCCCTTGCCTTTTCTGGGTTTTGTCTCCCTTGTTCTGTCAGAGTTGTATCTCCCTTGCGTTGTCAGGGTTTCGTCTCCATTGTTGTGTCTTAATTAGTTCTGATCACATTTGACCAGCCGCCGTGGTGAAGTGGTTAGCGTCGCGGACTCCCGGCTGGGAGGTCGTGGGTTCGAATCCCATCAGAGTCATGTGGGTTTTTCTGCCCTGACCGGCTCCTACCCAGAGTTGAGTTTGCTGCGGACTCCTTTGGGAAGACTGGGACCACACACTTGAGTTTCATCCACTTAATGGATGCGTTTCTGAGAGCGTTGCTCAAATTTCCTGACCAACACTGCAGGTGCCTGTATCTCTCGGGCCTGGTTGACGCCGGGATGTATTATGAAAGGAAGCGTAGAGTACAGCCCTGTCATGTAGTCTCAGACCGAAATGGAAATCTGTTGGCATCATCTTAATCATCCTCATTCTCATCGATCAGCATAAAAAAAAAAGGTCTCAAATTCTGTGGCCCTTCATGCCCTGCTGTCATGGTGACCTCAATTTCGATGTTCGCTCGGCGCGTCTGTGGCCTTGGTTTGGTTCCGTCAGGGTCACCGGTATCGGTGAGTCCATCGGGGCTGTCGTTGGACGGATTTGGTGGCGCCCTCAGGAGGGAGAGCTCACTCACGCCGGCTCCGCGACTAAGCGATTATTGTCGTCAGAAGGGGGCTTAGTAGGTGGTGTCCTGCGTATGTTAGATCAGAACAGGCGCCACTGAACACCACCGAAGTGACTCTGCAGCAGTGCAGTGTCTCCTCCAGTGGGTTGCCTCTTGACGACTTGACATTGACTGCTCCCTGTGGATTGCTGGTGCCGGGGCTGCGGCGGGGCCGACTGGGCTGTGGCTGTGGACGGGGTGACAGAATGAGCAGCGTGGGTGCACTGCCTCTGAGGTGGCGCAGAGGTTGGGGCAGAAAAAAAAAAAGTTCTGATCACATTTGCCAGAGAGGGTTGGTTTTCACCCACACCTGTAGCATTGTTTGGTTTGACTGTCTTGTCAGGAAGATCATGCAGAAACTACAGAACTGGCTGTAACAACAGTGGGCTGAAAGATGGAAGGGGGCCCACGGACGAACCCACCAGATTTTGGGTTCGGGTCTGTGGTGCAGATCCAGATCAAAGGGCAGATTGAGAATCCATTCAGGAAGATAACTCAGAAACTGCCAGCCAGTCTTGGTGGAAAAATGGTGGAAAGCTAGATTTTGGCCTGAGATTAAACCCTGTGAATGTTGATACTGTTCAGATCAACAGGTGGATTCAGGATCCCCAAAATGTCCGTCATGTTGTCTCTTTCGTTCCAGACTGGGTTGTTCATCATCATCATGTCATGTTTTGCTTTAGTCTTTGCTGTTTGTGCTGTGATGGTTTCTCCTTTTACTGTTGGTTCTTATGTTTTCCCTTGTCCTGTCCTTCCCTTTCTTTTTTCAGGGTTTTCATGTCCTGCATGCGTCAGCCATTTCTATGCAGGTGATTATCGATGACTTTAAATTAACCTAGAGCTAACGATTTTTGTATTAATCCCTTTGAAATTCAGTGATAGCGTAAACAAGAGTTTGAATTCCACTTTAATGATATTGTGATACTTTGAATCCCACTTAAATGTTATTGCAACAATATATTCTGCTCAAAACGTTTTTGGAATTGGTTTGCTAAGGCTGTCACTCGATTTTACAGTATGTCATGTACTGTGAGAGTAGTTCACAGTTATTCTTATAATGTGGAAAACATTTTTCACAGTAACTGTCAAGCTCTATGGTAGAAATGCTCCACAGTTATATATGGTGTCATGCATGTATGTATGTTACAAAGTTTTGTGATATTGTTTAGGTATAATGTGACAATGTTTTTCACTTATTTTCATATGTTTTATGTCATGTCATTTCTGATGAACAATTGTGTGCTAAAATGTTCCATAGTGATAATGGCACAGGGCTTTTGTTTTTTCAAATGTTTTTACTGTCATAATAGTTAGACAGTACTCTTTGTGTGTCAATATTTACTTGGAGTGTCATAATGTTATAACATGATTTCCCAGTTCTGAATTACCAGTATTTTAGTAGTACTGTACGTATATTGCCAACAGATTTAGTCACTTTGACCAGACCTCAGACTTGACAAGACACATTCCCACTGACAGCTCCATCTACACTGCTGAGTTGACAGCCTCAGTCCTGACACTTGAAATGGTTTTTAAATCCAAACATAAAGATTTCCTCATTTTGTCAGACTCCCTTTCTGCTTTGGAGGCCATTGTCGGCCGTAACCTCAAGCACCCTCAACTGCTGAAGTTATTTGAACTGTACACCTCTCTGAAATCAGATGGATATAACATAGTTTTTGCTTGGGTTGCCAGCCATGTGGGCAATTGAGACAATGAAATGGTTGATGAACTTGCCAAGAGTGCCACAAAGAAAAAGTTTAGCAGATTGTCTATCCCTCACACTGATCTAAAACACAAAACCCAGGCTTATGTCAAAGACATCTGGGAAGAGGAATGGGACTCGCAGACAGATAACAAAATATTTAAAATCTGTCCAAGCCTGAAAGAGTTTTTACCATGTTCCCGAGGTGGCCTTGAAGAAGAAACAAGGCATACAGGCCACTCGTTTTACACCCATTCTTATCATTTAAAAGGTGAAGAAGCTCCTTGGCGCACTCCATGTCATGTATCACTCACAGTGAAACATATCCTTTTAGAGTGTTGGAGCTTTCATGATGTGAGACATAAACAGTTTACAGCAGACTCCGTGAAAACCTTGTTCAGAGATGCCCCATCTGATATGATCTTTGAATTTCTGAGGGAGATGAACATTTTTCATCTGATCTAAGATATTACGGAGGAAAGGTTTTGAACAAAATATCTGGTGTGTTTTGGGAAGGGTTGTGTTTTAAAGAGTTGTGTGAATGAGGTTGGTTGGTTTGTTTTTTAAATGACTTGTGAGTTAACTTCAACGCAGTGACAGCCCTGATATGGCCCTTTGCGGTCGGCTGGGCTATAACAACATTACCATCACAGTTACCATTGCCTGTGGCTTGTTGAATGAGCTGATAATGTCAGAATTCAGTTCCTGTAGCTTGCCTCGAATTCATGGAATTACTGATAATGTCAATTATTCCTTTCAATGCCAGTGTCTTTGCTCCGAGCTTGTGGAAGTAGCTGATAGTGTCAGGGTTCACGTCCTGTGTCATCACCACCATCCAGGAGGTGAGGTTTGCTGACAGTGTCAGGGTTCACGTCCTGTGTCATCACCACCATCCAGGAGGTGAGGTTTGCTGACTGTGTCAGGGTTCACGTCCTGTGTCATCACCACCATCCAGGAGGTGAGGTTTGCTGACAGTGTCAGGGTTCACGTCCTGTGTCATCACCACCATCCAGGAGGTGAGGTTTGCTGACTGTGTCAGGGTTCACGTCCTGTGTCATCACCACCATCCAGGAGGTGAGGTTTGCTGGTGCTGACAGTGTCAGGGTTCACGTCCTGTGTCATCACCACCATCCAGGAGGTGAGGTTTGCTGACAGTGTCAGGGTTCACGTCCTGTGTCATCACCACCATCCAGGAGGTGAGGTTTGCTGGTGCTGACAGTGTCAGGGTTCACGTCCTGTGTCATCGCCACCATCCAGGAGGTGAGGTTTGCTGACAGTGTCAGGGTTCACGTCCTGTGTCATCACCACCATCCAGGAGGTGAGGTTTGCTGACTGTGTCAGGGTTCACGTCCTGTGTCATCACCACCATCCAGGAGGTGAGGTTTGCTGACAGTGTCAGGGTTCACGTCCTGTGTCATCACCACCATCCAGGAGGTGAGGTTTGCTGACTGTGTCAGGGTTCACGTCCTGTGTCATCACCACCATCCAGGAGGTGAGGTTTGCTGACTGTGTCAGGGTTCACGTCCTGTGTCATCGCCACCATCCAGGAGGTGAGGTTTGCTGGTGCTGACAATGTCAGGGTTCACGTCCTGTGTCATCGCCACCATCCAGGAGGTGAGGTTTGCTGACAGTGTCAGGGTTCACGTCCTGTGTCATCGCCACCATCCAGGAGGTGAGGTTTGCTGACTGTGTCAGGGTTCACGTCCTGTGTCATCGCCACCATCCAGGAGGTGAGGTTTGCTGACAGTGTCAGGGTTCACGTCCTGTGTCATCACCACCATCCAGGAGGTGAGGTTTGCTGACAGTGTCAGGGTTCACGTCCTGTGTCATCACCACCATCCAGGAGGTGAGGTTTGCTGACTGTGTCAGGGTTCACGTCCTGTGTCATCACCACCATCCAGGAGGTGAGGTTTGCTGACAGTGTCAGGGTTCACGTCCTGTGTCATCACCACCATCCAGGAGGTGAGGTTTGCTGGTGCTGACAGTGTCAGGGTTCACGTCCTGTGTCATCACCACCATCCAGGAGGTGAGGTTTGCTGGTGCTGACAGTGTCAGGGTTCACGTCCTGTGTCATCACCACCATCCAGGAGGTGAGGTTTGCTGACAGTGTCAGGGTTCACGTCCTGTGTCATCACCACCATCCAGGAGGTGAGGTTTGCTGGTGCTGACAGTGTCAGGGTTCACGTCCTGTGTCATCGCCACCATCCAGGAGGTGAGGTTTGCTGACAGTGTCAGGGTTCACGTCCTGTGTCATCGCCACCATCCAGGAGGTGAGGTTTGCTGACTGTGTCAGGGTTCACGTCCTGTGTCATCGCCACCATCCAGGAGGTGAGGTTTGCTGACAGTGTCAGGGTTCACGTCCTGTGTCATCGCCACCATCCAGGAGGTGAGGTTTGCTGACAGTGTCAGGGTTCACGTCCTGTGTCATCACCACCATCCAGGAGGTGAGGTTTGCTGACAGTGTCAGGGTTCACGTCCTGTGTCATCACCACCATCCAGGAGGTGAGGTTTGCTGACAGTGTCAGGGTTCACGTCCTGTGTCATCACCACCATCCAGGAGGTGAGGTTTGCTGACAGTGTCAGGGTTCACGTCCTGTGTCATCACCACCATCCAGGAGGTGAGGTTTGCTGACAGTGTCAGGGTTCACGTCCTGTGTCATCGCCACCATCCAGGTGAGGTTTGCTGACTGTGTCAGGGTTCACGTCCTGTGTCATCGCCACCATCCAGGAGGTGAGGTTTGCTGGTGCTGACAGTGTCAGGGTTCACGTCCTGTGTCATCGCCACCATCCAGGAGGTGAGGTTTGCTGACAGTGTCAGGGTTCACGTCCTGTGTCATCGCCACCATCCAGGAGGTGAGGTTTGCTGGTGCTGACTGTGTCAGGGTTCACGTCCTGTGTCATCACCACCATCCAGGAGGTGAGGTTTGCTGACAGTGTCAGGGTTCACGTCCTGTGTCATCACCACCATCCAGGAGGTGAGGTTTGCTGGTGCTGACAGTGTCAGGGTTCACGTCCTGTGTCATCACCACCATCCAGGAGGTGAGGTTTGCTGGTGCTGACAGTGTCAGGGTTCACGTCCTGTGTCATCACCACCATCCAGGAGGTGAGGTTTGCTGACTGTGTCAGGGTTCACGTCCTGTGTCATCGCCACCATCCAGGAGGTGAGGTTTGCTGACAGTGTCAGGGTTCACGTCCTGTGTCATCACCACCATCCAGGAGGTGAGGTTTGCTGGTGCTGACAGTGTCAGGGTTCATGTCCTGTGTCATCCCACCATCCAGGAGGTGAGGTTTGCTGGTGCTGACAGTGTCAGGGTTCACGTCCTGTGTCATCGCCACCATCCAGGAGGTGAGGTTTGCTGGTGCTGACAGTGTCAGGGTTCACGTCCTGTGTCATCGCCACCATCCAGGAGGTGAGGTTTGCTGGTGCTGACAGTGTCAGGGTTCACGTCCTGTGTCATCGCCACCATCCAGGAGGTGAGGTTTGCTGACTGTGTCAGGGTTCACGTCCTGTGTCATCGCCACCATCCAGGAGGTGAGGTTTGCTGGTGCTGACAGTGTCAGGGTTCACGTCCTGTGTCATCACCACCATCCAGGAGGTGAGGTTTGCTGACTGTGTCAGGGTTCACGTCCTGTGTCATCACCACCATCCAGGAGGTGAGGTTTGCTGACTGTGTCAGGGTTCACGTCCTGTGTCATCACCACCATCCAGGAGGTGAGGTTTGCTGACTGTGTCAGGGTTCACGTCCTGTGTCATCACCACCATTTAGGAGGTGAGGTTTGCTTCCGCGTCTGTTGGCTGGTTTGCTTGTCTGTTTTCTGCAAAACTGCACACACAAAAAAACTGTTAATCTGATGTGAACAAAAGCAGATGGAAAGATGGGATATAGCCCTTAGGATGAAGCGTTGAAGTTTGCAGCAGTTTCATGGTGTGGACCCAGATTGAACGAAGGTTGGACCCAGTTCAAAACTGTTTCAGATTTTAGACTGACCATTAACACTATGAAGCTGCAGTTTCTCTTGATAACTCTAAAAAAAAAAAAGGTATTCTATTGGATTGTTAAAACATTCCTATGACATCAATGTTGACGTTTTGTGGTATGCTTATCCAATTACAAAAAAAAAAATGAAAAAGATGAAGGAAAAAAGCATGCAAAGTAACTGTCATTTGAAACATGTGAAGTAGCTGTCATTATTACTTGCTTTGGCAGAAAAGATAATTTTGTTTTGAGTCATGAACTGATATGCTGCAGAAGCTGGAAAGAATAATTATCATTAAAAAAAAAAGATAAAAACCTAGCTAGCCTCTTTTTTTTTGTTTTTTTTTTGAAGTTATTCTTCCATGTTACAACAAACAAAACTTTTTTTCTTGCACATGGTTTTGGTGGATCTGGATCAAAGAGTATATCCAGAATGCATTCGATCTTGGCAGAGGTGTGAGTGCTCCTGAGGGTTCTTCCAGTTAATACTGCCTTGCCTTGGGTTTGTGGGGAAGAGCTGAGGATAGAATTTGATCTTTGTTTATTCATTGCTTTGTCTTGCCTATGGTTTGTGAGGAAGAGCTGAGGATAGAATGGAATCTTTGTTTATCCATCGCTTTGTCTTGCCTTGGGTTTGTGGGGAAGAGCTGAGGATAGAATTTAATCTTTGTTTATTCATCGCTTTGTCTTGCCTATGGTTTGTGGGGAAGAGCTGAGGATAGAATTTGATCTTTGTTTATTCATCGCTTTGTCTTGCCTAGGGTTTGGGGGGAAGAGCTGAGGATAGAATTTGATCTTTGTTTATTCATCGCTTTGTCTTGCCTAGGGTTTGGGGGGAAGAGCTGAGGATAGAATTTGATCTTTGTTTATTCATCGCTTTGTCTTGCCTTGGGTTTGTGGGGAAGAGCTGAGGATAGAATTTGATCTTTGTTTATCCATCGCTTTGTCTTGCCTTGGGTTTGTGGGGAAGAGCTGAGGATAGAATTTGATCTTTGTTTATTCATCGCTTTGTCTTGCCTTGGGTTTGTGGGTGTCACACACCCATGTTTGTGAACATACACACTTGCATTCACAAACACAGTATGCTTACTTCGTACACAACACGCAATCACTCCATTCACCCAAAGGAGCACTACCACAATTGAACTGAGTTTTCTATAAAACGCTCCCTTTACTCACAAAGAAAAGGGTTTTAATTCTTCTTTGCATTTCACTGCATTTTCCAACAATTATTTCTTCTCTTCACAAGATAATTCCCCACATAGAAACAATAATGCAATATTCAAAGTTTTACCAAAAATCCAACACTCACACACATGTTACACTATCAGTTCTTATATTAAATAGTATCAATAAAGACAAGTCATCTTGACTTGTCGAGGAACTTTCTTTCACTTGGCTGTACCACCTCTGGACCACCACAGCCTGGACTCTCACTAGGCTCGTACAGCTCAAGCCTGGACCACCAATGGACCACCAATGGACCACCAATGGACGCTGAGGGATTCTGTAACGAAACCCTAGGTCCAGGGTTAACCTCTAAAATGAATTTTATTTATTCTTTCTCTTTCTCTCTTTTTATTCATAGCTCCTTTTTAACTCCTTTCACATTCACTCCAAGATCAATATAGAATACTCACATGAGTCTTGTTCCGCCAACCTATTCCTACCTACAGTTGGGGTACAGAGAGAAATCTTTATACAATATTTTATTTATTTATTTTTCAATTCTTCTTTTTCGCTTTCAACGTTCATCTTTCTCTTTTTCCCAAATAGCGCAATATCATCAAATCTGTATAATTATCAAACTTCTGTTATCATTACAATTACACCTTTACTGTAATTGCTTTAACCAGTTTACAACCCCAACTGGTACTCACCTTCTAGGGAATAAGCGACAAGCCTACCCTAGTAGACTTCCAGTCTACATCTACACTCTATACTCGAGTGAACTTGCCACGCCAGGCATATTACACCCACCAAGGGTTAAGCACACCCAAACCAGGGTTGCATCGGACAAACCAGTCCAATAATATAGCACACCCAACCCAGGGTTGCATCGGACAATCCTAGTCCTATGTTAAACCCAAAGAGGGTTACAATCAGACATCCTCCTATGTCTGTGTCCAGAGCTCCTCTGAAGTAACAATAATCTTCCACCCTTCCTCACATTGGGTGAACACACTTCACAATCCACTCAGCGTCCTACTCTTCCGCATCACTGGCGGTTGCACTCCATGAATACAAAAAAGCATCAAACCCGTAGGTTCCATTCCACAATTGCAAAAATTACAAAATCTCTTAATTGATATGAAACTTTTCCATTCACATCACTTTTTCCTCATTCACATGACAGTGGGGAAGAGCTGAGGATAGAATTTGATCTTTGTTTATCCATTGCTTTGTCTTGCCTATGGTTTGTGGGGAAGAGCTGAGGATAGAATTTAATCTTTGTTTATTCATTGCTTTATTTTGCCTTGAGTGTGGGAACAGCTGATGATAGACGAATGTAATCCGAGTACATTTATTGCTTTCTCTCCCTTGTCATTTTCTTCCAAATTTGGCAGCAATGGTCTGCAGAGTCGGCTGATGATGCAAATTGTTGATTAAAAAGGGGGCCAAAAACCAAGCTCTGTTTTGTCTTGCTCATGACACTGTGTGAGTGTGTGTGTGTGTGCATGCGTGCGTGCATGGGTGTGTGCGTTGTGTTGTTGTTTTAATAATGGTACACAACAAAACAAGATAATAACATCAGCATTAGGGAATATTTTCTGATATACTGAGAAAGCAGTGATAGGGATCGTTGGAGGTGACGTTGAAAATGAACTTTTTCATATGAAGAAAGAAGCATTTTTTGAAAAGGCATAATAGCATAGAATGAATAAAATCCCTCCACCTCCATCTCCTCCCCCATTTTCAGTTTGGCTGGTGTGGTTTGATTTTGTGTTTTTTCATTTTCATCTTCTGTATGCGTACTGAAAATGCACAACTTATGCCCTTCTCTTCCATTGTGACATTCATTTTAGAAGCAGGGGAAAAAAAGCTGTAATTGGTTAAGTGTTGACATATAAGCTTCTGGATATGATTGTTGAAAATAAATTTTCTTCCCATGAAGAAAAAAAGCACATACACACACACACATGCACACAAAACACGCCAGTCTTTTTTTATGCACCGCTGTATGTGCCTAAATATGAAATGCTACGATAATCGAGCAGTGATGACGAATGTAATCCCAGTCCATATATTGCTTTCTCTCGCTTGTCATTTTCTTCTGAACTTGGCAGCCGTGGTTTGCAGAGTCAGCTAATGATGTAGATTGTGGATTAAAGAGAGGGCCAGAAATAAAGCTTTGTTTTGTCTTGCTCATAAATGTGCATGTCGTTGTTGTTGATGTTGTCAACATTCGAATACAATGGAACAAGCTAACTACATCGGCATGAGGCAACATTTTCTGCAATACTGAGAAAGAAGTGGTAGGGGTCTTTGCAAGCCCCATCCCCTCTCCCTTCCCCCACCACCCCCTCCCCTTTCCCTCCCGTATGAGTTGCACAGATTTTGATGAAACAAAATTACATAGAATAAATCAGTCGACACACACACACACACACCCTCCCCTTCTCTTTTCACCCATCTTTTTTCTTGAAAATGCACAAATTCTACAATCTTCATCTGTGATGATACCCATTTTAAAAATAGGGGGTAAAAACAATAGACCAAATAGCAGCTTCCTGTGTTGACATATGCATCTGGATATGACATTGTTGAAAGTGAACTTTTCTTTTGAACAAAGAAGCGTTTTGGAAAAAAAAAAAAAAAATGATAGCATAGAATAAATAAAACCCTCCCTCCCCCTCCCCATTTTTGGTTTGGTTTTGGGGGTTTTTGTTTTCCTCTTCTGTACTGAAAATGGATAACTTCTGTCCTTTCCTTCTATTGTGAAATTTATTTTAGAAACGGGGGGAAAAAATATAACTGGTTCAAGTGTTGACATATATGCTTCTGAATATTGTTCCCATTAAGAAAAAAAAAAAGGCATTTTGACGTCTTCTGTTTCCCACTCTGAATTCAGAACCTATACTGAGCAAATCTCATCAACATGAATAAAACCAGGAATAGTGTGATGGGCACCAGTTGAATTTTGTTTACCTTTAGATTTTTTGTTTGGTTTCTTTATATACAGAGGAATTCGGCTATGAAAACTTCCTGTAATCAGAAATACACCTTGGTGGTGATGGTGTAGAGGTAGGCTCCTATGCACACAGACTGGAACTCACACACACATGTGCCATGCGCGTGCACACACACACACACACACACACACACACACATCCCATGCTGTTGGTAAACGTAGGAGTAATTGAAATACCATTATGCTCAGACAAACAGTGTGGGTTTGCTGTCCTTAAAGACATTATCACATAACATTTAGTATGGTATTCATGCGGTTCAACAACAAAGTATGCAAGTGCAGGGAAATTAATCTTCAATTCTAATTTTTCCAAAGAGAAGCCGAAGCTATCCCGTTGAAGGGAGGCCAATGCGATAAAGGAGTCACTTGATCAGGCAGCCAAGAGTTTTGTCCCTTTAACTGCACCAGAGTCTAACGGCATGAAGGGGGACTAAACAGAGAAATTGCCAGCCTCCGTCTCCTTCTTTCCCTCCACGCCCTCCTTCCTTATTCCCTCATCCTCCATCCCTCTCATGATCATGTGGACATAAAAAAAAAGAAGAAATTAGCAGGTTTTACTGAATAGATGAGCAGACAAACTAACCGGGGGAACACGCCAGTGATAATTGATGTCCGTAAACTCGTCTAATTTTAAAGAGAACCATTTGATGGAGCGTATATACAAACTTGTGTGTGTGTGTGTGTGAAAGAAAGAAATATTACATATGTTATTTAAGAAATAGAATATCCCATGTTTTACTCATCTAAGATAAAGCAGAACTGTATGGATCAGCGCCTCTTGATGGTGGACGTGGCAAGAAGAGAGGGGGGGGGGGGGGGGGGGAGTGAGGGGGGTTGAGATGTGTGTGTGCATATGTGTGCGTGTGGGTGCTGTGTGTGTATGCGCGCCGATGTGCGTGTGCACGCGCTAGATAACCATGGCATTGAAATGAAAGTCTTCTGCCAACCTGATGTGTGTCGGGTCTCTGTCTACAACCTATGCCATCTGGGGATCCCGGTGTTCAGAACTGACGATCGAAATCCCGATTATAAACTGCCTGGAAACAACACACAGAGAAGGGAAGTAATTTCAATTTTATACGTGATTACAAGTGTTACGTCCCTTCTTCAGACGCGTCTTTCTTAGTGTTCGCATTGTGAAACGGTAAAAGGCTGAACAGTTTGTGCCGAAATATTGTGGAGAGGGAGGGGGGGGGGGGGGGGTTGGGGATTACTACCACCACATAATAATTAATATTCGGGGGCGAAGGGGAAGGTGGGGGGGGGGGGGGGGGGGGGGGGGGGGGGAAGCAGGACACGTCTCACTATAGCTGGACAAAAGACGACTTCATCATCATCGTCACCGTCCTCATCATCACCATCATCTTCATCATCATCATCATCATCAATATCATCATGAAGGTCTCTGGGCTGGCGTACCCGCTGAATAACGGAGGAGCTCAAAACAGGAGAAAAGGCGGAAAGAAAATTATGGATTCAGATACAGAGCGTCGATCCCCATATTCATCTCATTCCCATAGTCCCCCACACCATGCACACGTAAGTACATGTGTGCTTGTGTTGGCACGTGCACGTGTGTGCTCACACAGACACATATATATACACACACTTGTGCGCACTGGCTCTTGTGTACATGCACACACACACACACACAAGTGCACACAAAACACACACACACACACATGCGTGCGCCCACTCTTGTATACACACACACAAACGCACATCCACTCATGCGCGCGCACACACATGTGCATGCGCCCGCTCTTGTGTACACGCACACACACAAACGCACGCACGCACACACACACACACACACACACACACACACACAGGCGCGCTCACATGCACACACGCACTCACTGGTGTGGTGGTGAAATCAGGATTTCTTCAAGGAGGTTAAACCGCAATCCATCGGCGGAAGACGGGGATAAGCAATGAGCTACACACACACACACACACACACACACACACACACACACACACACACACACACTTTACCTCCCTCCTTCTCCCCCTCCCTTTCCCCTCGCTCCCCCTTCCCCTTTGCCCACCTTGTATTCTTCACCTGTTCCCCTTTTCCCCAAACTATCCCCGTCCACAGTCTCCCCACCTCCTTCTTCCCCCCCCCCCCCCCCTTTCCCTTTGCTCTCCTCCTACCTCACTGCTCCCTCCTGCCCCCCCCCCCCCCCCCACTCTCCATCTCCACCAAACCCTCCCCCTTTCCCCAGTTTATTTTTCCCCCTAAACCTGCTTCGAATCCCAACATCACTTCGCTTTGCTGTAAATTCCCTCTGTGTGTGTGTGTGTGTGTGTGTGTGTGTGCGCGCGCGCGCGTGCGTGCGCGAGTGCTTACGTGCGTGCGTGCGTGCACGCAAAAGCGTGAGTGCGTGCATGCGTTTGTGTGTGTATGTGTGTGTAAGGGGGGAGGGGGCAAGGTGTGTTTGTAGTCGCACTAAAAAAAAAACGACTATTGTGACTATTCAGCACAAAAGTGATTGGCCCTTGACGAGGCCAGAACGCTGATGACTCGGCACGCCAAAACTGGAGAAGATCAGACGCTAAAACTGTCAACTGTGGACAAAGAGCAACACATACAGCTATAGCTGGGCCACAGACCTGACACAGAGAAGAACGCACTTGGCAAATCAAATTGATAGCCATGAGGAGCAGAAATGGTCTCCCTTCTCTGTTCTTGAGTATTGATCCATGGGGAAGAAGAAATGGTCTCCCTTCTTTGTTATTTAGAATTTATCCATGGGGAAAGAAATGGTCTCCCTTCTTTGTTATTTCGTATTTATCCATGGGGGAGAAGAAATGGTCTCCCTTCTTTGTTATTTAGAATTTATCTATGGGGAGAAGAAATGGTCTCCCTTCTTTGTTATTTCGTATTTATCCATGGGAAGAAGAAATGGTCTCCCTTCTTTCTTATTTAGTATATACATCCATGCGGAGAAGAAATTAATGTTCTCCCTTCTTTCTTATTTAGTATTTATCAATGGGGAGAAGAAATGGTCTCCCTTCTTTGTTATTGAGTATATATATCCATGGGGAGAAGAAAATTAATGGTCTCCCTTCTTTGTTATTTAGTATATATCCATGGGGAGAAGAAATTGTCTCCCTTCTTTGTTATTTAGTATATATCCATGGGGAGAAGAAATTGTCTCCCTTCTTTGCTATTTAGTATTTATCAAGGGGGAGAAGAAATGGTCTCCCTTCTTTGTTATTTAGTATATATATCCATGGGGAGAAGACATTAATGGTCTCCCTTCTTTCTTATTTAGTATTTATCAATGGGGAGAAGAAATGGTCTCCCTTCTTTGCTACTGAGTACGTATCTCATTCTGCCTCGTTTCAGGTTTCAAGCTAGAGCGTCCTGGTCATCAGTCAGTAGTGTCCGATATCCCCCAATTTGTCAAGCCTGCAACCCACGTCACAGCAGCGCATGCGCATCATTCCACACAGCAATCTTGATCATGTTTTTGGGGGTACGATTTTTTTTTAATTCATGTCATTGTTCTCATACCGTCCTGGATGATGAACACAATCGCTCAAAGGGAACAAGACGCAACGGAATCTCGCTTCCAAATCAAAATGACCAAGGCATGGAACACACAGGTACGAAGAAGGGAAGACATAATGCTGATACAAAATGCTTGTAACTAAGGGAGACAACCCAGGGGTGTTGAAAGGATGATACCGTGGATGTGAGAACAGAAAATCGCACAGAACCAGTCAAATCAACAAAGCAGCTGTGAGTGTTGGCATGATTAATGCTGAGCCAATCAAAAAAAAAAAAAAAAAAAAAGGAAAGAAAAAAAAGAAGAAAAAAAGGGATGAAAAAGAACTCCTGCATTACAACCGGAAATAGTATTACATCTGAACATCAAAATTAGGCAAACTCATCTGAACCACAAAATTATGCAAACTACATTCCTGTGTTGTTAGTGCCAATTTGCACAAACACTGATGACATAATTAAGCAGTTGAATAAACAAAGTCAGGAAAACCCAGTTTAGGCTCTCTTTGTTGTTGTTGTTGTTGTTGTTGTTGTTGTCTTTTAAGCATGGTGATAAAAAAAGGAACAGATGCCATGCACACACACACACACACACACACACACACACACACACACACAAACCCACGCGCACGCAAACAACACACACAACACACAACACACACACCACACACACACACACACACACACACACACACACAGACAAACGCACACAAAGACACACACACACACACACTCACAAAAACACACACCACACAACACACACACACACACACACACACAACACACACACACACACACACACACACACACACACACACACACACACACAGCACGTAGATCACAGAATTATGCAGAAATTTGCGTTAATTCTGTTACTTTTTCTTTCCTATCATCTCAATCCAACCCTCACCAACATTTTCTTTATTTCCAGCTTGCATTAGCTACATTCTAAGACAGTGACAGATGACGGGATTTGATCAAACAAACAAACAAACAGACAGACAAACAAACAAACAGACAGACAAACAAACAAAAATCAATCGCTTTGTCACAATATGCTTTCAGTACAACTGCTCTAATTAAAAAAAAAAAGCTTCGATACAACCGGCTTCGGTAAAAACCAGCATTGACAAAACCGGCTTCAGCACACGCAGCCGACTCCATAACAACCAGCTGCGATGTAGTCGCATTCCGTGCAACAGGGTTCGAAACAACAGACTTCTTCACAAACGCCTTCCGCACGACTGACTTCTGAATGACTGTCTGTGACATATCCACTTTCCATTCATCACGCTGACCTTCATTCAGCCGACTTCCATCCATCCGATTTGTATACAACCGGCTTCGATACAACTCACTTCCATACAACCGGCGTCAAAACAGCCCACTCCTGTACAACCGGACTCGAAACAAGCGGCTTCTAAACCACCTTGGGTACAAAAATGGACTCTGACAACTGATTGAACCCATGACAACCAGTTTTCACCACAGCTGGCCATCCCAGGCCCACGGAAACTTAGCACACAAAACGCATGGCACACTGAAGCAAGCTACTCCAGCATAAAGTAAAATAATAATGACAAAACGGAAACAATCATGGCGGAAAAATATGGGTTGAGAATTGTGGGACTTGTAAAGCAACGAAGACATGACCACTGAAATCAAACACTGCGACTGAATCACAAGGCTATAAAAGTTCTAACAAGTTAGTTGAAAAAAAAAAAAAGTCACACAAGTAAAATAAACAGCCACAAAGTCTTTTTTTTCTCTCCTTCTCATACGTTTATAGAAATGAACGTTCTCAGAACTAAACTAAAAAACAAAATCAAAAAGCTTTGTTTCAAGAAGCACTACAGCTTCAAAGTAACTGTAAACAAGCATATACACGGTTGGTTCCGTAACGGTTTTGAGTTTGCCTTTGAGAGAGAGAGAGAGAGAGAGAGAGAGGAGAGAGAGAGAGAGAGAGAGAGAGATGGAAGATGGGAGAAACGCAGGGAAAGACTGGGTCGAGGTGGAGGTTAAGGTAGCTTGTGGACCTAGAGCCAGATTATTTGCGGGATGAAAATGATGTTTTCTTTTGTCTCCTTTCTTCTTTTTTACTTTTCTTTCTTTCTTTCTTTCTTTCTTTTTCTTTCTTCTTCTTCTCTTTTTTACAGTTTCAAATCTTTTGACTATTTCCCGATGCACGTGTATGTGCGTGCACACGCGCATGCAAGCATGCAGGGCAAGCTTGTGCATGTTTGGGTGAACATGTGAACGTTTGCGCTTTTGTGTAATGTCACCGCGCGCGTGCGGTCATACAAGAGGGATTGAAGATGGTCGATTCTGAAAAGAGAGAGAGAGAGAGAGAGAGAGAGAGAGAGAGAGAGAGAGAGAGAGAGAGAGGAGGAGGAGGAGGAGGAAGAGGAATTAACTTTGTAGTATTTAACTGGGCAGTATAAAACTTGCATTTGCACCCAAAGAATGTCAGCGTTTGACATATCCCTCAGAGCCTTCCGTAATGACCACGAATGCCTGTTGTCTTGGACTTGATGTTCTGTAGTCTAGTCTGGATTAAAACAAACAAACACAATCTAAAAGCAGAGCGGTTGCTGCAGGTCGTGGCGGAATGGAAGCATGATGCCAGTGTGACACTGCTCATCGTTCCTGCCTCTGAGAATGTGGTTCCAAGTCCTGATCATCACCAACCTTCACCCTGTGGTTTGTTGGCTGTAACCGTCACTGACAAACCTTTCACCCCCTTCAATGCTCACTCACTCACAGTTCAACCAGCTGTGTGCAGCGAACTCACTGTGACGGTGAGCGGACAGGACGCTGGGTGCAGGAGAATAAAGGTTGTTGGTTTATATGAATGGATCCCGGCTTACTTTTGAGGAAGAAACTGGATAGAGGCGCGGACAACACGACGAAGTGGATGACGCGTGACTTGGAGAAACGTGATTGGCTCAAACGTGGTGCGCCGTTCCCAGAACGAGGCTGGGATTCGAATCGGGACACTCAGTGACCATCAACAGAAACTAGTGACCACTGACGGTAATGATTGGGGGGGGGGGGGGGGGGGGGGGGGGGGGCCACTGCTGTCACTGGATAGTATGATGACGACGACGACGACGACGATGCTGGCGATGATGAAAACGACGACGACGACCATGATGATGATGATGATAATGATGATGATGATAATTATGATGATGATGATGATGATGATGGACAAAAAGGCTGCTGGTGAATGGTGCAAACGATGATAACGGTGACACAGACTAAGTCAACGACGACGGCGACAACGACAATAACATGTAGAAAAGACAAACACAAAACAGGCAAGAGGATGGTCATAATGATGATGATGGCCGTGATGATGTGGTGGTGGTGGTGGTGGTGGTGGTGATGATGATGATGATGATGATGATGATGATGATGATGATGATGTGATGATGCGGAAGAGAGAAGGAGAAAAAAAAAAGAAAAGACAAGACCAATGAGAGGACGATGATGATGTTGATGACGACAGTGATCATAGCAGTGGACAGAACAAGGCGAAGGCTAGAGCTGACCATTCTATGTACCAGGGGAACTGGCCGATACCACATTATGCACATAACACTGAAAATCGGAGTAGGTTTCTTTTGGGGAGGGGGGGGGGACAGTGACCCCCACCCCCACCCCCGCCCCTCTCCCTCCTTGAAACAGCATGAACTCACCACCCACTACATAGTCAATGTATTTTCTTTTACGTCATGAAAAGAAACGATAAAACAACGAAAATAAAAGATGAGGGGGCGGGAGGGGGATGGGGGGGGGGGGGGGAGGCTGAGGTCGCAGTTGTGACAGAGACAGTAGAAGAGAGAGAGAGACAGAGACAGAGAAAGACAGAAAGAGAGACACAGAGAGAGAGAGAAAGAGAGAGACACAGAAAGAGTGAGGGGGAGTGAGAAAGAGAGAGAGAGAGAAAGAGAGAGGGAGGAGGGGAGAGTGCGAGGGTAGGTTGGGGGTGGGGGTGGGCTGAGTAAAGGTAGGCCAATTTGAGGCCCCTCCCATCCCCCCCCCCCCACGCCCCACCCCCACCCCCTACCCCACCCCACCCGTCATCTTCCCGAAAACAACTTCTGAACTTCATGACTTCTATCCCTCAGGATTGTGAGGAGTTGAACTTGGGTCCACTGCCGGAAAAGGCGCCACCGACCTCCATCAAATACCGCAGAGAGAGAGAGAGAGAGAGAGAGAGAGAGAGGGAGGGAGGGAGAGACAGAAAGAGAGAGAAAACGAGGGAGAAAGAGAGGGAGAGAGAGAGAGAGAGAGAGAGAGAGAGGAGAGAGAGAGAGAGAGAAAGAGAGAGAGAGAGAGGGAGGGAGGGAGGGAGGGAGAGACAGAAAGAGAGAGAAAACGAGGGAGAAAGAGAGGGAGAGAGAGGGGAGAGAGAGAGAGGAGGGAGGGAGAGAGGGAGAGACAGAAAGAGAAAGAGAGGGAGAGAGCGAGAGAGTGAGAGAGAGAGAGAGAGCGAGAGAGAGAGAGAGAGAGAGCGAGAGAGAGAGCGAGAGAGAGGGAGAGGGAGGGAGGGAGAGAGAGAGAGAGAGACAGAAAGAGAGAGAGAGAGAAAGAGTGAGAGAGGGTCTCACCCAACTTTCTTTGTTTTTGTTTGTTTGCTTGTTGTTTTTTTCTTGGGGGGGGGGGGGGGGGGGGGGGGGGGGAGAGAGAGAGAGAGATAGGGGTGTGGGTTAGGTGGATGGGTGGGTGGGAGATCAACTCATGACTCATTGACGGAAACACCGACAAACTGATGATCAAAAAGGGAGAATTTGAGGAGGTGAGGATCAGGGGTGGTGGGGATGGGGTGGGGTGGGGTGGGGGGGGGGGTGAGGGAGGAGGGCTAGGTTTGAACCCATAACTCAAGCGACACAATACAGAGACAAGCGGGGAGGAAGAGGTGCTGAGGTAAGGAGAGCAGAGGTGCGAAGGCGAGGGGGGCTTGGGGGGGAGGGGAGGGGAGGGGGGAGCAACCACAACAACCGACCGGCAGCAAAACCCTGAGAGATGAAGGGGTAAGGGAGTAGAGGTTGAGGTGGGGGTTGAGGATGGACGGGGAATGTGGGGGGGGGGGGGGCGGGGGGGGGGGGGGGCGGAGGGGGGGGGGGCGCGTAGGCAGGTGCCGGGCTTGACTTAATTCCTCAACCAGTCAGCAAACAAACACAAACACCTTGTCACAGGAGCGTGGGAGAGGGGGTGGGGTGGTGGTGGTGGGGGGGGGGGGGGACTAGGGAAAGGAGGCAGGGGTGGTGGTGAAGGGGGTGGGTTTGGGGAGGGGGTTGGGGGGGGGGGGATAGACGGGCTCATCTGATCAAAGCTGGCATGAGCACTTCAGTTCGCTGTCTTGTTTTGCTTGCTTATTAATTTTTGTGAGAGCAGGGGGGGGGGAGAGGTGGGGGGGGGGGGGCAAGGGGGGGGGGGGGCAAGGGGAACACGGAGACATGCATAGGCCTGAAGGCACGTAAATCTCCCCTGTCACTTCAGGTCAACACTGACCATGCTGTCTTCCCGGGGAGGAAGGACGGGGTGTTGGGGGGGGGGGGGGGGGGGGCATGGCGATGGAGAGAGGGGTGAGGTGGGGAAGATGGAGGATGTGATGGTTGAGGGGTGTGGGACGGGGGGGGGGGGGGGCATGGAGGATGAGGGAGGACGTGCAGAAGTCCTGAGCCCTATCAATCCCCCCCCTCCCTACCGCTGAAGGGTGACGTCACACTGAGTTACGACGTCACTGGCAGTTTACCGCCAAACGCTGTGCACCCGGTCCCCTGTCCAGTCCTGGAGCGGCCGTGTGTCACGTGCAGCCAGTCGCCGGCCGTCAGTCTCTGAGCACTCTCGTTTTAAGTCTAACGATACAGTATCCTGCTGTTTTAGTTTGTTCAATAAGCACTCTAGTTTTAGGTCTAAGGATACAGTATCTTGCAGTTCTATCTAGTTTAGGGTACGGGTGTTATAGGACAAATGACACAATATCCTAAAACACCAGCTTGTTCAGGACACTGGATTTTCTGGGCCAGAGATACAATGCACCTGCGGTATCAGCTCGTTCAAAAAACACCCGCTGCAGATCTAAGGATACAGCTTTACTCCGTGCAAGCTTGTACAGGGCGCTGGCTGTTTAGATTCAGGATACAGCCTCCTGCACTGTTAGCTTGTTCAGGATTATTATTAAGGATACTGTCTCCTGCAGTTTCAGTGTGGTCAGAACATAGGAGCTTTAGGTCTAGGGGTTGAGTATTCCGCCACAGTATTACTGTTCACAGGACAAGAATTTCAGGACTAAGGATACAGTATCCTGCTTTTTCAACCTGTTCAGGGCACAGGATATTTTGATGTCAGGATACAGTTTCCTGCAGTATTATACTGTTCAGGGTACAGAAGTTACAGATCCAAGGATACAGTATGCTGCATTACTAACCTGTTCATGGCAAAAGATATTTTCGTCTAGGGAAATAGTATCCTGCAGTATTATATTTTTAGGGCACAAGAGTTCTAGGTCCAAAGATACAGCATCCTGCAGGACTAGAGTTTTCAGAGCACAGGAGTTTTAGGTCTTAGGATAAAGTATCCTGCAAAATCAGCTTGTTCAGACTTTTGGAGTCTTAGGTCTAAGGGTATGGTCTCCTGCAGTGTTAGTATGTCCAGAGAAATGGAGTTTTCTTTTGAAGGACATGGTATACTACACCATCAGTTTGTTCAGGGCACAGGATTTTTGGTTTGAGGATACAGTATCTTGCAGCATTAGTTTGCTTGGGGCACTGGAGTTTCATGTTTAGGAACACAATATCCTGTAGTGTTAGCTTCTTCAGACCACAGGGGTGTCAGATCGATGGATACATTATCCAGCACTTTTAGTAAGTTCAGGGTACTGGGATTTCGGATACCTAGTTCTATATCCTGCTGTAGGTCTTAAATACAATGTCCTGCCATTTTGACTTGTTCAAGGCACCGGCCTTTCATACCAAAGGTACACCACCCTGCAGTATGAGCTTGATTTCAGCACTGGAGTTTTAGATCTAAGGAATCCATTTCCTGAAGAGTTTTGAACGAGGCCATAGACAGAATTTCCCTCGTGCAGTTTGCCCCTAGCACACGTAAAACAACTCATGGCAACAAGACAGCTGACCCTGACAATTCTTTTTTTTTTTTTTTTTAACCCATGTTTTCGAAAGATCAACAAAACTACGTGCAGATGGAGAAATGAAATGCTGATGATGCTGTTCTATGATAATCCATTCTTCCTGGGGACAGCATCTGAATGTTGAAAGTCGAAATCTGTTGGTATGATGGGGGTCATCCAATGCAGCACACTTCAGTGCGTTACAATGTTAGCTGGTTCAGGAGCGGTGCTGGTTGAGGCCCAAAGACACACTGTCCTGCAGCCAGATGAAAGG
>CM065747.1:6691044-6698544 GCA_033310375.1 Conus canariensis
TCTCTTTCTCTTTCACGCACCGCGCGCGCGCGCGCACCGCACACACGCCACACACACACACACACCATAACAACACTCAACACACACACACACACACACACCAACACACACCACACAACACACACACACACAACACATCCACACACAAACAACCACACACACACACACACACACACACACACACACACACACACACACACACACACACCACACACACACACGCACGACACGACACGCACGCACGCACCAGCACACACACACCACACCACCACACACGTGCGCACGCACACTCCCAACACACACACACACACACACACACACACACACACACACACACACACACACACACATACACACACACAACACACACACACACACACACACACACACACACACACACACACACACACACACACACACACACAAACACACACACACATACACACACATACACACAAACATACACACATGCACACACATGCATGAGTGAGCGCACGCGCGCGCGGGGGCACACACACACAAGCACACATACACAAGCACGCACATACATACACACACACACACACACACACACACACACACACACACACACACACATACACACACACACACACACACACACACACACACACACACACACACACACACACACACACAAGACAAGCTCAGATATCCAGACCGTGCAGATTTTCATAAAAAAATTCGAATGCCTTCACCCCACCCTACCCCACCTCTCCTTCCACACACACACACACACACACACACACACACACACACACACACACACACACACACACACACACCACACTGCAGCCTATAATGGCATTAACTCTTCTAGGACCGAAGGGATAGAACAGAAGACCCCCCACCCACCCACCATCCATCCCCACCCCAACGGACACGCCTGCACTCCCTCCCCCCCCCCCCCCCCCCCCCACCCCACTACAGCAGTAAAGCCTGGCAGCCGCCACCTCCACACTGATGCCGACACACTCTGAGAAAAAGAAAAAGACCGCCAAGCATCCACCCATCCATCCCTTGGTCTCAGTCCACACCATGTGTATGTATGTATGCACCCGCAACAGCATCCCATCGATTTCTGTCCCATCTCAGTGTACGTCCATTAATGTCCGAGTCCGTGCTCAAATCGACCACTGGGACTGGAGTGGGGGTTGGGGTGGCGGTGGGGGAGAGATGGGAAGGGCAGTAAGAGAGAGAGAGAGAGAGAAAAAAAAAAGGGAGGGGGGAAGGGGCGCGGAGGGTGGATGGGGGGAGGGGAAGATGCGGAAATGCGGTTGACTCACATTGATCTGGGAATAGGATTTAGAGAGAAAGGGATAGAGGCTAGGCTTCATCATCTTTTTTTCTTCTTTCTTTTCTTAATTCTCTTTTTTTTTTTTCTTTCCTTTTTTGTGACAGGAATAAACCACGAGTAACGTACGTATGCATCGGTAGTACCTGTTTACAGCAGGTCACCAAATAACAATAGTCACAGAGCGAGCGAACCAGAGAAGCAATAACAGTGGAATATTTGATGGGAATTTTGCCGGCAGCGCTTGAGAGAGAGAGAGGAGAGAGAGAGAGAGAGAGAGAGAGAGAGAGAGAGAGAGAGAGAGAGAGAGAGAGAAGATGAGAGAGAGAGCAGAGAGAAGAGACAAGAAATGATGAAGGACTGCCGGAGGAAGAGGGGGGGGGGGAGAGAGAAGAGAGAGAAAAGCAAATGTATAAGTGAAAACTCAATCGCAATGAAATAAGTAAGGATAGTAGCACAATACAGTATATGCTAACACACAAAACTAAACAATAAATCTCGCGAACGTAATCAACAATCGTTGACCATGTTCACTTTCTCTCCCTTTTCTCTCTCTCTCTCTCTCTCTCTCTCTCTCTCTCTCTCTCCTCCACACACACACACACACACACACACACACACACACACATACACGCACGCACGCACGCACGCACGCACGCACGCACGCGTACACACACACACGCACGCGTACACACACACACACACACACACACACACACACACACACACACACACACACATCACACACACACACACACACCTCAATCACACGCAATCGGTGTGATATTATTAAGGCAACTTTGACGGTGCATGCAGGAACAACGGTTCTAAGTCACATCAGTCTGTCCACATCTGACTTCAAGAGCATTCGTTATGAATGTAGCCACAGCATTACAGAATTTACCGTTGGCGAGCAGTAACGACATCTTAAAAGCCGATGGTTGTCTATAAAACTTGAAAGGTATGTAACGCTCGCGAATAACTTTGTATTTAGGACATACTATCAGAAAATGGTATTCGGATTCCAACTCACACGGACAAAACGACAGCACAGTGCTTCACGGGGGACGCTCGAATTACCGCGTTTGTGTGTGTTCAAACAGGATACACCAAGTCTGAACCGTATCAAGTTTTTACGACTGCTCACGTTGTTTACAGTGAATAGATAATTTGCATTTCCCAAAATGCTTAAAAGAAAAATAAAAGAGAAATCGGTCCTTAGATTCTATGTGGCTATACCATTCTTGTAAATGACAATCGATTAGCCGAATTTTGAAAGGAAAAGCGAGAGAGAGAGAGGGGGAGAGAGAGAGAGAGAGAGAGAGAGAGAGAGAGAGAGAGAGAGACAGAGACAGAGACAGAGACAGAGACAGACAGACTGGCAGACAGACAGACAGACAGACAGAGACAGAGACAGAGAGGTTTGATGGGAACACACACACACACACACACACACACACACACACACACACACACACACACACAACACATCTGTGTAAATCAAAATATCATTTAAAAGCGGTCGATTGAATTATCAGAAGATCCCCAACCCCTCCCCCCCCCCCCCTCTACCTCTCTTCCCCTCCGACTCATACACTACACTCCCAGCCCTCCCCTTTACAAACGTGGAAAGCGGTGATTAGGAATAAAATGTATGGATCCCAACCTCAGGCTGCCGGGGCACACAACTTGCGGACTTGTCTCAGGCCACACTCAGCTTCCCAAATGCTATGGACTTTCCTGCAGGGCACACAACTTGCTACGACTGTCCTGCAGGGCACACAACTTGCTATGGACTTGTCCTGCAGGGCACACAACTTGCTATGGACTTGTCCTGCAGGGCACACAACTTGCTATGGACTTGTCCTGCAGGGCACACAACTTGCTATGGACTTGTCCTGCAGGGCACACAACTTGCTATGGACTTGTCCTGCAGGGCACACAACTTGCTATGGACTTGTCCTGCAGGGCACACAACTTGCTATGGACTTGTCCTGCAGGGCACACAACTTGCTATGGACTTGTCCTGCAGGGCACACAACTTGCTATGGACTTGTCCTGCAGGGCACACAACTTGCTATGGACTTGTCCTGCAGGGCACACAACTTGCTACGGACTTGTCCTGCAGGGCACACAACTTGCTAGGACTTGTCCTGCAGGGCACACAACTTGCTAGGACTTGTCCTGCAGGGCACACAACTTGCTATGGACTTGTCCTGCAGGCACACAACTTGCTATGGACTTGTCCTGCAGGGCACACAACTTGCTAGGGCTTGTCCTGCAGGATCACAACTTGCTAGGACTTGTCCTGCAGGGCACACAACTTGCTATGGACTTGTCCTGCAGGGCACACAACTTGCTATGGAGGCACACAACTTGCATGGACTTGTCCTGCAGGGCACACAACTTCTTCATCGGACTGTCCTCAGAGGCAGCAACAACTTGCTATTCCGGACTTTGTCCTGGTGTGTGTGTGTGTGTGTGTGTGGTGTGTGTGTAGTGGTGTTGTGTGAGTGGAAGTGTGTGCGACGGCGCGCGCGCGCGCGCCTGCTTGTCTGTCTGCTATAGGAATATATGTTATGGATGAACCAGCGTGCACAAATGATATGATTTTTCTCGTGAATTTAAAACAGATCGATTGCGCGCAGGTGCAGAATGCGACGCTCATATCAAAAATAGCGACAGATTTACCATGTATCGGACATTTTGTACGGTACAGGATGTTAAACTTTATCTGCGAATGGATTTAGGCAAACACTTGAAGTTTACTATGACCAAATTTAGACTGGGAATTTCAGACATTGCACAACACCGGTATCGTTACAGTAAACATACTGGAATGGATTTTACTTGTCCACTATGCAATAATGGTAAAGAAGACGAACTGTATTTTGTTTTATGCTGCTCTAAGTTATCTAGTCTAAGAGCGCATAGAAAGAAATTTCTCAATTTACTTGTTCAAGGCATTTCAGTTTCGATCTGCTATGACTTCGTGAGAGAGGAGTCCATCCAGTCTTTCTAGTGCTCTGTAAAATGCATATAATTATTGTTGTTAATTCTCCATACCCCCCCTTCACAAGGGGCAATGGCCTTTTTTGAATAAACCATCTGAGTTCTGAGCTCTCTCTCTCTCTCTCTCTCTCTCTCTCTCTCTCTCTCTCTCTCTCTCTCTCTCTCTCTCTCTCTCTCTGTGCCGATTATTTCATATTTTCTGGTGAACTTTTTGCTCGTTTGTTCGACTGATGCAGGCTGTCTTAAAACCTATCGACTGATCATTTACCTGTGTCACTTCATGCTGCTTTTCCTAAAGAAAATATTGTGCATGCCATCAACCAAGAACAGAAATATGTCATAGAAAAATTTGTATGGAATGATGAAAATGCTAGGTTGTTTCAAGATATGTTATGTAGTGTAGAAACTCAAACAAAACTAGATGGTGCTATACATTTATTTAGATGTGGATTGAAATCGAGCGCTAAATAAGTTTAATGATTGCATAAAAGAAAGTGCTGACTGTATGAAAAGATGTATATCTTTGGATAGCAGTAAAACATCCACTGATTGGTGTGATAAAGAATGTGATGCTAGTAAAAGAAATGCTAGGAGACTATTACGAATTAGTCATCGCATTTTAAAAATAGAGGAAAGGAACGCTTACTCAACTGCTAGACGAGAGTAAAAGCATTTATTACAGAGGAAAGAGAAAGACTTCAATAAATCCTTATTAAATAAACTCGTTTCATCCATAAAATGTCAAAAGGAATTTTGGAACACTGTTCATAGGGTTTCGATCAAAAGAAAACAGCCCAGAAACAGTATTACCCCTGATACATGGTTTCAGTATTTCCAAACCTTATTAGATACAAATGTTGATAACACTCCAATCGAAGAAGTGTCTGATGTGAGCAGTGATGGGTATAGGAACCGGCCAATTACACGAGAGGAAGAATAATTAGCATTAAACTGAAAAATCGTAAGGCAGCTGACCCTGACGCCATTATCGGTGAATTTTTTTATCTTTCTTCTAACCAGGTGGTAAACTTCTTTCTGAAATGGTTTACTATGTTATTTGATAGTGGAATGTTTCCGGAAAGCTGGACTAAATCAACTATTCTGCCATTTTATAAGAAGGGCCATGTTAATAATCCAAGCAATCACAGAGGGATTTCCCTCAGTAATATTAGTAGTAAATTGTTTGGAATGATTATTAATCACAGACTGCAGGAATGGGTAGAAGAAATAACATCAGAGGTAAACATCAAGCAGGCTTCAAAAAAGGTTATTCGACTATTGATCATATGTTTACTTTGCTTGTGCTTGTGCAGAAGCAGTTTTCTTATAACAGAAAATTATACGTAGCTTTCATAGACTTCAAAAAAGCTTTTGACTCGATAAATAGAAATCCTCTCTGGCCAGTCTTGCTTAAAAATGGCATTAAAGGTAAACTTTGTAAGTGTATTAGAAGTATGTATGATAGAATAAGAACCAGGGTCTGATGTGGAGTGAAACTTACAGACTATATCAACTGTTCGAAAGGAGTAAAACAAGGCGACGCATGCAACCCTATTTTGTTTTCTTTCTTTATTACCGAGTTAGCTATTGACGTAATTACTAATGATAGACACGGTGCTTTACTTTCACTTGATGGTTTTGAATTGTTTATCCTTTTGTTGGCTGATGATGTTATTTTGATGTCAGAAACTGTTATTGGTTTACAAACACAACTGAATAGTTTACACCGTGCTGCTAGATCTCTCTGCAGTTAACAGTTAACATGGACAAGAGCAACATCATAGTATTCCGTAAAGGTGGATACTTAAGTGCTCGAGAAAGATAGTTGTATACTGGTAATCTTATGCCTGTCGTCAATGCCTATAGATATTTGGGTATCTTATTCTCAGCTGAGTTTTGTTGGTGCATGTAAAGACCTGTCAAGTAAGGCTAAAATGTTTTGAGTTGTATCATGAAAAAGCCACATGCTCTAAATAATTCTTCTTTTACGTATTTATCAAACCTTTTAATACCCAGGTTCAGCCAATTGTGCAAAATGGTTCTGAGTTATGGGGACTAGATAAAGCGGCTACCCACTGTGAATCGGTCCATGTTTTCGCTTTGAAGAAGTTTCTAGGTGTTGATAGACGTGCTCCGAATGATCTTATTTATGGCGAAACTGATCGATTTCCTATTTACATTGTCTCTGCTGTTAAATGTATCTGATACTGGCTGAAATTACTTCACATGGAAAATACCAGAATACCTCGTAAAGCGTATAATATGTTGTATGGCTAAGACACTAAAGCCAAAAACAACTGGGTGACAAAAGTGCGACTCTGTCTGTTTGAATTTGGATTCGGATTCGTCTGGTTGAACCAAGGAGTCCAGAACATAAAAGGCTTTTTACAACTTCTTCGCCAGCGATTCGTGGACTGCAGATGGCAGAAATGGTCTGACCATATTCATTATAGTGATAGGTTTGATATCTATAGGAATTTTTCACATACTCATGACTTGAAAACTTACTTGAATATAGATGTAGATAGGCATTTAAAGTATATAGCAGCTAAATTTAGGTTAGGAATTTCAGAATCAGCTTGCCATTATCTTAGATATCGAACGCATGATATTTGGGATTTGATTTGTCCTCTATGTAGAGAATCACAGGAAACAGAAATACATTTTGTTCTTTGCTGTCCAGCTCTCAGAAATATCATCGAAAAGTTCATTAAGCCCAAATATTATAGACAGCCATCCCTTGTTTAAACTAAATCTACTTCTGTCTTCCACTTCTGCTGAAGTTGCTAAACAATTATCATTGTTTCTATAGTTGAGAGAAATTGTTTCTTCTTGAACATGTGACAACGATTTGCTTTTTGGTTCATTACGTTTCATAACTGTTTATAATTATTGTGCTATGTATGTTATCATACTCCTTCGTTAGGGGCCATGGCCTATTACGAATAAATTATCTGAATCTGAATCTGAATCTCTCTCTCTCTCTCTCTCTCTCTCTCTCTCTCTCTCTCTCTCTCTCTCTCTCTCTCTCCCGATGTGCCAAGACTGATTGTTTTGTCAATGAAACGGTTCGCACTGTCGTGTTCGTGACTATTCTTCTCTACCAGATGTTGGAAATACTATCCATTTTGGTTGGAGAACTTTGACTGCTCCCTTCCCCCCCCCCCCCCCCCTCT
>CM065747.1:6711044-6713544 GCA_033310375.1 Conus canariensis
ATAACGGATAAAGAAAACATCGGGCATCATCCGTGACCCATAATGAACATACCTACAAATTTTCAGAAAGATCGGCCCAGTAGTTTTGTCTGGAGCGAGTGGAACACATTTTGACCACGGACGGACAGACAGACAGACAAACACACAGACAGCATTTCTACGTTCCCATTGTAAAGTACTCCCTGTTCTATAAGAACTGGGAGTACAAAAAAAAAGGGGGTGGGGGGGGGGGGGATACGTTCGTCGGTAATTGTTCCTAAAGTACAGCCTTTTCAAGACCCCAAAATTGGACTGTGATCCTTCGAAATGTAACGTACAATACTGCACATGTCCTTGAAGTGTAATGTACAATACTGCACATGTCCTTGAAATGTAATGTACAATACTGCACATGTCCTTGAAATGTAATGTACAATACTGCACACGTCCTTGAAATGTAATGTACAATACTGCACATGTCCTTCAAACGTAATGCACAATACTGCACATGTCCTTGAAATGTAATGCACAATACTGCGCACGTCCTTGAAATGTAATGGACAATACACTGCCTATGTCCTTCAAATGTAATGTACAATACACTGCTTATGTCCTTGAAATGTTTGTACAAATACAGCATATGTCCTTGAAATGTAATGTACAACACAGCATACGGATTATATTCACACCGCAAATTCGCTGATCAAGCCATTTTAATACAGTAAGGTGAACACCATTATGACTTTCTCCACGATCTATGATAAGAAAACATGTACATGTATTGCAGTGTATGTTAGCGCGATGTACATTACCCAAAGAGTTCGGTTTCAGTTTCAGTTTCACCAAGGAGGCGTCACTGCGTGCGGACTAGTCCATACGCGCTACACCACATCCGCTAAGTTTTGAGACCACACATTACGCATGATTTGAAGCTGATGGATAAATGAATGAACAACTAAGATGAGAGAATTGAGGAAGAGGGTCTCGTGGCTACGACTTAGCAGATGTCTGACCTACGCGTTAGTCCAATGCGCTGGTCAGACCTTGAGTGCCTACCTAACTAAAGAGTTCGAAATCAACGTTCCCATGAAGACAGCTTTGCTTTCCACCTCACGGTGTTTTTTTTTTTGTGTTTTTTTTCCCCGATTCCCGTCATATAAGCACATACATGTATCCTCTGAATAAACTGCTGTTTTAGACAACTGAAGTATTCGTCGTAATCGTAACATACATTTCAGATAACAAACATTCCTTCAGCTAGTTCAGTTGAAGTCAGTTGAGAGAGAGAGAGAGAGAGAGAGAGAGAGAGTGGTGTGTGTGTGTGATGTATGTGTGTGTGTGTGTGTGTGTGTGTGTGTGTGTGTGTGTGTGTGTGTGTGTGTGTGTGTGTGTGTGTGTGTGAGAGAGAGAGAGAGAGAGAGAGAGAGAGAGAGAGAGATTTTCTAAACTATTGCCCTGCCATATTTCTTGGTAAAGAGAAAGAAATGTTTGTTGGTTTTGGTATACATACCTCAGTCAGATTTTGTTGTTTTCAAGCTAAGTGTTTCACAGTCTACCGCACCTAAAACCCGTCCATTTGTGGCAAGGCCCATTTCATTACAGCTTTTAAAAGGATTTCCCATAGATACACAAAAAGGGTGTGTGTGTTGTGTGTGTGTGTGTGTGTGTGTGTGTGTGGTGCTGTGCGTGCGTGCGTGCGTGCGTGCGTGCGTGCGTGCGTGCGTGCGTGCGTGGTGTGTGTGTGTGTGTGTGTGTGTGTGTGTGTGCGTGTGCGTGCGTGTGTAAAATTGACACTGTGAAAGTGCCGATCTTAACTGAAAATGAGCGAGCAGATTAAAAAAAAAAGAAGTGTTTTTAGAACAGCAATAACAAGTGGAATACTTGATGTAGCTCTTATTGGTATCGATTAAATAATATAGTCACACGCAGGCACACAGAGACAAACACACACACACACACACAGACGCACGCACGCACGCACGCACGCACACGCACACGCACACGCACACACACAGATACAGACACACAGACACACGCACACACCCCCACACACACACACACACGACAAAAGAGTTGAAAACGCCTAGCTTCAGGAAGAAAAAAAAAAATCGGATCTAACCACTTAGAAACAGTACGACCCTTTCCCTGGCATATAATATCCTTTTAAGCACAAAACTCTCGCTCACAGATACATGAAGTGAGCAGATGTTTCAAGTCAGTAACTAGCTGAAGAGACGAAGTTCTGTTTGAGAGCGGACCATCTCAATGCTGACCCTTCATCGACATTCAACTAAAAGACCCCCGCCGTCCATTTCTCCACACACACACACACACACACACACACACACACACACACACACACACACACACACACACACACCCCACCCTCACGTCCATCTCTTTCCCTTCATGTTCCACACCCACATAGTCTACAATCGCTTTTATCATTTTATTGAACTACAAGGGCATGCGGAGGAGCACCTACCTACTCCAAGGGCATACAACTCTTGGTTCCGTCTTT
>CM065747.1:6721044-6765033 GCA_033310375.1 Conus canariensis
AAAAAGGAAAAAGAAAAAAAAGAAAAAGGGAAAAGAAAAAAAAAAAAAAATCGAGCCAACTGCTGGCAGACTTGACTGTTAAGCTATTGCCATGAAAAATGTTCGTCAGAGATTACGTCCTGAACACGGCGTTCGCTGACCTGCCTTTACCACGTTTAGATTTATTTTATCTTAAGGCTTAAAGTGAGAAGCTTACCTCGGTGTTTTTTGTTTGTTTGTTTGTGTTTTTGTCTCGATGATAAGACCATACCTTTTTTTGTTTCGTTTTGTCTGGATTGAGGGCCATGTGATTTTGGGCACACCATTGTGAGAGGACGATTAGTTCCTGTTGCAATGATGATGTTCCGATTTGGTGTCTGAATTAGGCTAGGCTACTGCAGGATTGGCGTCATCACAGATGGCGTCATTGCGGTGATTCGTACATGGGCGCATCATTCACGAAAAGATAGAAGAGAACGAGCCCCCCCCCCCCCCCCCCCCCTCCCCCCCCCCGAAGGGTTTTGTGCTAGACCTACAGTATCATAAACCTTCAGAAGAAAATGTACCGTCCAAGCAGGCACTCCCATGTACCATTCTCAAAATGTGAATGAAAGAATGCAGTAGCTTACAGCGGGATGTTGAACCCCATACTAATTACTCCTAACATAAGGCCTGGGTTGTGGTTCACAAAATGGAAGGCTGTCTTGAAGTCTAAGAACACTGTACCGGTAATCTTGTCTTGACTGATGATGGCTTACCATGTGTCACAGCGTCAAATTCAGGCAGCAGAGGTAGAAGTGATAACAGCAAAACTTAGGCTGAAACGGGTGGAAGAGTATGTGCTGTTCTAAGTGCTTAGTCAGTGTTTGTGGACATGTTCCACCAGAGCTTTGGATACAACCGTTAATTCAGACATCGGACTAAAAATCTATTTACATCTGTGAGAGCTTAAGATTTCGGTCATGGAACCACCTTTCATGGTTTTAGAATAGACAGAAGACATTCCATTTTTCATACATATTGTGTTGACGCACGTCAAGGAATCAGTTTTGAAATGAAGAAAAAGAAACTAAGTTCTAGTGTGGACGCACGACGGGGACTCAATGTTGGAACTTAAAAAAAAAAATCCCTAACTTCACCAACAGCAAGCAGGGTGATTGGAAATGAATCTGTAACCTCGAATTGTCCCCGACGAAAAGATCCTACAGCAAGTGGAATCTCATGTCCGTCTGATGACAAGACACTGGTATCCTTTTGTAAATGAGTAGTCTAATTTGAGAAAACGAAGCATGTTCGGAGTGTTTGGGTATCACGCAGTTGCAACCGAACCCGATTTCTGTGTGGGTTTGCCTGTTAGCTGCGGCGTTGTTCAACTGCACGCCATAACAACGACACTACGTTTTCTTAACTAGCATTTGGCTTCCCACATGTTTTGATTTCTGCATTTTAACCCAATCTGAAGCACGCTTTTCCTGTTTCTTTCTAACATTTTTTTTCTTTCGTTTTTTTTTTTTTTTTTCCCAAACGATTTGTTCTTTTAATGTTATTATTTTTTTTCTTTTTCAATTCTGTTTATTTATTTTGAGAAAGAGAGGCGGTGCTGGAGAGAGAGAGAGAGAGAGAGAGGAGAGAGAGAGAGAGAGAGGGATGGCATGCTCACAAAGTGTACTCAATAAATGTACTTGCTAACGTCTTCTTGTGTGTGCATACATGCGTGGTGTGACTTTGTGCATGTCTGTGCATGTGCAAAAGCGAGCTGCATGCTCGCACGTGAGAGTATTACTTTGCAGTGTAATGTCTATATGCGTGTCTGCACACAAACGTGTGTACACACGTGCACGTGTGTGTGTGTGTGTGTGTGTGTGTGTGTGTGTGTGTGTGTGTGTGTGTGTGTGTGTGCGCGCGTGCGTGCGTGTGTGTGTGTGAAGGTGGTAACGTCTGCAGGCGTCTTTGAAGTCCATCATCATCTTTTGACAAAACTGACAAACCAGACGGATAAACAGACACTCGCGCGCACACACGCAGAGCAAACAAGCAACAGTATACTATTGCAGTGTTTTGTTTTTATTGCATATACAAACATTGCTGGAATTTGTAAGGTGCTGAGGGATTGTGTTCATAAAGGGAATTGCAAGCGTTAACTCTGAACACACACACACACACACACACACACACACACACTTAATTATTTCATACACTTGCTCAAACAAGCGCACACATACGGGCATGCAAGTCCATCTTCAGTGAACACATACATACAGACACAACTGAAAACCAGGAGAAGACACAGAGTACACGTTTTGAACACCTACTAAACGTAAATGAAAAAAAAAAAAATGTGGGTGGGGGGACAAATAAGACCACATTCTGCGCAACTGATAATGATGATAATAATAATAATGATATAATAATAGTAATAATAATAACATGGCAGCTACAAATCTTCCAACGATGTAAATCAAAACTGAAAAAAAAAACACACACACAAAAAGTGTCCGTCATTATCCGGTTACCACGACATTTCACACACACACACACACACACACACACACACACACACACACGTGCGTCCGGAACACACAACATAAAAGAGAGGCTGTAGCAAGTATCAAGTGCAAGTCGTGGAGCTTACAAACGTCACAATGTCCAGCTCTGTCCACGATGTCCAGTTTATGCCTTTGGACTTTGTCCCCCCGAGGTCCAAACCCACCCTGGCGTTCGGTGTGAATCTAAAATGGGCCTATTCAAAATATGTACCCCTTAATATATATATATATATAAAAAAAAAAATAAAAAAAAAAGACAGCACCATTCAGCAATGCATCTTTCCACTTCAGAAAACCTCAAGAATCTCTTCATCTTTGTCTTTTTTTTGTGATAAACGAAACAAAACAACAAAAAAATTGTCGTTCAATGGATAAATTCTGTTAAGGGTACAGTGGAGTTCCAAATGTCGTCATTGTTTTACAGCTAGACGTTTTTGTCATTTCTTATCTCTTCATGATCTTAACTTTGATACCAGCACAACGTGGAAAGGATACACACACACGAGAGAGAGAGAGAGAGAGAGAGAGAGAGAGAGAGAGAGAGAGAGAGAGAGTTATAATAGTGGCATCAAACCGTGCCCCCCCCCCCCCCCCCTACACACACACACACACACACTCACTCACTCACTTACTCACTCGCAATCCCCAAAGACATCTGACCCAAGCGGCATTCGTGGGTAGTCAGAAACCATTGCACCATTTCTCTCATATTCCATCAAAGCTGACTTCAACCAGCACATCTCAATGAGTTTTTAGTGATGGACAAACGTCTGACCGACGCTTCGAGGACTCGTCATAATCACCATCAAGAACAAACAATGAGGGCATCAAAGTAACAGAAAATACAACCCTGGCTGTCCCGTCAGAGTACAACTGCTTCATATCCCCCCCCCCTCCCCCCTTCCTCCACCCCACCCCATCTTCACCTCAATTCCAGCATTTCCTCATTCTTTGAAAACAGTGTCTAGCAAGCAAGCAAGGGCACACCTCCCACAGCTTTCAGCCCCTAAAAACAAAACGTACGACGCACGTTATCACGTGACATGTAAAGGACACTCTAACACAGGAACCTACCCTCCCATAATGTGGTACAGAGCAACAAGAAATACAAACAAAATAATAATGATCATCATCATCATCACCATCATCATCACCATATCACACCATCACCATCATCATCATATCATCACCATCATCATCATCATAGTAAATGAAAGGCTGGTATCACTGAGACGATGGAATCAGGTTAAAGTACCAACCAGGAAAGAAAGCTACTATGAAGTCTGTTGTCACAGCAACTCTTACACCTTCAAAACCGATGAAGAGATCCCATTCTATGGTACATGGATCACGATTTTATGCTGGACTCAGTAATTTGGATATATACCCACAGAACCAATAGAACTTGATTACCATTGATTCATCACTGCACCTCCCCTCCCTCATTCCTCTCCTGAAAACTACAAAATAACAGAAAAAACATCCAATGCTTGTGTGTGTGTGTGTGTGTGTGTGTGTGTGTGTGTGTGTGTTGTGTTGTGTTGTGTTGTGTTGTGTGTGTGTGTGTGTGTGTGTGTGTGTGTGTGTGTGTGTGTGTGTGTGTGCATGCATGAAAGAGACAGGCAAAATGATTTGTACATTTCCTACACAAAATTCGTTGAAAAGGAGAGAGAGAGAGAGAGAGAGTCAGAGAGAGAGATAATCGTACAATACCTATAGTGAACCAATTGATAAGTTAAGTTAGAGTCGGACGTTTCCCAGAGTATACCAAATGTATATGGAACAATGATAAAAAAAAGGTTCTGTCCTTGATGAAAAAGGTAAAACTAGATGATTTCATAAAAATTTGGAGAGTTGCGTACTTCTTAAAGCAAAGAAAGCGACTCGTGGAGAAAAAAAAAAAGAAAGAAGGAAGCTGAAATGAGTGTAAATCACCGAGAAAGGCAGTGGATCATTTGTAACAAAGAGAAAGGAAGTACACAGAATGGCTGTAACAAAGAGGAACAAAGTGAACAAAAATGACAGCAACAAAGAGGAACAAAGTGAACAAAAATGACTCGCAACATTATAAAAAAAAAAAATAAAAAAAAATACAAAAACCAGACCAAAAGACAACAAAATAAGAGAAAGAAAGTCGTGGGGCACCATGTCACAAGAGAGAAAGCCAACAAAACGACTGTTAACTCAGAGCGATTCTTCTTCTGACAACAGCGAACAAAATGATTGTAAAGAACAGAAGGTGCTGTACCCTTAGACGGAACAGAAAATGACTAATGTATTGTGCGCAATGCTATGGAAAGCAAGGCGCCACAAGACATCTGCCTGAGATGACGACGACGACGACGACGACCCTGCATTACCGAACACCCTTGAGACTGTGTGCAATTCATCGTGGACAATGCGATGACACCCTCTCAAAGAATGACCCCACACCCCAGAATTCCCTGAAAAAATGGCATCGTGTATTGGGTGGGGGTCGCGATCACCAGGAGGTGAATCTAGTTAGTACATGCGCAGCCGGAAAGATACATGATCCAAGAAAAAAGAAAGTCTTTAATAAAGTTAAGGAGTTAAGTCTTTAAAGTTAAGGAGTTAAGTCTTTGAAGTTTAGGAGAAAAGTCTATAAAGTTATGGAGTCTCAACTTGGAGCATATCTATTTGGAGGTCACTTCCCAGCCCTGGTTCACTACCATGTTGTCTATTCATTTTTTGTTTTGTTTTTGTTTTTTTGTTATTCACCTTCAGGTCTACGTGCACTTCGACTGGTCTAGAACAGTCATGAGTCATTCTACCACCATCTCTCCCTTTGCGTTTCCCCAACCTCCCTGTCCAAATGTCAAGCTCCACCACCCAAAAAACAGAAAAAAAATATCTCCACTGTGATGAGGACTTTTTTCCCCCAGAGCCCTTTTCCATTCCTTGTTCATATTTTCTAAAATATTAAACATTGCTGCTGCATATTTCACACACACACACACACATACACACACACACACACACACACACTCACTCACTCTCTTTCTCTCTCTCTCTACATAAAACACCTGAAATCTATTTATCCATCAATCATCTCTCTCTCTGTCTGTCTGTATCATAACTGGTGTGTGTGTGTGTGTGTGTGTGTGTGTGTAAGAGAGAGAGCATTTGTGGTATATCTGTGCGTAAGTGCATATGGCAGGAGGGAGGGAGGGAGGGAAGAAGAGGTTGCAGGCGAACAAACAAAAATCCCCACAAACACGAAATCAATCGACGCTATGCAATGGAAAAGCACAATGATGGCAACCCCCCCCCCCCCCCCCCCCCTTTTTTTTTCCATTTCAAAAATCATCATTCAAGTTACAAAATGCAAAATTTACCCATCAAGAAGATGGAAGGACCAGCTCTGTCTGAACCTCAACAAAAAAAAAAAATTGAAAAAAATAAAAAAAAAAAAAAAAAGAAAAAGATAAATGCAAGAACAGTCAAAAACAACACATGAACAATCCCCCTCGAAGAGCCCCTCCCCCCCGCTGAAAAAAAAAAAAAAAAAATCCAGGCAACTGGAGGACAAAGAGGAGACGAAAATGCCGTCTGGGATACCACGCATGCTTTATATATGTGCACTGCCTATGCCTCGACACACCTCAACTGTCTGACCAAAGGAACAGAGCTGGGACCAAAAAATGACTAGAATGGGTTCACCCACTGGGAGGGAGGAAAGGAAGTAGGGATGGGAGAGAAAAAGGGGTGGAGGAGAACTTCTCGCTGTTGTCATCACATGCACACACGCACAAAAAAAAGGCAATCAAAAACAACAGTCAAGGATGGGTAAATCAAAGAGCAATAACAACACAACAAATCAATAATCATAACAAACAACAATAATCATCATCTTACAGACCCCCCATCGGAACTAGCAACAACATTGGTGACATGACTGCATGACGTAGGGCAACCGTGCAGTTTGAAAAGAAAAAAAACATCTACATAACAGTGTGGAAGTACACACACACACACGCACACGTACACACACGCACACACACGCACACACACACACACACACATCCCCCTTAGCAAGACACACACACAAACACACACCCACACACACACACACGCAGATACTTGCACACGCATACTTGTTCAAAGACCCTACCCTGTATGACTGGCCACAATCATAATGGCTTTGATCAGGACACAGACATAGCATGAAGTACAATAGGAAAAGTAGGCAGTGTTCTATAAAGAGAAAGAGAGCGAGCGAGAGAGAGAGAAAGAAAGAGAGAGGGAGAGAGAGAGAGAGCAAACAATGGGAAAAGTGATATAGGTCTCTACAGAGAAAAAGCAAGAGCGAGAGAGAGGAAGAGAAAGAGACAGCGGGGGAGAGGGGGGGTGGGGGGGGGGAGACTGAGAGAGAGAGACAGAGAGAGAGAGAGAGAAACAGAGACAGAGCCAGAGAGACTGGTGAGAAACTGCACAGACTTTGAACTTGCTGAAAAAAGCAAGACACCACCAAATATGCACTTATGCCCAACTCAAAGTTTCATACCTAAATATTATGGGATGGCTGGATGAAGGACAACATTTAGCTGTTCTTTGAAAAAGAAAAAAAAAAAAAGAAAAAGGACAATGGCAGGTGTCAAATCTGAATTTCATTCCAAATACTACACAACACAATGCTACCGATTGTTCCCGTCAGAACAAACAGGCCAACCACGAGTCCCAGCGTCACACAATGGCTTAAACTGCATAATATACCGACGCCACAGACAAACTTATTTCCACTGTCCATCATTTCAACGCTTTGATGAGGAGAGAGGGAGAGAGAGATACACCACTGTCCTCATGACATTTCAATATATATTTACACATCTGACAGTGGTGGTGAACTGGAGGACTTGCCCGTTAAAAATAGGATCTATGGACACATGTACAGGGCCGGTAGAGTATCTGTACATCACAGGTGAATCCACTGTACACTCTGTGTCTTCATCAATCTCAACAACAGACACTGACTAGAGCATATAAAAAGACAAAGAATGTGAAATAACATGTGGCGACAGAGTATATGTATATATATATATATATATATGTCTACATACATGCATGTGTGACAGGTGCTTTCTTTTCTTTATCTTTTTTTTTTCTTTTTTTTTTACACATTTCCGAGTGTTGTATGTGATTCAGAGATATATGGAGAACTGTACACTTTCATGATTTTGTTTCTGTGCATGAGAGAGAGAGAGGGAGTAAGAGAGAGAGAGAGAGAGAGAGAGAGAAGAGAGACAGAGACAGAGACAGTAGAGAGAGAGAGAGACAGAGAGAGAACATGTACATGCTAACATGATGGAGAAGAAAAGATTGCAATAAAAAGATGCTGCATCTCAACAGAAGCTATACATGCTGATAAAAGTCTATATTACGCAAAATATTATGTTCACTTTTTTTTTTGTTGTTGTAGGGGTTGTATACATAACAAACAGATTTAAAATGCAATTGCTAGAATGCCAAATAAAATCTCTTTCCACTGTTGTGTAAAGGAATAAGCATGCACTTAGAAAAAAAAACAAAAAAACAAGCAAGTATAAAGCTGCATCTCTCACAAAACGAGTCTTTTTTTTTCTTCTTCTCAATTTTATGCACTGCGTAGCTTATGCAAGAACAAATTCCACAAGATGCAAAATATGTATAAGTATTAAAAAATCAAACAGTAAAGATGATGTATATTGTCAAAAACCAACAAAAGATCAATATTGACATGAATTGCGTAGCATGGACAGCATGAATCCTTACACCATGTGTACATTCATCAATAAATACACAACAAAACATAATAACTGAGCAGACACAAGGAGACAGAGGGGAGAACAGAGTCGCTGTCTATGGGAAACTTGTTAACATTATACAAAAAAAAAAAAAACCAACACAATTTCAATCACTCATCTTTAGGTCTCAAAATTCTGCTGTTTTGTTCACATTCACAGTTCTATATTCTGTATCCCAGTTGTTCATTTGTAGCCTTAGTCTGTGTGCCTAGTTCTTCATCCTGCATCCCCTCTTTCTCTTTTTGTGTCCTCCTCTTCATTCTATATATCCATAGCCTTCATTGTGTGTCCAACCCCTTCATTCTGTATCCCTGTTCTATATTCTGTATCCCTGTTCTATATTCTGTATTCCTATTCTTCATGTCCTGTTATATCACCTGTTCTATATTCTGTACCTATTCCTCGTATCCTGTTCTATATTCTGTATCCCTGTTCTATATTCTGTATTCCTATTCTTCATTCCTGTTATATCCCTGTTCTATATTTTCTTCTGTATCCCTGTTCTTTTCATCTTTATATCTGTGATTCTACCTGTTCTTCCTCTGTATCCTATTCTTAGTATCCTGTTCTATATTCTGTATCCCTGTTCTATATTCTGTGTTCCTATTCTTCATTCTGTATCCCCTGTTCTATTCTTCATTCTGTATCCCTGTTCTATATTCTGTGTTCCTATTCTTCATTCTGTATTCCTCTGTTCTTATCGTGTTCCTATCTGTATTGTCCTATTTCTTCATTCTGTATCCCTGTTCTATATTCTGTATCCCTGTTCTATATTCTGTGTTCCTATTCTTCATTCTGTATCCCTGTTCTTCCTTCTGTATTCCTATTCTTCATTCTGTTATCCCTGTTCTATATTCTGTATCCCTGTTCTTCATTCTGTATCCCTGTTCTATATTCTGTATCCCTGTTCTTCATTCTGTATCCCTGTTCTATATTCTGTATCCCTGTTCTTCATTCTGTATTCCCGTTCTTCATTCTGTATCCCTGTTCTATGTTCTGTATTCCTATTCTTCATTCTGTATCCCTGTTCTATATTCTGTAATCCTGTTCTTCCTTCTGTGCACTTAAACATTTTTTTTTTTAATAATTACTATTCTCTATCCTTATTCTTCATTCTGCACCCCTGGTCTTCATTCTATATCTCCTGTTCCTTAAGAGCCTCAGGTTAACACTTCTCTCAATTCTATATTCTACTTTTTTTTTCCTTTAAAGGAAATTTGCTTGCTTGGTTTTACTTTTTCTTCTTTAGAGGAAATTTGCTTGCTTGGTCTGTGTGCTCTGTGCTCTGTACCAGCATGTGCGCAAGATGTACACCAGTACTGTGATACCAGTAGTATCACTTCGGAGTTATGAACATGCTACAGCTGTTGAACCATGAGAGTTAAGGTTTCCCATCTTGTTAATTTAAATTTTTTTTTTTTTTAAACTACAAAAGCTCATCAGTTTACACACTGAATAATCTAACATTGAGAGAGAGAGAGAAGAGAGAGAGAGAGAGAGAGAGAGAGAGAGAGAGAGAGAGAGAGAAAAAAATCCCTAACCAGTCAGAAACTACTGCAGGGCGGAGATGTGAACCTTCTGCAGTCAGAATGCAGGAGCCGGGGGGGGGGGGGGGGGGGGGGGGGGGGGGGGGGGGGGGGGGGGGGGGGGGGGGGGGGGGGGGGGGGGGGGGGGGGGGGGGGGGGGGGGGGGGGGGGGGGGGGGGGGGGGGGGGGGGGGGGGGGGGGGGGGGGGGGGGGTCTGGCTTTGAACTAAAATTAGAACTGTTTCCTGCAGCTTCAGCTGATGAGTGGAGGACATATTGAAGTCATTTCCACTACATGTAGTTGAGGACTCACAGGACACCTTTGACTTTGTTCTGCCGTACTTAATCAGCCCATTTCCAACACATGAACCCTAAACCACACCATTTTTTTTTTTTTTTTAACACAATTTTTGAAATTCCGGATTTTTTTTTTTTCATGACTTTTGGGAATTCCAGAATGATTTTGAAAACAGGGAAATTCCAGGAAAAAAAAATTTCTCCAGGAAAACAGATGGGTTAAGTCTTAACACAGGAATCCAAAGGATTCTCTCTACCTATTCCCTGCTACGTTTCAACGCTTCATGTCATTCATTTTACGTGGAGATAACGCAATCATTCTTTCAGAGTTCTCAAACATCCGATTGGCCGGGTTTTGAACGCAGTTAAGTCTCGACTCTGAATGAATTCTAGCACAGGTTCAGTGTAGAACTTTGACAACAGAACAAGCTGCTGACACAGCTTCTGCAGTGGATCTGAATACCGACTTTAATGACAGACACACCCTGTAAAGCAGATGCTGAAGTGCTGCATGACCACCGTAGGGCAGCAAAGCAGCCAGATACAGAGGCCTTGTGAGCAGAACTGGCAGTCAGCCTTGAAGAGAGATACAGTGAACACCCCCTGCCGGTAATAATGACTTCATTACAACGCCACAGAAAAAAAAAAAAAAAGATCCATGGAGGTAAATAATTCATCAATACAGTATAACATCGCACAACTTCATCATCACAATAAATTTCTTTAAACTTGGGGACTGCTCTCCCCTGGGTGAGCATATCACACAGCACAGCACCACCTTTTTTTTTTTTTGTTTTTCTTTTTTCAAAACTGTTTCAGTGGACTAATGAAAGCCGACTTTTCTACCGATGTTTGTGAGAAACACGTCCCTTGTGGCCATGGGACCAGGGTTGTTTGGCATGGTTTGTGTGTATGCTGTGCCGGGGACCTTCCTTCAGCCAGTCACCTCAAAGACCAGCACTACGACTGATAACCATAGCAACCTCTGCCGAAAAGGCAAAGGAGAAAAATGCCCTTCACAAGACTTGACCCATGAACCCAGCATTTCCTCGCATCCTAAGCCACTGCACTATCCACAGGACCTTTGAAATTTTTTTTTTCTTAAAAACAAAATATTACTAATATCTATTGCAACTGTGCTATCCGCAGAAACCTTTTTTTTTTCTTATACAAAATATCACCAATATTTATTGCAACTGTGCTATCTACAGAAAGCTTCTTTGTTGGTTGCTTATTTTTTGTTTAAACAGAATATTACACATATCCATCTCATCTCTTGAAGGCAGAAGTACACAAAACAAAAACAAAAGCAATATTTCATTTGTAAAAGAGAAGTTATTCTAAGTTGCAAACCTCACATATATTAGAACTGCACGACAAGTTCAACGAAACAAACTCACTGCACATGGAAACCAGTAACACCACAAAACAAAATGTGTACGAACACCACTTGACCCCAGGATACTGTGTTTAAGCAACTGCAAGCCTAGTGTATAAGGCTACACCATTAGCAATTTGCAAAGAAATCGAACTACTCATGGATGCCAGTAACAACACAAAACAACTCACCAATAACAACACAAAACAACTCATACAATCAACAAGAACTACATGTTTAACAATACTATGTTGGAGAAACTGTCTCATGTATATTGAACAGGTTTACATAAAAGTATAATCAAATGAAGCCATGACTGTACTTGTGAGTAAACGTAAATGCAACCATGAATATAAAAAAAGAAGTCTGCATGTAGTTCTAGAGTACAGCAGTGAGTTCAGCGCAGCGAGGCAAAAAGAACGCAGATTATGCAATCCTCAATCCTGACAGTCATAGTCATTTAAACCATGCAAGGGAGGATGTTTTGGTGTGAATGTGTCTGTTTGTTTGTTTGTTGGGGTTTTAAAATGCATTTAAGCATGGACAGTCTTTCTCTTTGGCATTTGACAGTTGTTCAATTTTACGGGTCATTTCTGCTGAGCCACCTGTCCCGTCAATTTACCACGGAAGAAGCTGGGAGACAGGCCATGTCTGTATCTGAGGCGGAAAGAGTACAGAGATTCTGGAATCTGATCAGATGCCTGGTCTGGAAGGGAGGCAGGTCATGTCTGTATCTGAAGCTGAAAGAGTACAGAGATTCAGGAATCTTATCAGATGCCTGGTCTGGAAAGGAGGTAGGTCATGTCTGTATCTGAAGCTGAAAGAGTACAGAGATTCTGAACTCTGATCAGATGCCTGGTCTGGAAGGGAGGCAGGTCATGTCTGTATCTGAAGCTGAAAGAGTACAGAGTTTCTGAACTCTGATCAGATGCCTGGTCTGGAAAGGAGGTAGGTCATGTCTGTATCTGAAGCTGAAAGAGTACAGAGATTCTGAACTCTGATCAGATGCCTGGTCTGGAAGGGAGGTAGGTCATGTCTGTATCTGAAGCTGAAAGAGTACAGAGATTCTGGAATCTGATCAGATGTCTGGTCTGGAAGGGAGACAGGATACATCTGTCTGTACCTGAAACCGCAGAGAGCACAGACGTGCTGAACGTCCATCAGACGTCTCATCAGCCAGCAGAGGTCAAGCCACTGCAATGATGCAGGACCTGTTGCTGTACATTTCTATACTGGAGGGTTCATAACCAGACTGCATTTGAGAACATTTTTTTTGCTGTTGTCCATTTCGATACAAATGTAACAATGCGTTAAAGCTTACAGTGGTAGAGTCCTGACAGCAACTGCGTAGTCTGAACTGCAGAAAAGAGTTAAGAATAGAAATGTAGATCAGCATGTGTAGTATTTTTTTGCAGAGTTGAACACAACGTTAGCACCATCCCAAGTGGTCAGCAAAATAAATTCCTAGAACAAGATTTCTTCACTGTACGTTCACCGACTGTTCTCTAGAGCTGTATCAGAATTCCCCCATGTACCTGTACCAACTGTGCTCCAAATCTGTGTCAGATTCCCCCTCCCCCTGTCCACCTATACCAATGGTCCCCACATACATATATGTATTTTTCCCCTCCCCCTCCCCCCCCCCTCCCACACACACACCTATACCAACTGTGTCCTATACATCTACATCGGATTTCTCCCTGCGCTTGCATCACTAGTCTTTAACAATATCAGATTCCCTAGAGCTGGCACCTGAACCAGCAGTCTCCGGCTTCTTCAGAACATTCCTGCTCTTCACCTTATTAACCATCCGTTCTGACTGTTCCAAAGGGTTTTCTCCTTCCAGTGCTACTGTTTTGTTCCCCCCCCCCTCCACCCCCCTCTCCACCCCCCACACTAACCTGTACTAGAATGTTTCCAGGTATCTGCACATTTTCTCCTCATGTTTGAAAAAAAAAAAAAAAATGACATTTCCTTGTACCTGTGCCAATTTTCAATTACCGTGAAATACTTTTTCCCTGCGCCACTTCCCCCCTCATCTGTGAATTATCCCCCCCCCCCCCCCCCCCCCCCCCTATCTACCAATCTTCCCACTCATTTGGGAATATCATTCCTCCTCATACCTGTGCCCGTTTTTCCCCATAATCCGTAATTACTTCTCCCCTGTACCTGTGGCCAGTTTTCCCTTCATTCATGGATGACTTTTTCCCTGTACTTGTTCTAATTTTCCCTACGATCCATGGATGACTTTTTCCCTGTCCCAAAGTCCCATTAACCATAAAAAAAAAAATTTTAAAAAAAATATAAAAAAAACAAACTTCTGCCCTGTGCCTGTACTAGATTTTTTTTTTTTTTTTTTTTTTCAGTTTCAAGGCATCGGTGTCTGTTTTGGTTTATTTCCGACTTGCTCATGCAGCTCCCCCTACACCCATACCAGGCCCCTCCTCCCTCTCCCCTCCATACACGGGAAACATTCGTTACACTCTTGACAGCCAGGGATCTGTTGTGTATTGTTCGGATGCTGTCTTGATACATTTGAATACATCCGTGTTTGTGGATTTATCGATGTCCTAGTGCGACTGTGTGATTCATGCATGCGTTTGTGGCTTTAAGAATGTGGTAGTGCCTGTTTTTGTGTTTGCGACTGTGAGAATTCGGTCGTGCAATTTATATGCGTGCGTTTGTGGCTGTATGGGTGTCTTAGTGTTGTCGGTGAAAGGATGTGGTGGTGATATTTATACACGGATGTTTGTGCCTGCATGATTGTGGTAGAGTTGTTTATACATGTGTGTTTGTAAGAATGTGGCACAGCTGTTCCTTTTGTGGCTGTAAAGTGTAAGAATGTGTATACAGGTGTTTAGTGACTGTAAGAATGTGCGAGTACTACTTGTGGTTTGTGTGCTTGTAAGCTGTAAGAAAGTGGCGATGATAATGCGTATGTGTGGTTTGGGCTGTAAGAGAGTTGCAGAGCAGTTCATCTTCGTATGTATGTTTATGGCAGCAAAAAAACTGGTAAACTGGTAGAGTTGTTTATACATGCATTTTTGATTGTGTGAATGTGGTTGTGCTGTTTATAATACATGTGTTTGCGGCTGTAAAAATGTGCTAATGCTGTTTAAGTACTTGTGTGAGTTTGTGACTGTGTGAATGTGGTATTGCCACTTATGCGAGTGTGTTTGGCTCTGTAAATGTAATATTACTGTGATAGTGTTTGTAGCTGTAAATGTAATATTACTGTGATAGCGCTGTTTGTGCACAAGTGTTTGTGGCTGTTACATTGTGATAGTACCATTTATGTACGTGTGTTTGTGGCTATAATGTCATTTATACATGTATGCATGTGTTTGAGACTGTAAGAATAACGTAATGCCATTTATGCATGTGTTTGTGACTATGAGAACGTGGCAGTGCCGCTTATACATGCGTGTTTGAGGCTGTAATAGTGTGGTAGTCCTCTATGCGTGCAAGGTGGCATTGTTTATACATGACATGTTTTTGTGGATGTAACTGTAACAGTGTGGTACTGCTGTTTATATATGTCATGTGTTTGTAGCTGTACATATAACAGTGCGGTGGCACTGTTTACATCTGACATGTGTTTCCGACTATAGTGTGGTGGTGCTGTTTACACGTAAGAATGTGTAAAACATTTGCCATAGCACAGTCTCTTGCATTTTGCTGCAAGAATGTGGAGGTGCAGCTCACACATGTGGTGACTGTGGCTGTGCTTGTGTTCGAGGCTCGAGAATGTTGTGGAGCAGATCACATGACGTGCGGTTGTGGTTGTTAATTTGTGAGCGTGGGGCTACTCTCCATGGTTTTTGTGGTTATGAGTTTTGTTTGAACTGCCTGCAATGAGATGCTGAATCACACAAGTTAACTATATCTTTTGAGTTGGATATCAAGTTTCCAAGGGATACAGTACATGGTGTCTTTCTATGTGTAGGCGACATTAAACTGAAATAATGTTTTGTTTTGTTTAGTTTTTTTTTTCTTTCCCACATGCTGTACATTTATGCAAGAATTCTTTTTAAATATTCACACAATAACAGTGTAACATTAATTCATTTCTGAGTAGCGTTTTTGAGTCTGCAGCCGTATCACTTACAAGCAAGATTCGGGTCGATTGCAACATATCATGCATGGCGCCAAATGTAGGTCACTTTCTGTTAGTCTTGCTGATTATGCAATGAGCCCAATTTTCTTCCAGCGGGTTAAGATGGATGGTGCAACTGTGGTTCAGACAATCCACAGCGGTCTGTTGCAGTGAGTTTGTCGGATGAGCAAGCCTTTGACTGTCGTAAGCAATCTGAAATTTAGTAAAGGTTATATGCCTCTGTGGCAAAATTTTGCAATCCTTTCCCCTTGGCTAATTTCCCACTTCCTCGTCAAATGAAGAAAAATGTACACAAGACCAATCCTCTAGACTCTGTGCCATAATCTTCACCCCATACTTAAGGCAACCATTATTTTAATTGAGACGATCTGCTGTGACTGCAGTTAAATCAGTTAAACTGGGACATTGCATTCAGCTTTATATCACTATGGTCTACATCGAATAGTTTCAATTCTTTCATAATTCAACCATACAGGGTCAGCTTGGTGAGCATTTCTGGGAAAAAAGGCTTTGTGGAGGGTAAACTACACTACAATAGTTCAACAACATGATTATGGCTAAAAAAAACAAACAGAAAGTCACAAGAAGACACCAACTCTCCATGATACTCCCTGCATATAACAGAACATCATTAATTCAACATAATTATGACTCAACAAAAGACGTATAAGAACAACAGAGTCAGTGACAGAAACACTTAATCTCTAACTAATTACATGGACAACAATCCCACCCACAGAGCAGGCCATTTGATTTGTTCATGGTAAAGCTTCCAACAAGACTCAAACCACTGGCACTCAATGACTACTCCACGCGATCATGGACAGCTGAAAGATGGCGACAAAAAACACGAAAATAACTGACATTTGGACAGGTAATATTATAATGATGCAACTGCCTCAGTTTGGCCAGATGCCTGTCTGTATCTGCAGTGCACGGATTTCCAATGATATGAATCCAGAGTGTGCTGACAGAACGTTTTCAGAGCTGTGCTGACAGTGGTTCTTCAAGCTGTTGTTAGTTGTAACAAGCATCCAGGTCTGAAGAGTAAAACACCAAGGTATTCCGAGTATGACACATTTCGTCTGCCTGCGCTGACAGCTCACATCAAAAAAAAAAAAAAAAGAGAAAGGCGCACATACACATGCACACTGAAACCATCAACAGCGGCCCTCACCGACAAGAAATCCATATCATGATGATACCTTACCCAGACGACGGGACACTGTACCAGCAGAAGGTTCCAGTTTATTTTGTCCACTGTTCCAGTGCCGACACATTTTATGCCGTCTTTTCAAGCTTCCATGTTCAACAGTTGCGAAAAATCATGCAAAGACTGGCCGCGCAGATGACTGAACATCACGAGTAAAACATGAAGGGGGGTCAGGTCCCACCCTGTCCTTGGTAAAGACGGCTGACTGACTGTGGCGGGCCTCACCAGGCTGACGTCTGTGGTGACTGCTCACTGCCTGACGCACAGCCTCGAGCCATGTAGGAGGTAGCAAGCATGGAAGCATGGGATGATCAACTGACTTGTGTCCTCGGCATGTCATCTGACAACTTGCTGCCTGATGATTCCTCCCTCCCCCCTCTCACTGTTCCCCTTCCTCCATCTCCTCTGCCTCCCCTTGCTGGTGACTGCTGGCGTCGTCACCCTGCGGCCCACTGCTGAGGTCATCCGGCGAAGACATGGATCCTGAGCCGGAGCTGGCCCCTTCCTTGGCCGTCACGCCGGGGATGGGCGTGGTGCTGCGGCTGCCATGGTGAGGAGGACTGTCGCCCAGCGACTCGTCCCCGGCCACGCCCATACGCTGGCGTTTGACCTTGGCCCGGTGGTTCTTGAACCACAGCTGGATGTTCTTGGGCTCCAGCTTGGGGAACTTCTGGCGGTACTCGGCGGAGTTGAGCGTCTCTGTGTACTTGTCGATCATGTAGGCCGAGGGGTGCGTGTCCTCCATGAACCACTTCTCCAGTTTGGGGATCTCGGTCAGCGGGTCGATGAACACTCTTGTGCGGCGCTTGCGTGGCTCTGAGCATCGGCTGTGAGCCTGCGAGGTGGGGAGGTTGGGGTGGGGGGAAGACTGTATGGGCACAGGGGGCCGGCCTCCAGCAGGGGACTGTTGGCTTCCGTTGGTGGAGGAACAGGAGGTGGGGTGACCGCTGCTGTGGCCGTTGATGTGAGCCGAGCCACCAAAGGCTGCCACCATGGCCGCTGTGGCTGCAGCTGAACTCTGAGAATGATGGGAAGAAGAAGGGTGGTGGTAGAATGGGGGCATGTTGTAGTACATTGCCAAGGGATTCAGGGGGCTGATGGGAATCTGCAATGGGGGCTGTGACATCTGTGCCAGAGACAGAGCGGCCATGCTGGCAGCAGAGGATTCCGATGTCGCTGCCAATCGACTCATGCCCATGCCCAGCTCGGCCCGTGCTCGAGCAGCTGCGTAATCCATCTCCTCCTCCCCTTGGTTTTTTGCCAGGCCATTTTCCACGTCAGAGCCAGCTGACTCGTCAGAAGAGGCATCCACATCGTCCCTCAGGTCCATCACCAGGCGCTGCTCCTCCTGGTCCTCAGCCTCTTTCAGGAAACGTCTCTCCACCCCTTTCCTCTCCTCCATCTCCATACCTTCCCTGCTGCTGTGCTCATCTTTTCCTATCGTCATCCCGGACTTCTTCAGAGAGCCGTTGAAAGCCGAGGAACTGCTGAAGCCACAGCCGTCGTCTTCAGGCCCTTCCAATTTCAGGTTGTAGCCGTTGATCTGGGCCGGCGTTTTGTGTCCGTGACTACTGTTGTTTCTGCTGACGTCACCCGTCTCCCCCCCGCAGGTCTCCGACTTGATGCGACTAGCCCCGCTCCCTGCCTTGGGCATCTCCTGCAGGTTGCTGGTGGTGTCCTTGAGTTTTTTGATGGACAGGTCGCAGGGTTCGTCGTTGGAGTCACCGTGTGGTTCCGGTGTGTTCAGGAAGGTGTGGGAGGGAGAGGAGTGTGCGGTGTGGTAGGGGTAGGGCACGATGTACACAGCGTTCTTGTTGGGCAGGTACGGAGGCACGGCTGGCGGCTCAGAGAGGTTCTGACTGGTGTTGCTGGCAGTCTGGGAGCCAGCATTCACGTCCACGTTCTCCTCATTCTCAAACGAGTCATCCAGGGCTTTGGTAGCCCGCCGCTGTGCTGCACGCGCATTCTTGAACCAGTAGATGATGTTGGTGAGGTCCAGGGGGCGCCGGCCACGCCGTGAGTCCAGGTGATTCAGTTCGTTCATGTAGCGTACCATCTGCTCTCTCGATGGGTGCTGGTTCTCCTGGAACCACCGCTGCAGGCGGGGGATCTCGTGCTCCGGGTCAAAAGAGGTGCGGATGCGTGTCTTGCTAGGGGTCAGCAGCGGGGTGTGAGAGGTCAGCGGCAGGCTGGCATTCTGGGCGGGGAAAGGCCCCACCCCATTCATCATCATGTGACCCTGGAGGGAGGGGGGAGGCACAGACAGGGGAAGCGAAGACGTGGTGGGCAACGACGATGGGGAGCTGGAGGGAGCAAGCTTCTCCCCTGCTGGTGCCACTGGCGCTCGGCTGTCTTCAGGCTCTGTCTTGATGCCTGGCACGCTGTCCACTTCCATGGCGCCTTTCGTGGTGGTTTGGGGCATGGAGGAGGTGGAGGTGGAGGAGGGAGGTGGGGACGGGATCTTATCCACGGTCTTGTGCAGCTGACTGCTGTACCAGCTATCAAACTGGGTCACCATGTCCTCCGCCACTGGAAAGTTCTCTCCCTTGGACAACGCCAACAGCAGATTCTGTCAGGGAAAAGAAAACAGAACAAGGGGGCTTAACAGCAGAACGCAGAGAATGGAGCTTGGAAGTGTAACTATGACAACATACAGGAATGGTGAAATGAATTACAACATCAACGACAACAACCAACAATAACAAACAACAACGAAAAAAGAAAAAAATAAGCAAAGAAAGGAACAGTTTACGGGAGAGGTTAATGAAATGATTCGATCATACACATATGCTAACAACAGTGATTACAAACAGTAAAACTTCAAACCCTACAACAAACTGAAGCAGAAACCCCCCCCCCCCCCCCCCCCCACCTCCCACATCATCCCTCATCTTTGTTTTGGTGAAAAGGACTTAACACAAAAATGTTTGAAATGCACAGTATTATTTTGGGGGGGTGGGGGGGAGGAAGGATTAGCTCCCTTAATGACAGCCTTAGGGCTCTACTGCATCACCTTTCTCTCTGTCTTTGATTTTTTCTTCTTTTCTATTCAGAGATTTCATATGAACCATGCAGTTATACTCTATTGCATCCTCATTCTAGAAGAAGAGACTACGAAGTTTCCACGAATGTTAATCGAGTTTCACTCCCACTTTTTTATCCTTGTCATGACCAAGTGTTTCAACGCTTGTGAAATCAGACAAGAAAAGAGGGTGTGTGTGTGTGTGTGTGTGTGTTTTGTTTTGTTTTTTCAAACAAAAATGCATGTAAAAACGACAATCGCCAAAAACTGCTAGAGATAAACAGAGACAAATTCAAAGATGAAAATCATCAAAAGGTGCTCGTGATACAACCCCTGCACAGATTCATCAACGTAATTATGAAAAACAATCTTAATCAATACCACCATCATGTACACTGTCATGTATCATACAACCCATTGGTCAGGCTATGAACAAGATGTGGCAAAAAACAGAAAGCCATTACACCACCACCACCCACACCTCTCCCTGGAACGACAACTACCAAGTGAATATCCCACACCCATGGCCCTCCCCAGGACAGGCTTCCCAGCAGGCACACCTACACATCCCATCACACAACACATCCCTTGAGCTGACGTGGCAGGGTTAAGTCCCCTGGACCCCACACTTGGGGGCCCTGCTGCAGCGCCTCTCCATCTTCCTCCAGCCCCGGGTCACCAACCACACCTCACTGCCTGTCAGCAGTTATGCATACGCTGCAGCTTAACCCCCGCCCCCTGCCCCCTGTCCCCCCCCTCCCCCCAGCCTACCCAGCTCTCCCGCCCCCCTCTCCATGTTCACGTCTTACCGCTCAGCAATACTGCCCACACAGAAGTGGACCTTTTTAGACAAACACCCTCAATACATCAAGCTCACCTGCTTGTGAGATCTAATTTTATTATTATCATTATTATGAATACTTATACAGCGCCTATCCTCGGCTAGAGACCAAACTCTAAGCGCTTTACAGTCCACACTCCAACCTTTAAAGACGCTTCATTTATGGGAAGGAAGGATGAGTAGGTGGATAGGGGGGAGGGAGGGGGGGGGTTCTCTTTGTCTCTGTTACTGCATGACCTAATTGCCACCATTCTGACGTGACCATCCAGTCTGACGTGACCATCCAGGAGTGAGGAGGTGGTGAACAGTGAAGTCTGGCCGGTCACTGAGAGCATGTGGACTCCCGGCAGCCAGCAATGATCAGTGAAGGTCTGACAAGGGAAACCAGGTGTAGTTTCTGGCAGTCTTCCAACACCAATCTGCCCCTATCTAACAACATCCCATCCTATCTAACAATGTCCCATCCACCAATCTGCCCCTATCTAACAACGTCCCATCCACCAATCTGCCCCTATCTAACAACGTTCCATCCTATCTAACAACGTTCCATCCTATCTAACAACGTTCCATCCACCAATCTGCCCCTATCTAACAACGTTCCATCCTATCTAACAACATTCCATCCTATCTAACAACGTCCCATCCACCAATCTGCCCCTATTTAACAACGTCCCATCCTATCTAACAATGTTCCATCCTATCTAACAACATTCCATCCACCAATCTGCCCCTTATCTAACAACGTCCCATCCACCAATCTGCCCCTATTTAACAACGTCCCATCCTATCTAACAATGTTCCATCCTATCTAACAACATTCCATCCACCAATCTGCCCCTTATCTAACAACGTCCCATCCACCAATCTGCCCCTATTTAACAACGTCCCATCCTATCTAACAATGTTCCATCCTATCTAACAACATTCCATCCACCAATCTGCCCCTTATCTAACAACGTCCCATCCACCAATCTGCCCCTATCTAACAACGTTCCATCCTATCTAACAACGTCCCATCCACCAATCTGCCCCTATCTAACAACGTTCCATCCTATCTAACAACATCCCATCCACCAATCTGCCCCTATCTAACAACGTCCCATCCTATCTAACAATGTTCCATCCTATCTAACAATGTTCCATCCTATCTAACAACATTCCATCCCATCTAACAAGATTCCATCCACCAATCTGCCCCTATCTAACAACGTTCCATCCACCAATCTGCCCCTATCTAACAACCTTCCATCCTATCTAACAACCTTCCATCCTATCTAACAATGTTCCATCCCATCTAACAACATTCCATCCTCTCTAACAACGCCCCATCCACCAATCTGCCCCTATCTAACAACGTTCCATCCACCAATCTGCCCCTATCTAACAACCTTCCATCCTATCTAACAACCTTCCATCCTATCTAACAATGTTCCATCCCATCTAACAACATTCCATCCTCTCTAACAACGCCCCATCCACCAATATGCCCCTTATCTAACAACGTTCCATCCTATCTAACAACCTTCCATCCTATCTAACAATGTTCCATCCTATCTAACAACATTCCATCCTATCTAACAACATTCCATCCACCAATCTGCCCGTATCTAACAACCTTCAATCCACCAATCTGCCCGTATCTAACAACCTTCAATCCACCAATCTGCCCGTATCTAACAACCTTCAATCCACCAATCTGCCCCTATCTAACAACCTTCCATCCTATCTAACAACCTTCCATCCTATCTAACAATGTTCCATCCCATCTAACAACATTCCATCCTATCTAACAACGCCCCATCCACCAATCTGCCCCTATCTAACAACCTTCCATCCTATCTAACAACGCCCCATCCACCAATCTGCCCCTATCTAACAACGTTCCATCCACTAATATGCCCCTTATCTAACAACGTTCCATCCTATCTAACAACCTTCCATCCTATCTAACAACCTTCCATCCTATCTAACAACTTCCATCCTATCTAACAACCTTCCATCCTATCTAACAACCTTCCATCCTATCTAACAACCCCCATCACCATCTCCCTATCTAACAACGTTCCATCCACCAATTGCCCCTATCTAACAACGTTCCATCCTATCACAACTTCCATCCTTATCTAACAAGTTCCATCCTATCTAACAACCTTCCATCCTATCTAACAATGTTCCATCCCATCTGCCTATCTAACAACCTTCCATCCTATCTAACAAGTTCCATCCACCAATCTGCCCCTTATCTAACAACGTTCCATCAGGCGTTTCTCTCAGTATCAACAACCGGAATGACAAGTCAGGGCAGCGCTGAACTCTGCCAACATCGAACGGGTCCTGAAACCGCCCTTCCACCTGCATCCTCCCCTGTACCGTTCGTCCTCGGGTCACACTGTACCTTTCCGCTCTTTCGTTCAAACTGGTTTGCAGCATTTGTGTCACACTGAGGGGGATCTTGGACCCGCACCTAAGGGGTCATGGGTCATCCTTGGAGCACACTCCACATTTCCAACACGTTTCATTAAAAATCGTTTCAGTCATTTTTTTTTAGTCAACCTGCTGACAGACAAACCCACCGACACGAAGCAGGTGAAGACCTAACCTCTGTGGCGAAAGGTTAAAAAAAAAAAAACAAAAACAAAAAAAAAACTGGACATGTTTCTCATTCCCAAATTCTGGATTCCTCTCCCTTCCCATTAAAACTTGACTTCTGGAATTTTTTTCTTAAAGAAATCAGAGTATGGACATTTCTTGAAAAAAAAAAACACCTAACACACAAACAAACACAGACTAAAAAGTGCCAACTGAAAACTTCCTGCCTATCAAACCCCAATGTTCAAATATTTCTGAAAGTCATCATGAAGAGGTTCCTCTGTCATGGGGTGACAGGACAGTTGGAATGAGGGAGAACGGAGGGAGGGGAGGGAGGGAGGAGGCGGCATGTAGGGCTGGGGGGGGGGGGGGGGGGGTGGAGAGAAGAATGTACAGCTAAGACACAACCCATGACGGAAGACACAGAAAAGACAAGTGACAGGGACAAAGATGAAGCAGATACACCAAACATATGCAGCTAGCCGCGGACACCAAGCTCCCTGCGGTGTGAGAAACCCCACAGGCACACGCAAAGAGACGCAAGCAGCTCAGCACTGTGATGGCCAAGTGACTCGGTCCTAGGAACACACAGCTGTTAACTCCCCACCAGTCCAATTGTGGAAGCCAGGCAAAGCTCACGCAGTTCGGTTTTCAACTCGATGCATTTCAAATGCTTAAACCTTCAACTGATCAAATCAGGGCCTTAAAAAAAAGAGAGAGAGAGAGAGAGAGAGAGAGAGAGAGAGAGAGAGAGAACATTAAACTGTCCACAATCTGCTGACACCCTAAAAACATCACTCTGGCTTTATTCTGTAATGAATTACCTGCCCGTTCTAACAATGATATCAGCACACTTTCTTTTTCAAATAAAAGTGGTGAAATTCTGCACTTTTTGACCTAATTTGGGATACAGAGGATGATTTGATGAGATAGGGAAATCTCTCAACATTCCTGAGGGCTGTCAGATAGAGTGACCTCCAAAACTAGGTCTTCCACGCCATCAGGGTATGGACAGAGCAATATAAGGAATATGAAGAAACAAACAACACAAATTAATTCATAAACACAAACAAGACCAAACAAAGCCGGTGACAACTGTTCAGTTATGCAACTGAATATCTAAAAAAAAAAAAAAAAAAGGAGAAGAAAAGAAAAAAACACACACTATTATCTGGTGCATGCGTGTGTGCGTGTGCGCGCGCGCTGGCTGTGTTGTGTGTGTGTGTGTGTGTGTGCTCATGTATTGTGTGATGCGATGATTATTTGCATGTATTGATGTGTCGACATATGCAGTGAAGACATATTTGACAGAGCAAACCACACACATGTCGAAGAACATGGGTAAAGAACAAAGGAACCAGACACGGAACCAAACACCGTAACAAGAACACTGGTAACCAGAACACTGGTAACAACACCTGGTAACCAGAACACTGGTAACAACACTGGTAACCAGAACACTGGTAACAACACTGGTAACCAGAACACTGGTAACCAGAACACTGGTAACCAGAACACTGGTAACAACACTGGTAACCAGAACACTGGTAACAACACTGGTAACAGAACACTGGTAACAACACTGGTAACCAGAACACTGGTAACCAGGAACAACACTGGTAACCAGAACACTGGTAACCAGAACACTGGTAACAACACTGGTAACAAGAACACTGGTAACCAGAACACTGGTAACAACACTGGCAACCAGAACACTGGTAACCAGAACACTGGTAACCAGAACATTGGTAACAACACTGGAACCAGTACACCGGTAACAACACTGGTAACAAGTACAATGATTAACAAATAAAAAAGGACACTGGTAACAAGAACAATGATTAACAAAAAAAGGACACTGGTAACAACACTGGTAACAAGAACACTGGTAACAAGAACAATGATTAATTTAAAAAAAAAGGACACTGGTAACAAGAACAATGATTAACAAAAAAGGACACTGGTAACAACACTGGTAACAAGAACAATGATTAACAAAAAAAGGACACTGGTAACAACACTGGTAACAAGAACAATGATTAACAAAAAAGGACACTGGTAACAACACTGTTAACAAGAACACTCCTGATTAAAAAAGGATACTGGTAGCAAGAACACTGATTACAACACTGATAAAAACATTGATAACAGAACAATGATAACAACGCTGTTAACAAGAACACCAAATAATAACAACAACAACAACAAAACACTACTGGTACCAAGAACACCATCAGAACACTTGTAACAAGAACACATATACAAAAAACCCACAAAAAACATTAATACCAACAGAAGGGACAAAACAACAACAAAGATAACAACACTGGTAACAAGAACACTGATTGAAAAAGAATACTGATAACAGCACCGGACCAAGAACACTGATAAGAAACGGTAACAAGAACAATGATTAAAAAAGAAAACTGATAACAATACTGGTAACAAGAACACTGCTAAAAAATGGTAACAAGAACACTGATTAAAAAAGAATACTGGTAACAATACTGGTAACAAGAACACTGATAAAACAAATACTGGTAACCATGCTGGTAAAAGAACACTGACAAAAAAGAACATTGGTAACAACATTAGTACAAGAACATTAACTGACAAAAAACAACCAATAACAACACTGGTGCAAGAACACTAAGAGAAAAGAGCACTGGCACAAAAGAACATTGATAAAAAGAACACTAACAGAAAAGAACACTGGTAACAACATTGGTACAAGAACACTGATTAAGAACAACACTGATAACACAAAGAACATTGATAAAAAGAACACTGGTAACAACATTGGTACAAGAACATTGATTAAGAACAACACTGATAACACTGGTACAAAAGAACATTGATAGAAAGGAACAGTGGTAACAACATTGGTACAAGAACATTGATTAAGAACAACACTGATAACACTGGTACAAAAGAATATTGATAGAAAGGAACAGTGGTAACAAGAACACTAACAGAAAAGAACACTGGTAACAACAGTGGTACAAGAACACTGATTAAAAACAACACTGGCACAATAGAACATGACAGAAAAGAACAGTGGTCACAAGAACACTAATAGAAAAGAACACTGGTAACAACATTGGTACAAGAACACTGATTAAAAACAACACTGGTACAAAAGAACATTGACAGAAAAGAACAGTGGTAACAAGAACACTAAGAGAAAAGAGCACTGGTAACAACATCGGTACAAGAACACTGATTAAAAACAACACTGGTAACACTGGTACAAAAGAACACTGACAGAAAAGAACAGTGGTAACAAGAACGCTAACAGAAACGGACAGTGGTATCAACATTAGTACAAGAACACTGAAGGACAGTGTAACAATTTACAGAACATGATGAAAGGACAGTGGTAACAACATTAGTACAAGAACACTGATAGAAAAGGACAGTGGTAACAACATTAGTACAAGAACACTGACAGAAAAGGACAGTGGTAACAACATTAGTACAAGAACACTAACAGAAACGGACAGTGGTAACAACATTAGTACAAGAACACTAACAGAAACGGACAGTGGTAACAACATTAGTACAAGAACACTGATTTAATAATAACAATAATATTCATAAAACCCAGTGACAACAACTAATAACAACACTGGTGTAAGACCACCGGTAGAAAAGAACACTGGTGATAACACTGGCAATAAGAGTACTAATTAAAAGAACATGTAACAAAACTTGTGACAGGAACTCTGAAACACACACACACACACGCACACACACACACACACACACACACTGGAAACAACACTAGTACAAGAACACTACACTACTAACATGAACACCAATAAAAAGAAAAAGAAAACAGGTCACAACTCTGGTAGCAAGAACATTGATAGAAGGACACAGGTAACAAAACTGGTAACAAGAAAACCAATTAAAAAAAAAAAAAAAGCAGCACTGGTAACAGCCTTGGTAACAAAACACTGAATTTAAAAAAAAAAAAACTACTGGTAACAAGTAACACTTTAAAAAAAAAAAAAAAAAAAAAACCTGATAATAAAAACACTGATACCAAGAACACTGACAACTAGTAAGATAAACAATGACAGAAATACACCGATAACCAGGAGTCCCACTCCGAAAAAGCAAAAATCTCTCAACTTATATGAGTCCAGGGGAGGGGGGGGGGGGGGGGAATGAGGGAGGAAGGCAGGCTTGCTCCTCCCCACCCTCCCAATTTCCTACCTCTCCCTGGGACAATTTTGAAACTTTTCACTCAAAATTCAAAATGGCGGCGGCTTGATGCAAATGGAGCCCCGAAGGGGTGAATCGTCCTCTTTTCTGTCCAAGTAGGACCAGATCTACCTGTCTGAACAGCTTAGGTTGATCTCTTTCTCTTTGTCGCACTTCGCTGTCTCACCATGATGTGAGAGAGTGATATCTTTGCCTTCAACTGGGCAGACAAGAAAGACAACTGCCCATTCTTTCCAACAAGTTCACACAGAATCTCATCACATCAGTGTCATCTGCGCGTGTACCGGAAAAACTTGAACAGCACTCTGCTAATTCTTTGTGTTTTCTTCTCTGCCGACTCCTTTCCGGGAAAAACCTCCCCCCCCCCCCCCCCCCCCCGCATTGTTTCTCTTTCTTTTTTTTTTTTCTACATTTTCCCTGAAATTTTGCAAATTTGTGGAAAGTGCAATCTCCAGATAACATGAGCACCAATAATGAGAATACTGGCAAGAACACTTGTGTACGTAATACCTATCATAATCAGTATAATCATTATCATATGCATTATTTTATTGGTGCTTTACCGTGTCCATATTGCTCTCGTCTTAAAATCTGTAAAGACTTTTTAACTGCTGATCATGCAACAAATGTCTCTTTTATGAGATAATAAAGTATATTGAATTGAACTGAACTGAATTGGATTGAACACCGACCACTAGAACAACGATGACAGGTGCACTACAAGCATGGACACTGACAAAAATCAGAGCACTGGTTACAGGAGCACAGACAACAGACAACGACTGCAAGACGAATCTAATCATGCTATTTTCTCACCCAGCCCACCACAAAACCAACGAAGCCAGAGCTCTGACAACAACAACAACAACGACGGATAACAAAAACAACAATATCAACAACAAGGACAATGACAGACACTTCAGAATCGCACGCATCCACAACCCAGATTCAATGGATTCCACCACATTCTGTCTTTCAGAACAAAGTTTTGCACAGTGCTGTGGAACAGATCCCGGATCGACCGGTGATCCAGATCCTAGCCGAAATCCCCGACGAGTTGTCTTTGGGCCGTATTCGATCTTTTCACCGCATTTCATCAATATCAATCTGATAGCTTTCGTGTCATGCTCTTGACAGACAAACACACCAACAAGACGCCCAAAACTTCCCTGGCTGAGATTAATCTAAAAAAAAAAAAAAAGGAAAAGAAAAAGGAAAACAAAACAAAACAACAACAAAAAAGGGGAGAGAAAATGATCTCTTGACGAGGGATAATAAGAACTATGATTACGGTGAAGATGAACATGGCCATGATGATGAACCACACAGGATTGCCTCCTTGGCTGGCTGCAAGGCCCGCGGGGGAGTAGGGGGGAGGGAGGGGAGGGGGGACACGGGCACGTTGATTTCCATGACAATGCTGCTTTGTATTTGTGTGTGTGTGTGTGTGTGTGTGTGTGTGTGTGTGTGTGTGTGTGTATGTGTGTGTGTGTGTGTGTGTAAAGTAGAGCACCAGACACGTAACCTTGGTGATCCTTGGGTTGCGAGTTCAAATCTCCGCTGGGCCGTTTTGGTACAGGGGGATCTTTCCCTCGGAGTTAGCATTGGTTCTGACTCCATTTCCCATACAGTCTTTCGAATGAGACTATAAACCGAGGTTCCGTGTGTGAATGCACACACAACATCTTGCACACATGTAAAATCCCTTCACCAAGTTTCGAAGAGAAGGCCAGTTTGGCTGTTGGTATGGATGATGCGTTACACATAGCGTGCACCCTGCGTAAGAAATAGAAAGACTGAAGGAAGTAAGGAAATTGAGAGAACGATATTGGACGATTTTGACTGGATGACACGGAAACGACTGAATGAAGCGCCAGCTGGCAGCTCTTCAGTCGGCACTACCCAGGTGGGCAGCCCGTTGTGTAAACGAGCGTGGACTGTAAAGCGCTTAGAGCTTGGTCTCTAGCTGAGAATAGGCACTATATAAGTATTCATTATAATAATAACAGAACACACTGAAATGAAGCTGGTTAAAAGGTCCTGGCTTGGTCACCGCAACACACCACACACACACACACACACAACACTTATCAACAGGAACACCTGACAACTCTTTCCACTTCCAACGCTCAACAGGGCACCAACCCAACACAAAGGCACCGCCATAAACAGTTCACATTAGCTTCATTCGCAAACCAACCTGGACAGGCAACACAACCAAAGAGCAAGGGAATATTGATGACGACGACGACTCTTGTCATTTCCAAGTCGTTCAATGGGGCGAGAAGTAACAACAACCCCCCCCCCCCCCCCCAAGGAGTTGTAACGGTCACACCCAAATGACAGGGCTGGTGGGGGGGGGGGGGGGGGGGGGGTAAAATGCCAAACTCCTGAACAGACAAGAGGAGATGTGATGATTTATGGTGTTGTGCATAACTTTACTGTCACAACAAATTCTCCAAGCAACTGCACGCCACGTGACACACACCTCCATCCTCCCCCCCCCCCACCCCCCTTTCATCTGCCACTCTCTAGTGGTCCCATCCCTTCCCACCCCCTTCCCCTCTCCACCTCACTCTTTTTCTGTCTCTTACACACACACACACACACACAAACACACACAGGTACACACATACAGGTACATACACACAGGTATACAGGTACACACACACACACACACACACACACACACACACACACACACACACACACACACCGCACGCACGCACGCACACACACGTTTGTCCCCCTACTTCACGCAAGACTTGTAACTCAGATATGGAATCTTCTCGCTAGGCTTCACACATGACAGCATTACACACAAGGCTATTATGTCTGTCAGTCACAGTTAAATTCTGGAGGGGAAAAAAATTCTTTACACTCAACTGAAAACTGTGCTATCATCATACAACGTAGGAGATCCAGATGATGCTATGATCATCATGATGTGGTGAGAGAGAGAGAGAGAGAGAGAGAGAGAGAGAGAGAGAGGAGAGACAGACAGACAGACAGACAGAGAGAGATGCAGGGTGGAGGGGTTCTGGGGGGGGGGGGGGGTGACCTGGGAGAAAATGAAAGGCTGGGGGATGGTGAGAAGGGAAAGCTAGAAAGAAAGAGTGGAGGGAGAGAGGAGGGTGGGAAAGGGGATGCTGGTGGGAGGAGCCACCAGAGCTTGAAACAAAACTGAGAGACAGTGAGAGAGAGGTGGGGGGAGGGGGGGGTGGGGGGCCACCTTGGGAAGGGGGATGAAGGAATCTAGGGGAATGGAAACGGGAGGACAGCATGAGAGGTGGGGGAAAGCTACAGAGAGAGAAAGGAAGGCAGGAAGGAGAAGAGAGAGAGAGAGGGGGGGGGGAGTGGGCTGGTGGGGGGGAGGGGAGAGGGGTGGTGGTGGTAAGGGAAGTGTACTGGGGTAGGAGGGGGAGGAATAAACAATGTGGTCATGTGAGCAAGTGGAAAGCACGCTTTGAAATCAAGTCAACAGGTACCCTCCCCTCTTTGACATAGACATAAACAATGCAAAACAGACACTGATCAAGCCCTCATGAGGCAACCCCGAAGAGGAGACGCTGCACTGCTGCCGAGTCACTTCGACGGTGTTCAGTGCTGCCTGTTTTGATCCAACATGCGCAGGGCACCCCCTAGTAAATACCTTCCTGCTCAGTCACAGAGCCAGAGCCAGTGACCCCCCCCCCCCTCCCCCCCACCAAGGCAACTGAACAATACTTTTTTTTCTAATCTGATGAAAATGAATGAAGTGACACTTCAAAAAAAGTCCACATACACACAAACACCTACACAAAAAACTGACACACTAAATGACATTTTTAAAAAGTCCACACATAAACAAACACCCACACACAAAACTGACACACTAAATGACATTTTAAAAAAGTCCACACATAAATAAACACCCACACACAAAACTGACGCACTAAATGACATTTTAAAAAGTCCACATACACACAAACACCTACACAAAAAACTGACACACTATATGACATTTTAAAAAAGTCCACACACAAACAAACACCCACACACAAAACTGACACACTAAATGACATTTTAAAAAAGTCCACACACAAAAAACACCCACACACAAAACTGACACACTAAATGACATTTTAAAAAAGTCCAACACAAAACTGACACACTAAATGACATTTTAAAAAGACCCACACACAAACAAACCACACCAACAAACACACACAAAACTGACATAATGGCATGCAACCACCAGCCTTTCCATCACAGTTTCCTAAAAAAAAAAAAACCACAAACTTTCTTTTATTTTCATAATGGGATTGGGTGGCTAGGAAGGGAAATTAGTGCGGAGAGAGGTCTGGAAAGAATGTTCTCAGTATGACGCAAAGGAACCCCTTTTACCATTGGCTTGTTTTCCACATTACAAAATCATTTGACAGCTACCGAAGCCTTTAAAAACAGACAAAAAAACAAAAAATGATACCCTAAGACCCAAAACAATCACAAACTAGCTCCCCCCCCCTCCCGAGCCCCCTCCCCCCCCCCCCCTCTTCCAGCATAATTACTATTATATTATATTGGGTATTTATATAGCGCCTATCCTCGGTCACAGGCCAAGCTCTAAGCGCTTTACAATAAACACACTACCTCACTCACTCAACGGGCTGCCTACCCAGGTAGAGCCGGCCGAAGAGCAGCCTACTGGTGCTCATTCAGTCGTTTCCCGTACCATTCAAATATCAGTCACTCATTTTCATTTATCCTTCCAGTTTCTCACACAGGATGCATGCGAGAAATATAAATATAGAGAAAGTAATGTTACAGCAAAGCCAAGGGCCAATGCCACATTTGGCACTCCACAAATCAATGTTACTTGGAGACCGACAGGCTTCTGATGTGAGAGGAACAGAACACCCACCACCGATTTTCAGACCAGCATCCTTTCCCTTGTGACCCAACAGATGTGAGGGAACCGAGTTAGAAACAACACCGATTCAAGCACTTTAATTAAACAGAGTGTGAACACATAATCAGCCCATGCCGAAACATACCAGGGTGGCGGGTGCCGTTGAAAAGCCCTGACTTATACTTTTTAACCTTTACTGAAGGTCACTTTTGACACCTTCGACCAAGCTGGTCGCCCTCAACCCATACAGTTTACACGAGCTTTACTGTGTGTTTTTACCATGCATATATATCCGTCTTCCGATGATGTGACGCGTACAAGACCCACACCATCAGAGTCCTCAAGAGTTTATACCTTCACCAATGATGTGAGCTGCCCAAGACCCATACTCAGTGCGTGGCCGAATCTGATTACTACTCTTTGTTTAAAGCACGGGTTCTCCTTGACCCGCATCATTGGAAGACTACAGTTCAAATGATAAAACTGTTGCTTCTTTCCTTGTGATGCACATACACCAAAAAATCGACTTACATGTAGCACATTAGGTTTTGGGTAAGATACCCAAAAATGTCATCGAAAATTCTCTGATAGTTCAAGAGATACAATGGTTCAGCCTATCACGTGATCCAAGAAGCATGGCAAAGCTTACACGCTGTCCTCGCTCTCTGTCACAGTATTCAGCCCCAAAAATGATTTTTTTTTTTTACAAGACTCCCCAAAATGGCATATCATAGAAAAAAAGATATTGTAACATGTATCTTTCAATTTTAGTTTTACACAAAAAGCCTTAGGCAAGAGTATTAATTAACAAAACAACAACAACAAAAAAAAAAAGGTCAACATGGAGTCCTCTGGTCCCCAGCTTCCATCACTCATTGGTCTGACACATGCCGGAGGTGGGGGTGGGGGGTGGGGGTGGGGGTGAACATCCTCTTTCCGTCAATGCTAAAGGTGAATGAAAGAAACAATATCATTCAAACCATCAAAAAAAAAAAAAAAAATGGCGAAACAAGTAACGCTGAAATATTTCAAGTGAATTGAACATTACACAAGTGGGCCCCTGGACTCCAGGCTTACTGTTGGCATTTCTGTCATAAGGCAAAGACACTACACAGCAACGACACACACAGGGCAGAGAGAAAAACACAAGAGAAGGGGACGCAAAAAGAGCAGGACAGACAGGAAGAGGATAACTCAAAAGAGCCGGGGGCACAGCAGACCAACCTTGTCGACGGGGCAGCCATTGTCCAGGAGCAAGGGGAGGGAAGTTGTCAGTAACAACTGCAGCAACTTTTCTTTCATCTCCTCCACGGAGCTTAGACGCGGAAGACTGAAACGAGCAACAGACGGCGGGGTCACCCGACACTGACAACAAGCCCACACCCACTCCCTGCAACAGCAAGCAGAGTGCTAGCAGGCTGCCAGACTGAGGTGCATGACAGGGGCAACAATTCATCAATCGATTCATCATCATCATCATTATACTGAGAGACCCTCCTCTCCACCACAAAGGAAGCTAGCCAGCCACCAACGTTCTGCGGATTTCCTTACAGCACCCCAAGAGAAGAAATGGAATCACATTTGTCATCTTTCAATACATACACTGGGAATAACTACTAACCCTCACTAATTTTTTTAAACTCAAGAACAGTAATAGGTAAAGAAAACAACAATCGCAGAATGAATAATGATACGCAATAGCCTCATCATCTGAATCGTTTCAAAACGGGAGTGACTGAGGGCGGAAAATGAAGCAAAATTTAGAATGAGAGGGGGGGTCAGTTACCGCCAAGGACACAGACAAACAGAGTACAGGACAAGACACAATGCATTTCGACCTCTTGTTGGTCTTCTTCAGGTCATTTCATCATCTGAATTTGAATAAATTTGCCTTCTTGTCCTTTCTGTCTCTCCTAATCCAAGTCACCCATCGTTAAACAATTCTCCCCCCCCCCCTTCCCTACTCCTCCATTTCCACCCATCCCTCTGCCTCTCCTGTCTGCACTTCTCTTCCCAACCCTAGCCCTCCTCCATGGGTTAAAAAAAAGTTATCATACTGGGCAAAGTAATAAATCCCCCAAATAGCGGAATAGCTCAGTTGGTAGAGCGCCTGACTCGTAATCTTGGTGATCCTGGGGTTGCGGGTTCGAATCTCCGCCGGGGCGTTTCGGTACAGGGGGATTTTTCCCTCGGAGTTAACATTAGTTCTGACTCCATTTCCCATACAGTCCTTCGAATGAGACTATAAACCGAGGTTCCGTGTGTGAACGCACGCATAATATCTTGCACACACGTAAAATCCCATCACCAACTTTCGGAAGAGTAGGCCAGTTTGGCCGTTGGTATGGATGACACGTTACACACAGCATGCACCCTGCGTGAGAAATGGAAAGAATGAAGGAAGTAAAGAAACTGAGTGAACGATATTGAACGATACTGACTGGATGACACAGGAAACGACTGAATGAAGCGCCAGCTGGCAGCTCTTCAGTCGGCACTACCCAGGTAGGCAGCCCGTTGTGTTAGCGAGTGTTGATTGTAAAGCGCTTAGAGCTTGGTCTCTAGCCAAGAATAGGCGCTATATAAATATTCATTATTGTTATTATTATTAAATTATGAACAGCACCAATTTGACTGGGCAGCAATTAATCGTGATCACACATTCATTAATAGAAACATTCCCCTCCTTCACACCAACCTACGAGTACAACATGATTTTCAATCCATAATCAAAACGAACGTCGAGAGATTGCGTAAAACTCTGAATTTTCCACAGAGACCAAACCTTTCTCAATGGGCTAATATACAGCTGCCATGGCATTCTGTAGTCTACATTCTACAGCCGGAGGACGAAAAGGACACTCTGGCTTTGAACAGGAGACGTTCTGATGCCCCACTGGTTAAACTACAGAATGTAGGAAAATGTATCTCTCCTGTAGCTGCCGATACTTGCAGATCTCACTTTTACTTTTTCATTTCAATTTTCCTATACTCTATCACCCTTTTCAAAAAAAGAAAAAAAAAGTTCCCCCCCACTCCCTCCCCTTTTCCCTCCCACCCACTCTTTCCTCACCACTACCACCATCAACTTCACACTAGAAAGAAAAAAGAAAAAAAAAAAAAAAAAAAAAAGAAATTCCGTATTTTCCCCCCCCCCCCCTCAATTCTGAGGAACAAGGAACTTCCAGAAAAAAAAATTCTGGAGAGCTGGCATCTATGGGTTGATTTTGAAATCAAGACATTTCACGGTGTATCTCTGTCTCAGAAACACCTCCAAGGCTGCAGCAGTTTGGACAGCACAGAAAATGACTCAATTCATAAGTCAGACTTTCCATCACCCTGAAAAATAAACCCACTAAGAGAGAATAAAACCGGGAAAAGTCTGGTGTTTAACTTTTCTCCAGCTAGTGATGATGAAGGAATGACTTTGACAAAAGCATCAGAGAATTATTTGGCCGGTGTTTCCAAACGATGGGGCAAGACGGATGAATAGTAAAGACGAATGTCATGCACCCCACTCCTTAGCAGATGTTGGAACAAACACGCTTCAGTTGAAACGGTTACAATTGTACATCGTTTATTGTCATCACAGTTGGCACATCATCATTTCCAATGAACAGACACACACACACGTCCATCACACATTTCTAGAACTCGGCAACTTTAAAAAGAAGTCTACTCAAGAACAAATAACATCTGTTTTATAAAAAAAAAAATAAATAAATAAAAAAAGACTCGCATCAAAGTCACTGACTTCATTCTCTACACTCCTGGTGATTCATACTGGCTGTTCGCGGCACAATAAAAAATAATAAAATCTAATATCCTTGACAATGTCCTGCACTATGGCAAACAAACGGGAGGTGAGAAAAGCAAAAACAGTGCTAAATCGTAGAATTCCTAATGACAGAATTAATATTACACAAGTCTTAAAAAAAAAAAAAAAGAAACAAAGAAAAAAAAAAGCATCACAATGTTCATTAGTACAATTCTGAAGTTGTCCTCCGGAACAAACAAACAACATGCCAATGGCAACAAACCATAACAAAACAAAACAAAACAAACACAAAAAAACAAAGATAACAAAATGAAAGAAACATCAAAACACTATCACCATCCCCTCAATATGAGACAGGAAAACCAGGAGCTATGAAAGATAGTTCAACCTTTCCAAAACAAACAAACAAACAAAAATTCATCTAAATCTTCAGACTTATTATTATCAAGAAAAACCACATCGCTTCCTTTCCCCTCCATGCTCCTAATCAGGCCGCCTCTGACACGGTTGAGACTGGACTTGACACCCACATGCATGCCCCTTGCACATGACACACACACTTCTTTTGTTAATCACGATGTCTTCTAATTTGGTATGCTTATGATTCAACGCCCGCCCATCTTGCACTGAAGTGAATGAAAATAAATGATTGCTCGTTCATGTTCGTTGTCCTGAGTGTTTGTATCTCCTGAAGAAGACCTAAAGGTCGAAACACGTGTATTTGATCTTGTGACTTCGTTGTCTAGCTTTCTTGGTGGTTCGCTATTCAATTACATTTGAATACGCTTATAGCATTTGTTTGTTCATATTTTTGTTTTGCTGACTGAATTTGTTTTATATAATTTTTTTTTATATATGTTTCCTATTTTTTTGCTTATCTTGTTGGAGTTAGATAGGAAGGTGCCACATCCATGCTGTTTCAGATTTTATCAGTTTTTTTTTTTTTCCTTTCATTTTGATTTGTCAATGATTGTTTGGGTTTTATTTTTGTTTTTGTTCTTTTTGTTTTTTTCCGCTTTACTTGTTTTATCATTTTGGTTGTAACTGTGAGTCGGCAAACCATGTATCTGGATCAAGATAGACTCCGAGGACTCAACAAAATGGATCAGAAAACCAACCAATTGCCCATTTTCTTCCCTCCTTCCCCCTTCCACACACACACACACATACACACACACACACACACACGCACACACACACACACACACACACACACATTCTCTTATGATATATTCATTCCCTTTGTTGTTGCTGTTGTTGTCTTCTTAAGACCATTCATAAAAACACAGAATTCACTCCCCTGTCGTTACAATGAAAACTGAATGATGTGATAAAGCTACTCCCTCAGGTGAACGTTGTCTACACAGCAGATGTATCCACCTCATCTTTTCAAACACACCAAACATAGGAGGGGGGGAGGCCTCATCTTCTGCAATTCTGCGTAACTTAGAATTTCATATTTTTTCTTTTTTGACCGTCAATGAGGATGAGGATGAGGATGCTGTAGAAGACACTATGTTGTTCCATTCTAGCTTTAGACTGCGTGGCAAGGATACACTCTATTTTCTCCCTTCATAACTGCAGTGTCAGCCAGGCCTGAAGGTAACAGACACCTGCAGTGTTTGTCAGGAAATCTAGAAGTATGGGAAACTCAACTGTGTGGTTCCAGTCTTGTCACTTGTGTCCATGTCACACCGACTCTGGGTAGGTGCTGGCACACAAAATAAATGTCTTTGATAAGAAATGGAACCAATAACCTCCTGGCTCATAAAAATACATCGCTAACCACAGCACCATCGCAGCTGGTTTTGGATAATGTTTTTGATTAATTTTTTTTTTTAATGAAGATACTTGACGTCCCTGACCAAACGAAATGCCGTATGATTTATTTAGTAAAAACTTACAGAGCATATCAATAGTTCTTATCGCCAACAAAGATATATAACAATGAGTGGGGATGAGGAACAATCTACTGTGAGCTCTTTGCGTCTTGAAATAAGAGCAAGTGGAATAGAAGTACAATACACCACACACCATAACACACCACATGCAAGCAACCTGACGGTGCACTATTCAAAAAGGACTGCTAGACAGCAACTCTGGGGTAAATGATGGGACACTTTCATTTAAAGGTTTATGACTTCAATTGTGTTTTGAAAAACTGAACACCATCAAATTTCATGATAAATTCAACACCAAGAAAAACCTGTTTTCCTTGAAAACTGTATACTTCTGAACAGAACAAATGAAAAAAAAAAAAAAAAAATTTGTCCAGCTATTTAGTACATCCACGTGCCATGAAGTGATTGAGTTTGTATATATGACGGCATTGATCTGTCTGTCTTTCTACTCCCACCTGTTTGGAACTCGCTGCCTTCCCACACTCTGAAGCCAGCCTACCTTGTCTGCTTTCAAAGCACAGCCTAAAACTTACTTACCTTTTCAGTCAACCAAACAGCGACTTTTCCCGCAATGTGTGAGCACAATAATTACTGTGGTAAAAAGCAGCTTCTACATGGGAATGAAGGGAGTTCTTAACGGTCCATGAAAGCGCAGTGAGAAGTTTTTTTTTGACAAGAATTGCTCTATACAAATGTCATTCACTAACATCATTATCATCTATTACAGAGAAGGGGACAGACAGAGAGAGAGAGAGAGAGAGACAGAGAGAGAGAGAGAGAGAGGGAGAGAGACAGACAGACAGACAGACAGACAGACAGATCATTGCCTGTGCAATTTAGGGCTTCAAGTTGCATCTGTTCTTTATGCATACATATTCTATACATACATATTCTATTCACCAGCCCCCACTGGGTCTTTATACTTGCCCCACGTTTCCTCTCCTAAGCACAAGTTACTCTATTAATACAGCGGGCAACGTGTGATTCATGTCCGCCCCTACAAGCGTCCACCAGTGCAAGCTGCAACAGTTTTTTTTTTTTTTTTTTTTTTTAAATTTTCAAGTATCCCCCCCCAGCAGGGGGTTTTGAATTAAACTTATTCCGTGTTTGCATTCGACAGGCGTTGAGCGGCAAATGCCCTCTGACAATCAGTTCCTGATCTGAGAGAGTTGTACGACAAGACAGGTTTCTACAGGCTTCGACTTAATAGCTTCTAATAGTTCTGGTATCGGGGTGTAGTTATGTGTTCATGCATTTTGGTGGAGGAATGCAGAGTGCTGAATAGGAGTGTATGTTCCAGTAGTCACGAGCTTCGGACAAAAAACGTACGGCATCAGCAGGAAAAAAGAAATCAGAAGAGACAACTGCAGGTTCACATTTTTACACTTGAAAAAACTGGCATCCAGGGTCAACAGGATCGACTGACTGATCCATCCATCCATCCATCTATCTATGTATCTGTCTGTCTGTCTGGGCAGGCACCTTGACTTGAAGAGGCTGTGTATCACAGAAAATTTGGTGTAAAATCTTATCCAGATCTTAGGACAAGAAAAGATTGTGGGTTTGATTGTTATACTGTCTGCGGTGTTTACTACAGTCTGTTTCACAAAATGTGATGCTCAGGACACCAAGAGAGCATTACATCTATGAATCTATCTACAGACATATCATATATACATATATATATATATACACATACATGTATACAGAGAGAGAGACAGAGTGTGTGTTGTGTGTGTGTGTGTGTGTGTGTGTGTGTGTGTGTGTGTGTGTGTGCGCACACACGTGTGTGTGTGTGTGTATGCGCGAGCATGCGCACGTATGTGGTGTGTGTTTGTGTCTGTGTATCTCTGTGTGTGCGAGTGTGCATGCATGTGCACAAGCATAGAGTGTGTGTGTGTGTGTGTGTGTGTGTGTGTGTGTGTGTGTGTGTGTGTGTATGCGTGTGTGTGTATGTGCGTGCGCGCGCGTGCGTGCATGCGTGCTTGCGTGCATATGTCTCATGTTTATAAAAAAAACAGACAACAACAACATGCAAATTAAAAAATGGTGAGAAAAATGTCATCACTATGACAATGAAAAGAGACTGAGACAATGTGTCACTGTCACACATGTACCCAAGAGCCAGCTATGGCTGAAAAGCCAGGGAAAGGACAACTGGTGTGTGTGTGTGTGTGTGTGTGGTGTGTGTGTGTGTGTGTGTGTGTGTGTGAAAAGCATATGCTTTTCCCAGTTATGAACAGGTCATTGTATACAAAGCTGCAAGTGTGTCTGTTTATTTAAGAGAGAGAGAGAGAGAGAGAGAGAGAGAGAGAGAGAGAGAGAGAGAGAGAGAGAGAGATCCAATTCATTATCTTTATGTCATCTTTTTTTGTGAAAGATTACTGGATAGAAAACGCTCACCGGAGCGTCCGTGTAAATAGGCAAGAAGTGTGAATGTAGGAACACATCATAGTTGTAGGCATTGTAACACATTAGCGTCAGTTCCTTAAGACTCAAATGTACACACACACATTCAAATTTTTGAACACACATATAACTTGGGGGAGAGAGAGAGAGAGAGGGGGGGGGGGGAGAGTGAATGAGAAAGAGAGAGAGAGAGAGAGAGAGAGAGAGAGGGAGAGAGAACAGTCAGACCAACAGACAGGGAGACAGTTATCTGTTAATTCCGTTAATTGAAACCATGGCTTCAGGTTTGAAGATCAAAGAGTGACAGATAAGCAGCCAGTCACATCCCCCCCCCCCCCCCCCGCTCCCTCCCTCCCCCAAATCCACTCTCTGGGTTGTTCATGGGAAAACAATACAACACATCCTACAACCGTTATTCCATGCAACCCATGTCCTGACATGTGAATCTGGCTGACACACAGAGTTGTCAAACATCCACAACAAATGACATGTGGAGTTGTCAAACATCACAACAAATGTCACGTGGAGTTGTCAAACATCCAGAACAAATGTCACGTGGAGCTGTCAAACATCCACAACAAATGACACGTGGAGCTGTCAAACATCCACAACAAATGACACGTGGAGCTGTCAAACATCCACAACAAATGACACGTGGAGCTGTCAAACATCCACAACAAATGACACGTGGAGCTGTCAAACATCCACAACAAATGACACGTGGAGCTGTCAAACATCCACAACAAGTGACACGTGGAGCAGTCAAATATCCACAACAAATGGTATCAGGCCTTCTGGTATGCTTCACTGTCACCATGTTTGTCCAGACCACTTCCGATAGACTGACAAACGGTCGGGGGGGAGGGAGGGGGGGGGGGGGGGCTATGGTACTCCTATGACCTGACTGACAAATGGAGGAGGGCTATGGTACTGACTGAGAAGGGGGGGGGGGGGGGGGCTATGGTACTGACTTGACAAATGGAGGAGGGCTATGGTACTGACTGACAAACGGAGGAGGGCTACGCTGCTTCGATGACCTGACCTAACCCGATAAAAGCAATGAAGATGTGGAGAAGCCGAGGTCTGGCTGAAATTGTCCTCCCACAGAATATGGCTAGAAAATGTTGTTTCAAAAATTAAGACAGGCCAAAGATGCCAAAACGCAATCAGCTGAACCTAATTAGAGAAAGCCCGACAAGGTGATCACCCCTGTTGTAGACAAAAGCCTCTCTAGACAAATTCATGGAAAGATGGTGACTGACAAGCGTGCACCCATATTTTGCATATTTGCAGTACAAGATGAAACACAAAGATAGACTACTCGTCACCTCAGAAATGTTTTTTTTACAGCACTTGCATGTGGCGTGAGGAGGGGAAGGGGAGGGGGGAGGGGGAAAGGGTGCCGTGAACTGAAGATCCATGCTGAAAAAAAAAGCTGACAGTAGCATAGTCTGCATATCATTGCATCAGATTCTGTACCACACTGATAGTCAGTTCCTTAACAGCTGTTTGTAAGATATGCACAACAACAACAAAAAAATCAGGATGTTGTTCTAAACTCTCATACACTCTCTTAACAGCTTGGAGTGAGTACACATGCATGCACGCACACATACACACACACGCACACGCATGCACGCACACACCCAAGCTCGCACATATGCATGTGCACACACACACACACACACACACACACCCACACCTAAGTTTAAGTTGTCTAACAGGATTCATTTTGGCGGAGTGTTGCCTTAGTGTGTGTAGTCTCATAAGGATGAGTTCATCTGGTTTCATCTCCTTAGGCTTCCTCTATCAGGTCAAATGACAGATAAGAGGTGACACTCGTCAGGCACAGCATGTTGGGAGATTCTCAACATACGCTCATCCTCACCTCAAGATTACTCGTTGGAGCAAGTTTCCGGGGTCTTTTTCTTCTGTATACCTCTCTTTGCTCACTCTTTTTACTCTGAAATGGTCTTTGCATACAAAAGAACACACAGAAAAAAACTATTTCCAGCCTTCTTTGTAACTCACTCTCTCTCTCTCCATGTCCTTTACTGCAATGAAAATACTAGCCATAAGAAAATGGGGGTGTGTGTGGTGTGTGTGGGGGGGGGAGGGGGGGGGGGGAAGAGAAAGGTAAAGAAGAATAAAATGGTTTCAGAACTAGCTCATTTAAATCCCACCGATAGCATTCAGGGCATGAACCACGCCAACTTTGAAGTCACAATTTGGACATACAAGGGGGACAAATCGTATGCAGTGCCGTGACATAAAAAGAAAGAAAGAAAAAAAAATATAGTGAAGACAATTCACATGTAAAGAAGGCTCTGCTGCTTTGAATTATAGGCCAAGCATCCAAGCAGACACGAAAAGAAAATCTGGTGTGAATTCCTGTTTAAGCAATGAAAATTCATGAATGTGGGGAGCCATTTTCTTTGTCCATATATGCAGTTAGTCAGAGATAAAGTGTGCACGCATGCGCATGTGTGTGTGTGTGTGTGTGTTTTTGGGGGGGGGGGGGGGTAAATGTGTGCAACAGCCTACCACCCGAGCACCTCTGAATCTGAGAGAGAGAGAGAGAGAGAGAGAGAGAGAGAGCGAGTGTGTGTGCATGCACGTATATACATGCACGTCTATGCTGAGCAGTGTACATGTCGAAAGAACACTTTGCAGTCAGCCAAGTCGTTAAATTAAGGACCTCAGTAACAGCATCCTACCCCCGACACATTACACTGACAGGAACACACAATGTATGACGCATCTTTCCCTGCCACCCAACCAAATAGTCCACACAGCGACTTAACTCACATTCCAGTCACACACAAAAACATTATGCTTCAGTTTTCTAAGTTTCTGACTGTACCGCCTCTGTGTACCATAATGCTTTACATTCATTCATGTTCAGCACACTGAAGAAGCACCTGATGTCTTGACCAGCGAGCTGAATTCAATCACAGCGACCTGAATCCGGCCAATCACATCGAGCTGAATTCAGCCAATCACAGCGACATGAATCCAGCCAATCACAGCGACCTGAATCCAGCCAATCACAGCGAGCTGAATTCAGCCAATCACAGCGACATGAATCCAGCCAATCACAGCGAGCTGAATTCAGCCAATCACAGCGAGCTGAATTCAGCCAATCAGGCATCGGCTACCTGTCTTACCCGTCCCCACCCCATCTCTGACTTCAGGTCTGAATTCTCCTGCTTTCATGTTTAGATTTGTATTTTCCCCTTAGCCCCATTTTGGTGTATGTAGTGCATGCAACATATCTGGAACAATCGGCACTTCTTTGTCCAGTCTGAGAACAACAGATGTTCTGTGTTCATTCTTCTCTGTACCAGTCCCAACCACAATAAATTCTAAGCAGCTATTCATAGTTTGTGTGCATGTGGTCTTAAGTGTGTGTGTGTGTGTGTGTGTGTGTGTGTGTGTGTGTGTGTGTGTGTGTGTGTGATGTGATGTGATT
>CM065747.1:6770133-6785757 GCA_033310375.1 Conus canariensis
TGTGTGTGTGTTGCGCGCGTGCGCGCGCGTGTGTGTGTGAGTGTGTCAAGTCATCCATCTCGCTGTTCAGGTGGACTCCTTTGTCTTAGCGGGCGATGTCTAAACATGACGCCAATTCACATCTTATTTGATACATATGTGTGTGGTCATGTGTGTGTGTTGTGTGTGTGTGTGTGTATGTGTTGTGTGTGTGTGTGCGCGCGCGCGTGTGCGTGCACGCTCCCATGCATGCGTGCATGCGTGTGTGTGTGTGTGTGTGACAGAGAAAGAGAGAGAGAGAGAGAGAGGAGAGAGATGAGAGAGAGAGAGAACATGCATGAGTGTGTGTGTGCATGTGTGTGCGTGCGTGCGTGCGTGCACGCTCGCCCATGCATGCGTGCGTGCGTGTGTGTGTGTGTGTGTGTGTGTGACATAGAGAGGGGAGAGAGAGAACATGCATGAGTGTGTGTGTGCGTGTGTGTGCGTGCGTGCGTGCGTGCACGCTCGCCATGCATGCGTGGTGTGTGTTGTGTGTGTGTGTGTGTGTGTGTGTGTGTGTGTGGTGTGTGTGAGAAATGCGTGTGTATGCGTGTGTGTGTGTGTGTGTGTGTGCATGTGGTGTGTGTGTGTGAGGAGGAGAGAGAGAGAGAGAGAGAGAGAACATGCGTGTGTGTGTATGTGTGTGTGTGCATGTGTGTGTGTGTGAGAGAGAGGAGAGAGAGAGAACATAGATGTGTGTGTGTATGTGTGTGTGTGTGTGTGTGTGTGAGAGAGAGAGAGAGAGAGAGAGAGAGAGAGAGAGGGTGTGTGTGAGTGTGTGTGTGTGTGTGTGTGGGAGAGAGAGAGAGAGAGAGAGAGAGAGAGAGAGGAGAGGGTGTGTGTGAGTGTGTGTGTGTGTGTGTGTGTGTGTGTGTGTGTGTGTGTGTGTGTGTGAGAGAGAGAGAGAGAGAGAGGAGAGAGAGAGAGAGAGAGAGAGAGAGAGAGATCAATTTCATCCTCACACTACGGTCTACTGTTTCACAAAGGATGGAAGGAGACTTCGAAGACATGCGATGCTTAAGGCCAATGTTTACAAAGGGCACCTTGGTTTTCCACTCTCATCTGAAGGACTTGGAAAGGGGTGGATTACCACACAGACGCCATCTCTGAAGAGAAAATCTCCTATCTAACATGGGAATCGACCCCAAACCCCCGGATCAAGAGAACAATTCTTTTACCCACTCAGCCAATGCGGCTTCTGTGATTGACAATCTCAGCTGCTGAGCCTGGCCTAGCAGAAATTTTTTTTTTTTTTTTTTTTTTTTTTTTGAAAGCCTCAATCAACAGTATCTAAGCCCTGATACTCATTTTTTTTAAACCAGAGTGATTTTCGTCTGCAATAATGCATAGGATAATTTTTTTTCCTATGATTATGGAAGAGAGAGACTTTTTTCCTTTCATCTTTCTTTGCTTTTCTTTTCTTTTTTTTATTATCTTTTTTTTTCGGATAAACGCAGAATTAGAGAAAGAGGCTCGGGTTTATTTATTGCTAAGCTAAAACTTCGCCTGACCAGAATTCTTGTTTGCGGGGCTACTACAAATATCGGCCCGATTCCTCGCCCCTTGAAATTTCTCGTTATGACTTTTCTTCCGCTCCGAACATGCAGTTTGAAATCCAAACTACCGACAACTTGATCTTTCTGTAATCTTGTTCAATGTGCGAGCAAAGCATGAAGTAAACAACCTGTCTGCACTTCTTGTCATACGTCATACAATCTTTTTCGTTTCGTTGTTTCAAAGAGAACTTCAGGAGGTTGGAGGAAGAGGCTGGAATGATCTCCCATATCGTGTGTGTGTGTGTGGTGTGTGTGTGTGTGTGTGTGTGTGTGTGGTGTGTGTGTGTGTGTGTGTAAGGCATCAGGCTGATCACTGCCAGCAATTTGCCTTTCTTCTCTCTTTGGCTCGTGTTGTCTACGTAACCCATTGCCTCTGGTTGTTTTTTTTTTTTAATAATTTTTTTTAATACCACAACAGAAACTGTTTGAATACAGCCATTTTTCAAGAGATCAGTCAATTTGTCTTTTATGAGATTCCTTCGAAGACAGACAAACAAACAAACAAAAAAAGTTGTTGACCGCAATGTTCTCATTACAGTAAACACTTTCATTTTGAAGATTTTGCAAGACTGTACCTCTTGTTGCCTGCACACACCGGTGCCTCTGTACCTCTTGTTGCCTGCGCACACTGGTGCCTCTGTACCTCTTGTTGCCTGCGCACACCGGTGCCTCTGTACCTCTTGTTGCCTGCACACACCGGTGCCTCTGTACCTCTTGTTGCCTGCGCACACCGGTGCCTCTGTACCTCTTGTTGCCTGCACACACCGGTGCCTCTGTACCTCTTGTTGCCTGCGCACACCGGTGCCTCTGTACCTCTTGTTGCCTGCCACACCGGTGCCTCTGTACCTCTTGTTGCCTGCACACACCGGTGCCTCTGTACCTCTTGTTGCCTGCGCACACCGGTGCCTCTGTACCTCTTGTTGCCTGCACACACCGGTGCCTCTGTACCTCTTGTTGCCTGCACACACCGGTGCCTCTGTACCTCTTGTTGCCTGCGCACACCGGTGCCTCTGTACCTCTTGTTGCCTGCACACACCGGTGCTCTGTACTCTTGTTGCTGCGCACACGGTGCCTCTGTACTTGTTGCCTGCACACACCGGTGCCTCTGTACCTCTTGTTGCCTGCACACACCGGTGCCTCTGTACCTCTTGTTGCCTGCACACACCGGTGCCTCTGTACCTCTTGTTGCCTGCGCACACCGGTGCCTCTGTACTCTTGTTGCCTGCACACACGGTGCCTGTTTCATTGCCATCACAAACTGTTTGAACTTTGATTTTCACAACGATGTCCATTTGTCTTTTTACCATATCCCTTACAATAATTATAAGAAAGAAAAGAAGAGAGAGAGAGAGAGAGAGAGAGAGAGAGAGAGAGAGAGATTTGGCTGAATGCAATACTCTCGTTTCAGCAACCAAAAAAAAAAAAAAAAATGTAGCTTTTTGCAAATGTTTCTTAACTCTGGGTTGGCAGCTCCTATCTGTCAAAAGATCTTTTCACTGGAAGACTCTCGTAACAGCCCTGCTGAAATGGATAATCCCCTAAAAACAGTAAGATGAAGCTACAAAGGCAATGCAGAATATAAGAGAGAAAAAAAATCAAAGAGAAAGCATGAATTAAACAGCTTGTTTGTCACTGCTTAAATGTATACTGCTCTCTCTTGTGTGTGTGTGTGTGTGTGTGTGTGTGTGTGTGTGTGTGTGTGTGTGTGTGTGTGTGTGTGTAGAGAGAGAGAGAGAGAGACAGACAGAGACAGACAGAGAGACAGACAGACAGGATGTCTGTGTGTACCTCAGTATGTGTGTGTGTGTGTGTGTGTGTGTGTGTGTGTGTGGTGTGTGTGTGTGTGTGCACGCGCCCATGTGCGCATGTGCACACACGCAAGAGATCAAATGTGTGTGTGTGTGTGTGTGTGTGTGTGTGTGTGTGTGTGTGTGTGTGTGTGTGTGTGTGTGTCCATGTGTCTATGAGAGAGAGAGAGAGAGAGAGAGAGAGAGGAGTCAAATAAAACAAAAAATAATGTCCAATTTAAGGAAGACTGTAAAAAAAAAAAATAATAATAATAATAACCACAAACACGGGAATCAGAATCAAAAGCCGAATTGGAAAGATTCAAATGGAGTTGCAAAAGTGGACAAGTGGAGAGAGAGAGAGAGAGAGAGAGAGAGAGAGAGAGAGAGAGAGAGAGAGAGAGAGAGAGAGAGAGAGAGAGAGAGAAACAGAAACAGAAACAGAAGCAGAAACACAGGGAAGAGTTATGGAAAGTTTTCGGGAGGAAAAAAATAAAAAAAGAAAGGAAGAAAGAAAGAAAGAAAGAAAGAAAGAAAAAAAGGAAAAGAAAAGAAATCCTGCCCATCATCTCGGTACGGAAGTCTGCACACAAGTTCTTCTTGCTGGTTAATAGGATTTGATCAAGAAGCGGTTATCTCCCTTCTTTCCAATTGCCATGATAATCCCCCTTGAGTCTCCGCTGTAATGAGTGGCCCAGTTGGGCGGCGGGCTAAGGCGGCAATTATTGCATTTTAGCCCCCGCAACCGCCGGCGGAATTTGCACACACTTATCCCGTCTTAAGTCCCGGGATTTATACCTCATTTCCACCGAGCCAAAAACTTCCCTAAACCATTGGAAAACAAATATTGGACGGAGATACTGGCCCTAGCACGCTAAGACGTCTCTCAAAGCCGGCTACCTATCAAAGGGAACTTTCCCTTGCCAGCTAAATCGTGTCTCTTGCCGAAGGAGGGGGGGTGTAGGAGATTGGGGGCGGGGGGGGGGGTAGGGGGTAGGAAAAGTGGGGTAAGGGGAAGAGGAGGGAGGAGGGGAGGGGGGGGGGGGGGGGGCGCAAAAGGAGGGTTGGAAAGATTCTCTCTTCTCTTTTTTTTTTCTTTTCTTTCCTTTTTTTTTCCTCTCTCTCTCTCTCTCTCTCTCTCTCTCTCTCTCTCTCTCTCTCTCTCTCTCTCTCTCAAAACTCCTGGTCAGTGCTGGGAGGTTTATAAAGAGGGGGGACTGTTGCTTAAGGAGTAGGCAGCAGAGTGGGTTGCAAATACAGGGAAGACAATCAAGGAAAGTTGAAATGGGGTTTAGAGAAAAAAAAATATATAAATGTGTGTGTGTGTGTGTGTGTGTGTGTGTGTGTGTGTGTGTGCGTGTGTGTGTGTGTGTGTGTGGCGCTGCGGCGCGCGCGTGCGCGCGCGCCATGTGCGTGCATGTACGTGTGTATGGTCATATTGTGATATGGTTTCTGTCTCGCTCTCAGTGCAGCACAGAATACAATCATGTCTATGAACACCACCGATGACAAGTATGTACTGGTTACAGGTTCGCGTGATCTAAGGGCAGTCAGTACAAGTATGGTGTGAGATGCTGTTCTCTTCAAACGGTCAAGTTAACGTTGAAAAAAAAAAATCACAGATGATTCATTCTTTGTATAAAGTACGTTTAAGGGATACGAAAGACTCCCCCTCTCTATAAAGACGTTGTTTTTTTTTTCTTCTGGAACATTCTTCTCTATGTCCTTCCTTATCAGATCAAACTGCAACTTCTGGAACATTCTTCTCCATGTCCTTTATCAGATCATACTGCAACTTCTGGAACATTCTTCTCCATGTCCTTTATCAGATCATACTGCAACTTCTGGAACATTCTTCTCATGTCCTTTATCAGATCATACTGCAACTTCTGGAACATTCTTCTCTATGTCCTTTATCAGATCAAACTGCAACTTCGGAACATTCTTCTCTATGTCCTTATCAGATCACACTGCAACTTCTGGAACATTCTTCTCTATGTCCTTTATCAGATCATACTGCAACTTCTGGAACATTCTTCTCTATGTCGTTATCAGATCATACTACAACTTCTGGAACATTCTTCTCTATGTCCTTTATCAGATCATACTGCAACTTCTGGAACATTCTTCTCTATGTCCTTTATCAGATCATACTGAACTTCTGGAACATTTTCTCCATGTCCTTTATAGATCATACTGAACTTCTGGAACATTCTTCTCTATGTCCTTTATCAGATCATACTGCAACTTCTGGAACATTCTTCTCCATGTCTTTATCAGATCAAACTGCAACTTCTGGAACATTCTTCTCTATGTCCTTTATCAGATCAAACTGCAACTTCTGGAACATTCTTCTCTATGTCCTTTATCAGATCAAACTGCAACTTCTGGAACATTCTTCTCTATGTCCTTATCAGATCACACTGCAACTTCTGGAACATTCTTCTCTATGTCCTTATCAGATCACACTGCAACTTCTGGAACATTCTTCTCTATGTCCTTATCAGATCATACTGCAACTTCTGGAACATTCTTCTCTATGTCCTTATCAGATCACACTGCAACTTCTGGAACATTCTTCTCTATGTCCTTTATCAGATCAACACTGCAACTTCTGGAACATTCTTCTCTATGTCCTTATCAGATCACACTGCAACTTCTGGAACATTCTTCTCCATGTCCTTTATCAGATCAAACTGCAACTTCTGGAACATTCTTCTCTATGTCCGTTATCAGATCATACTACAACTTCTGGAACATTCTTCTCCATGTCCTTTATCAGATCATACTGCAACTTCTGGAACATTCTTCTCTATGTCCTTTATCAGATCATACTGCAACTTCTGGAACATTCTTCTCCATGTCCTTATCAGATCATACTGCAACTTCTGGAACATTCTTCTCTATGTCCTTTATCAGATCAAACTGCAACTTCTGGAACATTCTTCTCTATGTCCTTTATCAGATCAAACTGCAACTTCTGGAACATTCTTCTCTATGTCCTTATCAGATCATACTGCAACTTCTGGAACATTCTTCTCTATGTCCTTATCAGATCACACTGCAACTTCTGGAACATTCTTCTCTATGTCCTTATCAGATCATACTGCAACTTCTGGAACATTCTTCTCTATGTCCTTATCAGATCACACTGCAACTTCTGGAACATTCTTCTCTATGTCCTTATCAGATCATACTGCATCTTCTGGAACATTCTTCTCTATGTCCTTTATCAGATCAAACTGTAACTTCTGGAACATTCTTCTCTATGTCCTTTATCAGATCAAACTGCAACTTCTGGAACATTCTTCTCTATGTCCTTATCCGATCATACTGCAACTTCTGGAACATTCTTCTCTATGTCCTTATCAGATCAAACTGCAACTTCTGGAACATTCTTCTCCATGTCCTTATCAGATCATACTGCAACTTCTGGAACATTCTTCTCTATGTCCTTTATCAGATTAAACTGCAACTTCTGGAACATTCTTCTCTATGTCCTTTATCAGATCATACTGCAACTTCTGGAACATTCTTCTCTATGTCCTTATCAGATCACACTGCAACTTCTAGAACATTCTTCTCTATGTCCTTATCAGATCAAACTGCAACTTCGCTACCACTCTGAACTTTTTTTTTATTTTTTTTTTATGATTTCCAAACGCGTTCATTATGAGGTTATGCTGCTTGCTACATGCCAAAGCAGTCCAGTCCACACAAGTAACAGAACAGTCCATTATTTTTTTTTTTTCTTTTCTGTTTTTGAATGTGCCACCACAGTCTGGTTCTACGACAATTGAATTTTAAATTTTGATATTATCATCATTATCATTATGAATACTTACAGAGCGCCTATCCTCGGCTAGAGACCAAGCTCTAAGCGCCTTACAGTCCACACTCGTGTACCCAACGGGCCGCCTACCTGGGTAGTGCCGACTGAAGAGCTGCCAGCTGGCGCTTCATTCAGTCGTTTCCCGTGTCGTCCAGTCAACATCGTTCAATACCGTTCACTCAGTTTCCTTACTTCCTTCATTCTTTCCATTTCTCACGCAGGGTGCATGCTGTATGTAACGTGTCATCCATACCAACGGCCAAACTGGCCTTCTCTTCCCGAAAGTTGGCGATGGGACTTTACGCGTGTGCAAGATGTTTTGCGTGCGTTCACACACGAAACCTCAGTTTATAGTCTCATTCGAAGGACTGTAAGGGAAATGGAGTCAGAACCAATGTTAACTCCGAGGGAAAAAAAAATCCCCCTGTACCGAAACGGCTCGGCGGAGATTCGAACCTGCAACCCCAGGATCACCAAGATCACGAGTCCGGCGCTCTACCACTGAGCTCTTCCGGCCTCCATATCCGGTCTGTGGGTAATGACATGGCAGCTGCTCCTGTTTGCCATGCTGTGTGTAGGTGACGGTAGTATTTTTTTTTTTAAATGACAATTTTCGTAGCAATGTGTAGGTGACGGTAGTATTCAAAAAGAAAAAAAGAAAAAAAAAAGGACAATTTTCCTTGCAATGTGTAGGTGACGATAGTTTAAAAAAAAAAAAAAAAATAGACATTTTTCTTTCGACTAAATAATGGATGCAATCATATTTCTTATCCAATTTTTGGTATCAGTTACTGGAAAGTGTGAAAGAGAGAGAGAGAGAGAGAGAGAGAGAGGAGAGAGAGAGAGAGAGAGTTCTTTGACAACAGAGACGGTATTTTTGACTCAAAAGGTGTAGAACGTGGAATGTCTGACATTTTTGTTTCAGGCAGTCAAAATTTCTTTTTCTTTCTTCTTTTTTTTTTTTTTTTTCAAACTGTACTTTCGTATTTGTTTAAAAAAAAAATCTTTTTCTTTCTTTCTTTCTTTTTTTTTTTTCAAACTGTACTTTGGTATTTGTTAAAAAAAAAAAATTAAAAAAAAAAAAGTTTTAAAAATCAGACTGAGTGATTCGTTCATGTTCAACCCTGTCTAGTGAGATATCTCAACAGGCTTTTGTGCTTCTGTCAAGAGCTAAAAAAAAAAAAAAATCGTCTGTCACCAAGGGAAATAATTCGTCATGCAGCGTGCGAAAGGGAAAGAATAAACTGAAGGTCAAAACCTGCCCCATACTAATTTGTCTGATCTGTTGTGGCCTCTCGGTGACATAATACAGCTCCCGGTCCACTCATACCCCCCCCCCCCCCCCACCCCACCCACCACACACACAACCCCCATTCGCAGCCATACCATGAGTTGTCTTGTAGTAGATCCAGCAGTAAAGCCCAGAGGGAGCAGTCCAAATCAAATTCAGGGATGGGGAAAAAAAACAAACAAAAAAACCTCTAGCAAACCTGAGGGATGCTCTCCCACAACGTTTTCTTTTCTTTCAATTGACATGAACTGTGGGTCATGCTGGGGATCAAATGAATTACTTGGAAACAGCTGGGGGGAGGCGGCGGGGGGGGGGGGGGGGGGAGGCGGCGTGGGGGGGGGGGGAGGAGGGGAGGGGGGCTATTATCAAATTTAATTCAAAGAAATTGTGAATCGTTCTCAATTCACTGTACACACAGTAAGCCTCATATGTACATACAAACACAGATGCGTAGAGGAGAAAGGATTCAACTTTCACACACACACACACACACACACACACACACACACACACACACAAGAGAGAGAGAGAGAGAGAGAGAGAGAGAGAGAGAGAGAGAGAGAGAGAGAGAGAGAGAGAGAGAGAGAGAAATATTGCAAGATATAACACTGGATCCGAAAAAAAATGTCGGTTACTTTGTCATCTTGATAAAAACCAAATACCCAACTCACTGCCAGAGCTTACTGTGAAACTTGCACATTAATGTCACAGAAACAATCTGTCACGTAGACATTAATTTGCAACAGAAACAAACTGTCACTCTGCACTTACTCTGTCACATACACATTAATTTGCAACAGAAACAAACTGTCACTCTGCATATATTCTGTCACATACACATTAATCTGCAACAGAAACAAACTGTCACTCGGCATATATTCTGTCACATACACATTAATTTGCAACAGAAACAAACTGTCACTCGGCACTTATTCTGTCACATACACATTAATTTGCAACAGAAACAAACTGTCACTGTTAACAGTACCACAAGAGAAACAAACGTCACTCTTTTATTTATGCCCCTGTCTCTCACAAAAGTGACTTCAACAGACACAAACCTTCACCCTGTTCTTAACCTCTGTCACGTACAACAAAAAAGAATACAAGAGAAACAAACTGTCACACTATTGACAAGCGACCAAAAAGAAACAATCTGTCATGCTTTTACTTACGCTCTGTCTCTCACAAAATAATGACTTCAAGAGACACAAACCTTCATCACCCTATTCTTAAGCTCTGTCACTCGCAAAATTGTTCTTACTCTCTGTCACTCGCAAAATTGTTCTTACTCTCTGTCACTCACAAAATTGTTCTTACTCTGGGTCACTCGCAAAATTGTTCTTACTCTGGGTCACTCGCAAAATTGTTCTTACTCTCTGCCACTCACAAAATTGTTCTTACTCTCTGTCACTCGCAAAATTGTTCTTACTCTCTGTCACTTACAAAATTGTTCTTACTCTCTGTCACTGACTCACAAAGTTGTTCTTACTCTCTGTCACTCACAAAATTGTTCTTACTCTCTGTCACTCGCAAAATTGTTCTTACTCTCTGTCACTTACAAAATTGTTCTTACTCTCTGTCACTGACTCACAAAGTTGTTCTTACTCTCTGTCACTCACAAAATTGTTCTTACTCTCTGTCACTGACTCACAAAGTTGTTCTTACTCTCTATCACTCGCAAAATTGTTCTTACTCTCTGTCACTGACTCACAAAGTTGTTCTTACTCTCTATCACTCGCAAAATTGTTCTTACTCTCTGTCACTCGCAAAATTGTTCTTACTCTCTGTCACTTCCAAAACTGTTCTTACTCTCTGCCACTTACAAAATTGTTCTTACTCTCTGTCACTGACTCACAAAGTTGTTCTTACTCTCTATCACTCGCAAAATTGCACTTACTCTCTGTGACTCGCAAAATTGTACTTACTCTCTGTCACTCACAAAATTGTACTGACTCTCTGTCACTCACAAAATTGTTCTTACTCCCTGTCACTCACAAAATCGTTCTTACTCTCTGTCACTCACAAAAGAGAATACAAGAGAAACAAACATTCAAAAGAAACAAACAAACATTCTTCTTCTTCTTCTTCTTCTTCGTACACTCAGACAGGAACCCCAGAGGCATTGACGGAGGCTGCTGTACGGCGGAGGCCCTCTAGTGATCCATAAAGCAACCAAACATTCAAAAGAAACAAACATTCACTCCGCACTCACTTTCTGTCACTTGCAAGTCAATTCATTCCCTACATAATTATACTGGTGGAGCTAGTGTTTCCCTGCTTACAGGCAAGGTTTATGGTTGCGCAACGACAGCATGTTTAGTTGTTTGCTATTTCTTCTTCTTCTTCTTCTTCTGCGTACGCAGGTTGATACTCCTACGGACACTCCCTATACGGACAGACAAGTATTAATCCCATCTACCAAACAAAGGGAGTGGAGTTTTGTGTGTAAGACCGTTTTTCTCCCGCCATTAAGGCAGCCATACTCCATATTCGGGGAAGGTGCATGCTATGTGTAACGTGTCATCCATACCAACGGCCAAACTGGCCTTCTCTTCCGAAAATTGGTGATGGGATTTGACGTGTGTGCAAGATGTCATGCGTGCGTTCACACACGGAACCTCGGATGATAGTCTCATTCGAAGGACCGTATGGGACACGGAGACAGAACTAATGTTAACTCCGAGGGAAAAATCCCCCTGTACCGAAACGGCCCGCCGGAGATTCGAACCCGCAACCCTTGGATTACGAGTCCGGCGCTCTACCAACTGACCTATTCCAGCCCCGCTATTTTTTTCTTTATTTCTATGCCAGATCTCCAGTCTGCTTTGATCGCTGGCGTTTTTAGATAGGTAAAGTCAGTTCCAATTCCTATGGATTAATTTCTGATAACAACCATACCAAAAATGGTTTCACGTGTTGCTGTGCCCTCGGTCTCACATGGTGCTGCTAGGTGGTTTGTTGTGAACAGAGCAGAATGCTGCCGTCCATATGCGGGTGGTATCCAGGGGAACAAGTTAATACGAGTGAGTGAGTTCTTTACTTTAGAGTCTGTTCACACTTGGTGATATTAGACTAAAAAAAAAAATTATAAAAAAAGGAGCAAGGGGAAGGGGAGCGTTTATAAAAATCTATTAATTTGATGCATGGAAAGCACTTTTGCTATTTGCACAATTTCTGGTTTGTGGGTTATTGTTTTGATAGAATCGTGTACAGTCACATCCACGTTCGATTCTTTATAAATTGAAGTTAATATTAATCAATGAAAAAGAGTATGGTCCACTGATAGAAGATTTGAACAATCACATGCTACACTTTGGGAAAACTTGGGTTTTCCACGAATTCAGTCGAAGCTTGTATATTAAAGATGACAATTATCGTGGACATGATAAGATTTCATACTTCTCTGGAACGTGTTCACTGTTCACGCATTTTTCTAATAGCGAATTAATTTCTTGAACATAAAGTTTCAAATTACTCTAAGGTGTTTGTCTTAACGCACCATCTCTAGCTAATTCATCTGCTGTTTCATTACCAGATATGCCACAGTGTGATGGAATCCAGCAAAAAGTTACCCCAATTCCTTTCAACAAAATATCGTGTATGTAATGTCTTATTTCAAAAAGTAAATATTTTCTTATTTTCAATTCTCAAGTTAATACGACAGAAACAGACCATCACTCTGTATTTGATTTCTTTTCTGTGTCACTCATAAATCAAATCAAGACAAACAAACCGCCAGTGTGTACTTTCTCTAGAGCTGTCACTCACAACATTTTAACGCAAAAAAAAAAAAAAAAAAAAAAAACAACAACAACAACAACAACAGACCCACCAGCCTGTACTCTGTCACTCACAAAAAAATTAATGCAAAAAAAAAAAAAAGAAAAAAAAAAGAAAAGAAATTTGTCCCTCTACATTTTCTGTCATTCATAAGTTATTGCAGCAAGACAAACTGTTTCTCTTTGGCGATGCTCTGTCTATTTCATGAAAGAATACACGAGAAACAGTTTGTGCACTCTGTATTCATTCTGTGACATCCACAATACAAGGGGGAAAAAAAAAAACAGGGTCACAATCTCCCTACTCTCCATCACTCTCGAGTTAATACAAGAAAAACAAACCTTCTCTCTGTTCTTACTCTCAGTCACTCTCAAAAGTTAATGCCAAGAGAAACAAGCCTTCACTCCGCATTCCATCCACGTTCCTCACAAGTAAATACAAGAGAAACCTTGTACTTGTTTGCTGTTCGCTCACAAAAGAAAACGCAAAGACAAACAAACCCGTCACTTTGAAAGCACTCTTTGTTGTTCACAAACATTATTTCAAGAGAAACAAACTCTCACTCTATATGCCTTCTCTGTCACTCACAAAAGATAATGCAAAGACAAACAAACCCGTCACTCTGAAAGCACTCTTCGTTATTCACAAAAAAATTATCTCAAGAGAAACAAACTCTCACTCTGTATGCATTCTCTGTCACTCACAAAAGTTAATGCAAAGAGAAACAAACCATCTCTCTCTCTCTCTCTCTCTCGCTCTCTCTCTCTCTCCTCTCTCTCTCTCACACACACACACACACACACACACAAATGTATGCAAAGAGAAACAAACCGTCACTTTGTACTTACTCTGTCACTCACAAAAGTTAATGCAAAGAGAAACAAACCATCACTCTCTCTCTCTCTCTCTCTCTCTCTCTCTCTCTCCCCTCACACACACACACACACACACACACACACACACACACACATACATGTATGCAAAGAGAAACAAACCATCACTCTGTGTTTACTCTGTCACTCACAAAAGATAATGCAAAGAGGAACAAACCGTCACTCTGTACTTAATCGCTGTCACTCATAAAAGTTAATGCAAAGAGAAAAAACCGTCACTCTGTACTTAATCTGTCACTCATAAAAGTTAATGCAAAGAGAAACAAACCATCACTCTCTCTCTCTCTCTCTCTCTCTCTCCTCTCTCTCTCTCTCTCTCTCTCTCTCACACACACACACACACACACACACACACACACACACATACATGTATGCAAAGAGGAACAAACCGTCACTCTCTATTTACTCTGTCACTCATAAAAGTTAATGCAAAGAGAAACAAACCGTCACTCTCTATTTACTCTGTCACTCATAAAAGTTAATGCAAAGAGAAACAAACCGTCACTCTCTATTTATTCTGTCACTCATAAAAGTTAATGCAAAGAGGAACAAACCGTCACTCTCTATTTACTCTGTCACTCATAAAAGTTAATGCAAAGAGAAACAAACCGTCACTCTCTATTTACTCTGTCACTCATAAAAGTTAATGCAAAGAGAAACAAACCGTCACTCTCTATTTACTCTGTCACTCATAAAAGTTAATGCAAAGAGGAACAAACCGTCACTCTCTATTTACTCTGTCACTCATAAAAGTTAATGCAAAGAGGAACAAACCGTCACTCTCTATTTACTCTGTCACTCATAAAAGTTAATGCAAAGAGGAACAAACCGCCACTCTCTATTTACTCTGTCACTCATAAAAGTTAATGCAAAGAGGAACAAACCGCCACTCTTGCCACTCACAAAAGTTAGTGCAAAGACGAACAACAAACCGTTACTCTGTACTCACTCTGTCACTCACAAAAGTTAATGCAGAGAGGAACAAGCCCCCACTCTGTACTCACTCGATGTCAACACTGCTTCATCATGCTCATCCCCACTGCACGCAGCAAAGGGCAACATTCATTCTGGTCTGATCAGCATGCCTCATGCGGCTAACACCATCACAATGTCACAAAGTTAAAGACAGGAAAAGTGTGTGCAGAGAGAGAGAGAGAGAGAGAGAGAGAGAGAGAGAGAGAGAGAGAGAGAGATTCAGGGTATTTTTTTCGTATAATATCAATAGGCCATGGCCCCTAACAATGGGATGCGTGAACATGTAAAGCACAATCATTGTCAACAATCATAATGCAATATATTTATACGGCCAAAACATAAATCGCTGTCACATGTTCAAGAAGAGATCATCTCTATGTCTGATAAAGGCTTTTTACAGAAACATTGAAAATTGTTTGGACAATCTCAGCAGAAGTGGATGACAGAAGTAGATCAAACTAAAAACAAAGACAGCTGCCAGCAATGCTTGTCGGGCTTCTTAAAGAACTTTTCCTCTGGTGCTCATGAGAGCTGGGCAGTAAAGGGAAAAACAAACAAACAACAGACTTGTTTCCTGCGATTCTCTACGTATACAACACCGCAAATCACAGATATGATATGAGAGAGAGAGAGAGAGAGAGAGAGAGAGAGAGAGAGAGAGAGAGAGAGAAACAGAGAGAGAGAGAGAGAGAGAGAGAGAGAGAAACAGAGAGAGAGAGAGAGAGAGAGAGAGAAACAGAAAGAGAGAAAGAGACACAGAGAGAGACACAGACAGAGACAGCGACACTAGAGAGAGGGTGGACAGACATATAGGCAGACACAAAGAGAGGGGAAAAAAAAGAGAAACAGCGAGACAGACAGACAGACAGACAGACAGAGACAGCGAGACAGACAGACAGACAGACAGACAGACAGGGAAGGTGGAGTGGGGTGCATGTTGAAGGTGAAAAGAGAGAGACAAGAAAGGAATAGAGGGAGTACAGGAGGGGTCGGGGGGGGGGGGGGGTATCACCAGCGAGAGGGGAGGTGGGGGGGGGGGGGGGGAGGGAAGGGCAGACAGTGGAGGAAAGATCCCAGGCGGAGAAGGGGGAGGGAGGGAAGTGAGAGGGGGAAGTAAAGGACAGGACAGAAGGGGGGGGGGGGGGAGGGGGGGCATGAGACGAAGAGGATATGTATACAGCATCAATATTTAACACACACACCCCTTAAACCCCCCCCCCCCCCACCCCACCCCCAAACTAGAGACATCAGCTGGGCGCAAGCTCACTTACACCAAATTTAATGTAGACAAAAAGCCAAATGAAGTTACCTGCTCTACATTCTTTATTTAAAAAAAAAGAAAAGATCATGTTAATTCTGTCCAAGCAAAAACAATTTTTCTTTTAATGCTGTTCAGCCAAATTTCTTGCATAAACTCACTTTCCTCTTTCAAAAAGAAAAACTCAAATCTGTGGATACGATGGGGGAGGGGGGGGGGGGGGGGGGGGGG
>CM065747.1:6785857-6788357 GCA_033310375.1 Conus canariensis
GACATTGCAAACAAAAGCTGCTATTTCTTTTCACGCTGAATGCTTCAGAGCGCGAGACCAACAGGTGCGCTCTCCAACGGCGACACTCCCTCTCCCAAGAGAGAGAGAGAGAGAGAGAGTAGAGAGACAGACGGGGGGGGGGGGGGGGGGGGGGGGGGAAAGAGAGAGAGAGAGACCCCGGAATGCCAAACCTCCCCAACGTGAACGAAAGACCCGCTGGCGCGCACGAAGAAGAAGAAGAAGAAGAAGAAGAAGCAGAAATCAATCCCAGCACAATCGTCCCCCGAAAACAACAACTTTATAGCCGCTGTCGCCGAAACAGCACAGGCTTAACGTAGCCATCTCCGATTTCTTCCCTCTATGACCGCCCCTCCCTCCCTCCCCTCTCTCTCTCTCTTCTCTCTCTCTCTCTCTCTTCTCTCTCTCTCTCTGCACCCTTCTACCCTAAAACCTTCCCTCCTCGTTCCACGCTTGCAGGAAAGAAAAAGAGAGAGAAAGAAAAGGAAAAAAAAAAAAGAGAGAAAGAAGAGAAAGAAAGGAAAAGCGAGATGGATGGAAGCAGTGGAGGAAAAGTGGCTGAACTAGTTAGCCCTGCCCGGAATCTCTTTTCAGCTTTGATTCCTGTCTTCTTGTGAGTGGAGGAAGGAGGGGTGGAAGGGTGGAAGGGGTGGGGGGCCGGGGGGGGGGGGGTTGTTTGGGGGTGGGGTTTGGGAAGGTTGGGAGGTGGAGGAGAAAGGGAGGGGGGCGGCAGAGAGAGAGAGAGAGAGAGAGAGAGAGAGAGAGAGACAGAGACAGAGAGAGAGAGAGAGTGAGAGAGAGAGAGAGAGAGAGACCAGGCTACAGGGGGTAAAAGCGAGGAAAGGAATGGGGAGGGAAAGGGAAGGTGGGAGGTGGTGGGGGGGGGGGAGAGAGAGAGAGAGAGAGAGACAGAGAGAGAAGGAAGGGCCGAGTTGATTTGCTTCCATCTAATCAGGAAGGATTACCCAGCCCCTGAGCCGTGAAGCGGTGGGCCCATGCATGACTTTGCCCGCACCGGCCGTCATTTGAATGTTAAATGGGGGATTTAGAGCCCCGGCTTTGGGGAGGGAGGGAAGGAGGGGGGGAGGGGAGGGGAGGAAGGGAGGGAGGGAGGGAGCCCCGGGGAAAGGCGGACACACACACACACACTGAGCGACACAAGATGGGGTTGGAGAGGAGATGGTGGAGGGGGGGGGGGGGGCGGACAGGAAAGGACGAAAGCAGACCACCGCATAAGAGAGAGAGAGAGAGAGAGAGAGAGAGAGAGAGAGAGAGAGAGAGAGAGAGAGAGAAGAAAAGAAAGGAATGACGACAGAACAACTCGGACAGACAGTCAGAGAGAGAGAGAGAGAGAGAGAGAGAGAGAGAGAGAGAGAGAGAGAGAGAGAGAGAATTCGCTTTCCTTTTTTTTTTTTCTTCCTTTCTTTTTACCCCTTGGGCCCATGCAAATCATTCCACGATAAAAATGGGATTTCTATCAGTCCCGAAATGGGTCCCTTCAAACAGGGAGCTTATCGCTAATTTGGCGACGCGGACCTCTGGAACTCTGGCCTAAATCCTACTCCCCCCCCCCCCCCATCCCTCCACCCCCACTCCCAATCCCCCCCCCCCACGACCCCCTCCCTCCCCACCCTTCCCTATCACCCCCCCTCCCTCCCCCTTCCTCCAACTTCCTGGCTTTCTCCTCCTCTGTTGCCGTTTGCCCTCAACTTTTTCCTGTGGCACCGCCGACCACCACCACCACCACCACGCAGAGAAAGCTCCCGTTTAATTCTTGAGAGTCTGGAGGGTTACTGGATCCTCGCTCTCTGTCTTCCACACTCCTCCCTCCAGCCCCTTCCCTCTGATCATGCCACACACTGAAAGAATGAGTAACCAGCTCTCGACAACTAATGACGGGTTGTGACGCAGCTGCCCGATACAACGTGACATAGAATTCCTCTTTTATTGCTCAGAAATAATAATAATCATAACATAATGATAATAATAATGTTAATTTTTATAGCGCCTATTCTCTAAAGATTAGGGGCTCTAAGCGCTTTACAGATAATATAATAAACACTCTCGTTCACACAACGGGCTGCCTACCCGGGTAGTGCCGACTGAAGAGCTGCCTGCCGGCGCATCATTCAGTCGCTTCCCGTGTCGTCCGGTCCATATCGTTCACTCAGTCTTCCTTCGTTCTTTCCATTTCTCACGCAGGGTGCATGCTGTGTGTGACGTGTCATCCTTACCAACGGCCAAACTGGCCTTCTCTTCCCAAAGTTGGTGATGGGATTTGACGTGTGTGCAAGATGTTACGCGTGCGTTCACACACGGAACCTCGGTTTATAGTCTCATTCGAACGACTGACATGGACATGATTCGACACTGGTGACCTTAAAAGGTTTTGAAAAGGATTTTCCTTTCCGTATAAAGATAATAATATGAGGTGGCGGCAGGGGTGGGGGGGGGGGGTATATTTTGATTTAAAAACAATTTC
>CM065747.1:6800857-6803357 GCA_033310375.1 Conus canariensis
CTTATTATTCTCATCGTTGTCGTTATTGTTGATCTTGTTGTCGTTATCATTACCATGACTGGATAGCTGCAATTTGCGACGGTTGCGCTGCTGATACTCACTGTCTCTCCTCTCTCTCTCTCTCTCTCTCTCTCTCTCTCTCTCTCTCTCTCCTCCTCACTCACACACACACACACACACACACACACACTATATATATAATATAATGTATGTATGTATGTAATATTATATAATATACACACAAACACACACACACAACATACATACATACATTGTGGGGGGGGGGGGGTGTACATATAATACATATGCACACATAAACCGATAGAGAGAGCGGTGAGTTTGGATGACAGTGGAAAGGGGGGGGGTGGGGGGGGGGGGGGGGCGGGGGGGGGGGGGGGGGGAGGGCGGGGCGAGGTGGGGGAGGTCCGCCGTCTCAGCGTCAGGTCGCTGTGGCTCATACATACCCCACCCAGCCAAACACACAGGAGGGCCCAATCAGGAGCGTTTCCACGTCAACGCCCATTCTGCCCATGCCAATTACAATAAAAGCTCATTTCGTATTCCAAACGGCTTCAAAATGAACCGGACTTATTTCCCACATACTCATGCTTTTTTTTTTTTTTTTTCCATTTTTCTTTCTTTCTTTTGTTTTGTTTTGTTTTGTTTACAAAGTCATAGACCGAACGTAAAAAGTGTTTTTCTCGCTAAGAAACACCACACACACACACACACACACACACCACACACACACACACACACACACCAACACACCAGTTGGAACATCTCCGAACAAGATCACAAAACCTGCAGGTCACCGTCAGCCGCTCTGGTGTTAGTCAAAGTCATTCATGTTCACCACCGCTCATGGTTCACAGTGGGTAGTGGTTCGTCACGCGGCCAGTGCCATCAAGCCTGTTCACCTTGTCACAGAGACGAGTGTTTTGTTTTCAAACAAAAATGGTGAGGGCCGGAATAGCTCGGTGATAGACCGCCGGACTCGTGGTAATCTTGGTGATCCTGGGGTTGCGCGTTCGAATCTCCGCCGGGCCGTTTCGGTACAGGGGGCTTTTCCCCTCGGAGTTCACATTGGTTCTGACTCCAGTTCCTATACAGTCCTTCCAAGGAGACTATAAACCGAGGTTCCGTGTGTGAACGCACGCATAACATCCTGCACACACGTCAAATCCCATCACCGTCTTTCGAAAGAGAAGGCCAGTTTGGCCGTTGGTATGGATGACACGTTACACATAGCATGCACCCTGCGTGAGAAAATGGAAAGAATGAAGGAAGTAAGGAAACTGAGTGAACGATACTGAACGATATTGACTGGATGACACGGGAAACGACTGAATGAAGCGCCAGCTGGCAGCTCTTCGGTCGGCACTACCCAGGTAGGTAGCCCGTTGTGTAAACGAGTGTGGATTGTAAAGCGCTTAGAGCTTGGTCTCTGGCCAGGGATAGGCGCTATATAAGTACTCATAATAATAATGATAATAACAAAAACCCTGTTGAGATTTGGACAGAGTCGAAAAGGTTTATTTCCCCGTTCCGCGTGTTGCTGTTCTCTTGCTAGGAGATCACGATGAACTGGAGGTCTCAGACCTGTGTACGTGATAGATGATGAGGACAACGCAAGGCTTCTTGTCTGTCTGTCTGTCTGTCTGTCTGGCCCAAACCTATCTTTATGGAGACGTAAATTGGACCAGTCCCTGGCACATAGTAAATTTGTCAAGTCCCTTGCATATTATGCAAGTTTCAACAGTCCCAAACATTCGACCGAAGCAACCCCGATTGTCTCCCCCTTGTTTGGCTCTCCTATCAACTGCTTTCTGTTCACTGCCCGATTGTCTCCCCCTTGTTTGGCTCTCCTATCAACTGCTTTCTGTTCACTGCCCGATTGTCTCCCCCTTGTTTGGCTCTCCTATCAACTGCTTTCTGTTCACTGCCCGATTGTCTCCCCCTTGTTTGGCTCTCCTGTCAACTGCTTTCTGTTCACTGCCCGATGTTCTCCCCCTTGTTTGGCTCTCCTATCAACTGCTTTCTGTTCACTGCCCGATTGTCTCCCCCTTGTTTGGCTCTCCTGTCAACTGCTTTCTGTTCACTGCCCGATTGTCTCCCCCTTGTTTGGCTCTCCTGTCAACTGCTTTCTGTTCACTGCCCGATTGTCTCCCCCTTGTTTGGCTCTCCTATCAACTGTTTCTGTTCACTGCCGTGTCTCCCCCTGTTTGGCCTCCGTCAACTGTTTCTGTTCACTGTCCGATTGTCTCCCCCTTGTTTGGCTCTCCTGTCAACTGCTTTCTGTTCACTGCCCGATTGTCTCCCCCTTGTGTGGCTCTCCTATCAACTGTTTTCTGTACATGTATGCTGGTGGGGAAAAAAAAAAAAAAGATTCTATCATCAAAAGAAAAAAAAAGTCTCTACCATCAAACTGAAAAGAAAATGCAAAGATTTAAGGAACAGAGAGAGAGAGAGAAAGAGAGAGAGAGAGAGAGAGAGAGAG
>CM065747.1:6808357-6810857 GCA_033310375.1 Conus canariensis
GAGGCAGAGAGAGAGTTAAACAGCTCCGCAAACAATCCCCTTCATCTGGAAAACCATTCCGTTTTGATTTTTTGTTGTTGGCTGGTTCCCCCCCCCCCCCCCCCCCCCCCCCCCCCCCCCCCCCCCCCCCCCATGGAAAGAACCATTCGCCTCAGCACACCTTCCTACCCCTCCCTTTCCACCCCCCCCCCCCCCCCCTCAATGAGAACCATACGTGTCCCCCTCCCCTCCCCCCCCCCCCTCCACCCCGAGCGAAGACGGTGATCATCATTTTACCCACAATGATTCACAGAAACACCCACTGTCACCCATGGAGACATTCATCAACGCCTGCTTCAGAAAACACCCCCCCCCCCCCCCCCCCACACACACACACACACACACCTACCCGCTCTCGCTCTCTCTCTCTCTCTCCTCACAACACACACACACACACACACACACACACACACACACACACACACACACAACGCTGTTACATGCAGCAAACCCACCCTGCCTAGCATCATGACGCACGTGAAACGCACGAGCGGCCAAGCCCCCTACGAATTACTTTAGCCCATGACGAAACTCCGCGAAATCACACTCGTTCTCCTCAGCGTTGTAAAAGACTGGTCAAGGTGTGCGGTCAGCTGATCAGCAAAACTGTTTACAGTGACCCGCGTGTCTATCACTTCGGCCAGCTTCTCCAGTGCTGAGTGGTCAAGGTGTGTGGTCAGCTGATCAGCAAAACTGTTTACAGTGACCCGCGTGTCTATCACTTCGGCCAGCTTCTCCAATGCTGAGTGGACTGCATGTCGCTGTCCTAAACCTCACAGCCTGGACCACGAAGGGAAAGAACTCTTCCTACTTACCCAACGAAGAAACAAACAAACAAAACTTCACGATCTACGAGTCAAATCGCTTCTGCAGATTGATCGACACGGTACGGCTGATATATACAATATCATCTACAGTCCAATGACAAATCTAACTGCGCACAGAGGTTATGGTGAGGGAAAAACACATCAAGAGAGAGAGAGAGAGAGAGGGGGGGGGGGGGGGGGAGGAGAGAGAGGAAATTAGTCGCTTATCACATAGCTGTGACGTCGGGTGTCACCATGGTCAGATTTCCGTGTTGAAACGTCTTTCCCTTTTCACGTTGGTGTTGTTTTCTGTTTGTTTGTTTGTTTGTTTGTTTGTTTTTTAACACTCAAAATTGCTGAAAATCGAAGCCGGTCCCTCACTGTTTATCATTATTATTATCATATTGGGTATCTATAAAGCGCCTATCTTCGGTCACAGACCAAGCTCTAAGCGCTTTACAATAAACACACTACCTCACTCACTCAACGGGCTGCCCTACCCAGGTAGAGCCGGCCTAAGAGCAGCCTACTGGCGCTCATTCAGTCGTTTCCCGTACCATTCAAATATCAGTCACTCATTTTCATTTATCTCATTTATTCCTCCAGTTTTCTCACATGGGATGCATGCGATGTTTATACGTGTCCTCCATTTCCATTTTCACTTACTGTTACGTGTGCCATTGTGCACACGATAACAGTAAGTGACAATTTTTTGTGGCTTGGTAAGAAATACCAGGCGGCTATCTTCAATCTGCATCAATCTAAATCAATTTATCAGCAGTGCAGCAATCAGCACGCAGCACAAATCCTGGCCTCCATGGCTTCCAGAATTTGCCAGCCAAGGATGCCACGTTTACAGTGCGACCAGGAGGAAAAGCAGCTGCGGTGATGCAGCGGTTACGTAGTCTGCAAGACTTGCATGTGGGCCATACAGCACCACTGGTTCGAACCCCCGGCAAAGGCATGTATACATGGGAAGATTTTCTGTTTGGTTGTTTCTTTTTGTTTTGTTGTTGTTGTTGTTATATTGTTGTTGTTGTTGTTGTTGTTGTTGTTGCTGGTCGGCCCCCGGTAAGCTCCTCTCCAGAGACTGAAACCACGCAGTCCAGTTTCACCTCCGTCAACGCACGGCGACGTCTCGGCGTTGGCAATGTTCAAGCGCTTTTCTGAGGTGTGACCTTCGCGGTCGGCTGGGCGACAAACACCACGACTTGGTTCACTGTCTGGCTTACTTTAATTTCTTCTTCTTCTTCGTCTTCTTGGTTGCATTCTAATCGTAGACCCTTTTAACATCTTTCGAAGGAAAGGGGATTTAAAAAAAAAAAAAAAAAATCTTTAAACCTAAGACCAGAGATTACTTACTTGAAAGTTTTCTAACATAAGCAGGATTGAAGAGAGGGGAGGGGGGTGTGTGTGTGTGGGGGGGGGGGGGGGGGGGGGGGGGGGAGAAGAAAGAAAAAAAAAACATGAGAGAAAAGACAAAATGAAGAGGACGGAAGGTCGAAACAGAAAAGCAAGCGGAAGATTCATTGCAGCGTTCTTCAATCCGGCACAAGCGTCTATGTGCGCCAAGCTCACTTATCTCCCCCCGTACAACTTTGGCGGGAATAATAGGTGGCGCTTCTGAAGGTGGAAAGCCATAATCCTGCTCAGCG
>CM065747.1:6823357-6828357 GCA_033310375.1 Conus canariensis
TAGTCTTGTTGATGACGTCATTGCTGCTTCCACTCCCTTCCTCCCATTTTTCCATGTTATTCATTTCATTTTTCTGCTACTGATTTTTTTTCGTTTTTTTTTTGTTGTTGTTTTTTTTGTTTGTTTTTGTTTGTTTTTCAATGTTTCTTAAAAAAAAAAAAATCCCAAGCACGAGGTGAAATGCTTAGTATACTGTGAATGTATTTAACCGCCAATATATTGTAAAGGTCTATTTGAGCACAGTATAAGCCTAGGGCTTGTTATTGCTCATTTGTCCTGACAATTATAAAGGTATTCTGTTTACTTGTTTCTGAAATAAAAGTTAGCTAAACCATATGTGTGTGTGTGTGTGTGTGTGTGTATCATATAACACACACACACACACCCACACACACACACACACACACACACACACACCACACATATATAATATATAATATATATATAATATATATATATATATTCAATTATAAACAAAGCTGCTTCTTCAATCTTAGACATAAGAGCAAGCTTTGTTTATTTTTCTGTAAGTTGCTGGAATGGTGCTCGGTACTTATCCTTGGAATTTAATAGTTTATTGTATATATATATATAAACAGTCAAAGTAGATTTTTAAAAAATCCGAACAAACCAGATTAAAATTTCCCAGATTTTCGGCTTTAATTGCCTTCTTCAGGGGGTACAGACTGTAAAAGTAAAAACGCTCGCATTCCTCCACCCTCAGTCCCCTGAGCACGAATCACGAATTTTTCATTATACATATATGTATAATACATAATATATATATAATATAAACAAGTTTGCTCTTATGTCTTAGATTGAAGAAATAAGCTGCTCTGTAAGTTGCTGGAATGGTGCTCGATTACTTATCCTTGGAATTTAATTAGTTTATTGTATATATATAATATATATATTATGTGTGTGTGTGTGTGTGAGGAGAGAGAGAGAGAGAGAGAGAGAGAGAGAGAGAGAGAGAGAGAGAGAGAGAGAGAGAGAGAGAACAACAAAGTACGACGCACGTACTGCTCCGACGTGCTCGCCTTCAACCCCCTCCATCGTCACTTCTGTACTTTTGGTTGACGCCGTGCGCGGCATTCGTTTTGGTTTAAGGTACTGATGTCAGCTTTCAAAAAACAAAAAAACAAAAAACAAAACCCACCCCCCTCAAGTTGCACGCACTCCGCCACCACACCAAACTATAACTACACCGTCGTCGTCGTCGTCGTCGTCGTCGAGCCCGCCGCCATCGTCGATTTGGCCGGCAGGTGTGGTGCGGTGTGGTATGGTGTGGTAGGGTGACACTACTTTTTCCCCACACCAGCAGCCACTGCGTCGATAATCTCCCCTGCCGAGCGGGATCAACCGTACGACCGGTGTGGTGTGTGTTGTGTGTGTGTGTGTGTGTGTGTGTGTGTGTTGTGTGTATTATCAACCGCACTGCTTATTAACAGCTGGCTGGTCCTAGTATATGGGGCCCTGTTGCGCGGTTCACGTCTCTCGCCTGTTGTCAAGACTTGGATTTTTCTCTTTTTCTTTTCGTTTTTTTTTTTTTTTTTTTTTTCGGCGTGTGTCTGTGTGTGTGTGTGTGTGCGCGCGTGAGTGCGTGCGTGCGTGCGAGTGTGCGTGCGTGCGTGCGAGTGTGGGGGTAGGGGTGGCAGTACTGGAGCAGCGCAACAGCTGCTGTTGGGTGTAAAGACCACGAGCTATATGATCCGTCAAGAAATTTAGACACCGGCTTCGAGTTCTATAAGCATTGAACGAACGTACTCGCTCGCCCCCCCCCCCCCCCCCCACCCCCCCTCCACCTCCCCCCCCCCCCATCCCCACCCCCTTTACCCCCCCCCACCCCCAAATGATCTAACAAAACCCTCGGTTCAAACGTTCTTGAAATAAATGTGTGAAGCAGAACCAGACTGGGGGGAAAAAATCTGTGCCTACTTTGGAAGTGAAAGCACCTTGAATTCGAGAAAGAGAAAGTTTGCGTACATAAGACTCCATAGAATAAGTGAAGGATAGCGAATGATACGGTAGAATATAACGGCGATGATGGCTCTTCTTACGACTGTTGAGTTTGCTACTTCTCCTCGTATTGCATGCCCACGGCTGTCGACGTTTTGCCAGGACTGGGGGAGACAGGCACCTGTGTGGGAGACAGGACAGGACTGGACAGGACAGGACAGGAATGGAGGAGACAGGCACCTGTGTGGGAGACAGGACAGGACAGGTCAGGACAGGACAGGACTGGGGGAGACAGGCACCTGTGTGGGAGACAGGACAGGACAGGACAGGACAGGAATGGAGGAGCTGATCTTAAGGCACCGCAGTTGTTCGAATTCCAAATAAGCATGAAATTTCAATTTTTCTTTTTGTTCTCCTTTTTTTTTCTTATTTAAAAAAAAAAAAGGGGGGGGGGGGGGGCTCAGACAAAAAAAAAAAAATTGAACTTCAATTTGGAAAAAAAAAGGAGGGTATTTGGTACAGTGCCGAACTCCGCCAAAGGTCTAAGGGACTCTAGAATTTTTTTTCTATACTTTATGTATATATATATATATATATATATATTATATACAGGGGAAGTAAAAATATACGAAAGGACTGCAGGTTATTGCACATATTTTTTTTTCATAAACTAGGACATCGAGGACACAAAATGTGAACGCTTATAATCATACATTTTTTTTTCTAACTAGTTCGTGGAAGACGCGAAATGTGAACGGTTACATCACTTAAAAAAAAAAAAAAAAAAAAAAAATTCAATTCCATCAAAATGTATGACTCCACGGCAAAAGAGCAATCCCAGAAGTACTCGGCCGCCAAACAAAGAAACCGACAGATTTCAACACAGACACAATGCCTTTCGCCCTCTTGGGTCTTCTGCCTGTTGTCAGGCTGAACGGACAACATTCAAAACAATGAAAACAAAGGACGAACAGTCCGTCTCTTCTCTCTTCGATCGGAAGCGCAGAATTGGTTCTTGACCCCCCCCCCCCCCCACCCCCCCCCCCCCCCCCCCACCACCAAAAAGACCAGTGACTGTTCGTGGGTCTTGACCCCCAAAATCGAAAAGACCAGAGACTGTCCGTGGGTCTTGACCCCCGAAATGGAAAAGACCAGTGACTCTTCGTCCTTTGTTTTTTATGGCTTTGAATATTTTTTGTCCTACCCTGAAGAAGACTCAGCAGGTCGAAACGCGTCGGTTTGTTTTCTCCTTTGTTCTGTACCTTCGTCTGGTGGCTCAGTCAGCAATTCTGTTTGGTGGGCTCATGTACGTACTCAACTTCCGCCTGCAGTCCACCACCACCCCCCCCCCCCTTCCCCTGCTTTGACACCCGTGTCACAGACAGTTATCACCCCCTGCTTTGACACCCGAGTCACAGACAGTTATCACCCCCTGCTTTGAACCCCGAGTCACAGTTATCTCCCCCCCCCCCCCCCCCCCCCCCCAGCTTTCAAACCCGATTCACAGTTATCGATGATATATATTATATATATATATATATATATATATATATATATATGTATATATATATGTGTGTGTGTGTGTGTGTGTGTGTGTGTTGTGTGTGTGTGTGGTGAGTGTGAGAGTAAAACGCTAAAAGATTTATAAAAAAAAAAATTAAAAAAAAGAAGACACACAACAAGTGTATTGATTTGTACCAATATTTCGGCTTACTATTGCCTTCCTCAGGGTGAAACGTGTGTGTGTGTGCGTGTGCGTGCGCGTGCGTGCGTGCGTGCGTGCGTGCGTGCGTGTGTGTGTGTGTGTGTATGCTGAATAATCAATCGTCTACCGCGCATTACTCTCTCTCTCTCTCTCTCTCTCTCTCTCTCAAAGCTACGTGTTTAATATACCAAAGTACCGGTGTGGCACAAGCTGTTGTTTGAACAGCACTGCATTTAAAAGCTTTCACCGCTGTGGGTATAAGTGTGACGATAACATAGAGGATAAAGAACGACAATCCTACAGACACCAAGATATAAGTGTGACGATAACAGAGGATAAAGAACGACAATCCTACAGACACCAAGATATAAGAGTGACGATAACACAGAGGATAAAGAACGACAATCCTACAGACACCAAGATATAAGAGTGACGATAACACAGAGGATAAAGAACGACAATCCTACAGACACCAAGATACAAGTGTGACGATAACGGAGGATAAAGAACGACAATCCTACAGACACCAAGATATAAGAGTGACGATAACATAGAGGATAAAGAACGACAATCCTACAGACACCAAGATACAAGAGTGACGATAACATAGAGGATAAAGAACGACAATCCTACAGCTACCAAGGCAAAACAACTCGGATAACCTTCTTTGGAATTTTAAAAAAAAAAAAAAAAAAGTTTGCAAACCACTAGATCAAAATTCTTCTTTAAAAATCCCGACTGCCCCCCACTCCCCACACCCACACCAACACACCCACACACTACCGTCACGAGACGAGATCATGTATCATCATTCCCAGGTGTGACACTCGCACCTCTATCCAGGGGTTGATACGGCTTGTTATTCTCGGATACTGCTTAACCTTTACCGTGTTTCCTGGGTCTTCCAAGACCCAGTGACTCGATAAAAACATCACATCTTATGAACGGATAGAGCTATGCTCACGAAATCTTAGGGAGTTCCTCAACGATCTTAACAGCCGTTGGTCACAGAAATTTCACGTATGGGCACAATCAACGATCGGCGAAATCATTCGCGGTTCTTCCAGGACCTATATATCTTAATGGGTCGCACATGACCCACGCCATCGGGTGAGGAGAATAAGCTGCTGAACCGCCCTTTATCAGATGTGGGTCTTACAAGACCCACGCGATCTGATTAGAGACCAGCAACAGGAAAAGCCTCTACAAAATGTGCGGGTCTTGGGCGATCCGCGCGATCGGGTCTGTGTGGTCAAAAACGTCATCCGGTAAAGGTTAACAAGACCAATATCCCAATGGCTGTATTATATAGGGCAGACAGGGGGAGACTCTAGCC
>CM065747.1:6835857-6838357 GCA_033310375.1 Conus canariensis
TGATACTCGATCACAATTCCCACAATATAATACTCGATCACAATTCCCACAATATAATACTCGATCAAACAACTACTTCTCGCCATTGAAGAGAAACCCGAAAAACTCCCAACGACTTCTACGGTTACGTTCACTCGGTGATTATCAGCCTGACCACGGCATCAGCACAGTTCCTTAGAGCAATGATCCATCCATAATCCGTAATGAATTCCTCTCTTCCACACACTAGCATTCACCTACATTTCCTACACAACAGCCTAGCGACCAACCATTTTTTATCATTAATGGACACTGAAAACCCCAGCAACTTCTTAAGTCACTTTCACACAATACTTTTCCTCCTAGAAAGCCACGATCCTGTCGTCCCGAGTTCAGGCCATCGACTTTCAAACGTGCGTATATCTGTGATTCAGACCAGCCTGACAACAGCATCGGCACAGTTCCTGACAACAGTACCATCTGAGCAAGCCAAAGACCCCTAGCCTTCAAGTGAATGATTATGTCTTTATCCATGTACAGGAATATGATATTTAATTTGATCACTGTACACTGCAGACGACCAGTGTTGCACACATTCTATCATGTGCCAGACTGCCTTGGGCAGCCACACCAAAACGGGCCATACCCTGTCACCATTTTCTCTTATTTCTTAATTTTCCATAGTTTCATTTTAAATTCTAAACGCCGATTTCTAAATGGTGGCTCTTCTTTTGTTTACAAGTATAACACTATACTATACTGTTATTGTTACCTCTTTTGTCATGTTTAAATTTGTTAAGGCAATATGTTGTATATCAGTCACATGTTTATTCTGCAATTCTCACTGCCAGGCTTTATATAAGAGTCCTCTCGTTGTCCTGGCAAATGTGCTTGTGTTCAATGTTTACGTTATGTTCATGGAACTAAAACTGCTCAAACCAAGTGAATGGGTTCCGCCGGACTCGTGATCCTGGGTTGCGGGTTCGAATTTCGGTACAGGGGGATTTTTCCCTCGGAGTTAACATTGGTTCTGACTCCATTCCCCACACAGTCCTTCGAATGAGACTGTAAACCGAGGTTCCGTGTGTGAACGCACGCATAACATCTTGCACACACGTAAAAATCCCATCACCAACTTTCGGAAGAGAAGGCCAGTTTGGCCGTTGGTATGGATAGCATGCACCTTCCCCGAAGATGGAGTATGGCTGCTTCAATGGCGGGATAAAAAAAGTCATGCACACAAAACTCCACTCCCTTTGTTGGACAGGTGGGATTAATCTTTGCCTGTCTATACAGGGAGTGTCCGCAGGAGCATCAGCCTGCGTACGCAGAAGAAGAAGAAGAAAGATCTTCAAGTCCTTGTCGAAAGATTTCGTTCCCCGACATTACATCCCTTGGGGGCCTTATCCCCCCCCCCCCCCCCCCCCCCCCCCCCTTTTTTTTTTTTTTTTTTTTTACAAAGTTTCGTTAAAATCAGTTCAGCAGTCCTGTGCTAACCGACGACAGACGACAGGCAAACCAGCCCACCCAGCACGGGACACGGGTGGAAATCTCACCCGCCTTGCCGGAATCTACGGCTCACCGTTGCACGGAGATTGTAACGGAATGCACAGCTCCTTCCTGTCCGTTATGGAGGTCCGCTTTACTTCTCCGAGGAGCATCCCTGTTACATACGTTTTGCCGAAGCAGATGTCTCGGTGAAGACTGAAACGAGGGACGTTTTTTTTTTTTTTTTTTTTTTTTTTTGGGGGGGGGGGGGGGGGTGGTCCACAGCCTCTACAGCCCATCGTCCACACCAGGCAGCAGTCGCGCTGTGACCAGTCCCAGGGTGTCCGCTTGGCCTGGTGGTTCACGTCTAGCATGACAGTTGCCAAGAATATTCCAGATCTTATGTTCTGGGTTTGAATCCCGTTTACGGTGGGTTAACCCCCCCCCCCCCCCCCGCCCCCACCCTTTCCCCTTCACCTGCAGAGGGTTGGGAGAGCCTATCACCGACAACTATTCCCCCCCCCCCCCCCACACACACACACACACATACACACACATACTGTTCCCCACTGAAACACCATCAGGGTAGGAATGATGCATACTGTAAAATGGAGTCCGAAAAAAGAAAAAAGAAAAAAAAATAAATATAAAGCTGTGCTGTTATATGATATAAAGCATCACCCAAACAGACGATGACCATCACCCCACCACCCACCTCACCCCAAGAAAAACAAAAAAATATTAGGAGAAAATCACAAACAAAAAACAAACTGTGCTGTTTGAATCATACACGCACGGAAATCTAGCTTATTGCAATTTTTTTTTTTTTTTTGGTAGAAAAGAAAGCTGGGGGGTGAATCACACCATGCAATGAGAACTATAGCAGTTTTCAGGAGACAGAGACAGAGACACAGAGAGAGAGAGAGAGAGAGAGAGAGAGAGAGAGAGAGAGAGAGAGAGCAACTTTGATAGTCGCCTGCCATTTCCTTCGTCACCTGTGTAATTATAAACATTTATTTAAACACATTATAAG
>CM065747.1:6843357-6848357 GCA_033310375.1 Conus canariensis
GAAAAAAAAAAAGAAAGAAAAACAAAAAAGATTAGTTCTATGACTGTCAACTTCGGTTCCTATTCTTGTTTTCTCTTTCTAAAAGCACAACGATATCCGCTGTTCAAACGCGAACTACACGCTACAATGTGGAGACTCTCAACATTTACAATTGTGGACAAACGGCTTTTTTTTTTTTTTTTTTTTCCCCAGTTTTTTTTAGTTTTGTTTTGTTTTGTTTTTGTTCGTTTTCATGTTTTCTTAATGTCAACTGACAATCTGTAGACTGTCTGAATAGGATCGGTGTTTATCAATCCGTAAACTGATACGCGTCACACAAACTGCTATAGTCATCATATCCCGTGCCCCCCCCCCACCCCACCCCACCCTACCCCCTGTCTTCTTACCTTTCTTTCTCTTGTAGGGTGATAAAGAAGGTATGGATTTTTCTTCCATTTATTTTATTATTTCATTTTGTATTTCTTTATTCATTCATTTTATTTCATTTATTAATTAACCTATTCATTTTTTTTATTTATTCAAGTATTCATATATTTATTTATTTATACGAAAGAAACCGGGCGCAAAAATAATTTCTACATTGTTTATGGTACACTCTCGAACAATTTTGGTTTCCTGAATTCAAACTGAATGTATCATAGGTGACGCAACTATTTCCTGAAGAAATTTGAGTGCGTGTATCTCTGTGGCTATGGGTAAGTGAATACACCAAACACGCTGATTATGAAATTATGTAGCAATGAGTTTTCCCCCACGTGTGTCCGTCCTGTGCATCATTCGTTTTCTTTTTACCCCATGGCGAATCTGGGAGATAAACCTCAGCAAAAATGGATAGTTCTATGTTGGCCCAGATTCGAACCCACGAGCTGCGACTGCAAATTCGCTTCCATGACCACTGTGCGACTCGTGCATCCTATGCACACAACGAAACGCTGACCCACCCACCTTTCCTCCCTCTCTCTCTCTCTCTCTCTCTCTCCTCTCTCTCTCTCTCTCTCTCTCTCTCTCTCCAACATAACGCCTTGACGAAATGAATGTCGGTTTCGCTGTTGTTTACATTAACGAACATGTTGACAGGCCGACAGACACTCAGACAAAGGACAGAGAGGGCAATGAAGTAAGAGATGGGGGAGGGGAGGGGACAAGAGGGAAGGGGTTGGGGAGGGGTGGGGCAGGGGGGGGGGAGGGGAGGGGGGGCATAATATCAAATTCATGTCCACTCTGTCCGTATGCTTGTTATGAATATACACTAACCTCCAAGAAAACAGCAGGCGTGTAGGTTTTGTAAACTGGCCGAAACACTAGTTAACATTCTCTGAAGTTTCTGTCTCTCCTTCTCCCTATCATATACGTGCATAAACAACGTCTCTCTCTCTCTCTCCTCCTCTCTCTCTCTCTCTCTCTCTCTCTCTCTCTCTCTCTCTCTCCTCTCTCACACCACACTACACACACACACACACACACACCACGCACGCACGCACGTACGCACACACACACACACATACACACACACACACACACACACACACACACACAACAAGCACACACACACACACACACACACACACACACACACACACACACACACACACACACACCACAGCGACCATACACAGCCTTTTCAACTGGGTCCTGGAGAGGCAACATGGACGGGGGAGGTCTAGAGACCGGGTGGAACAGCGTCGTCTGCTGCTGCAATACCCACAACAGACAAGCCCACAGCGGCAGGTGATTGGGTGGGGCTGGGGGGGGGGGGGGGGGGGCGCGAAGGAAAGGAGATCGCAGACTCCGAAGGCTCGATCACCGATCTGTCGGAGCAAAAAAAAAAAAGATTGTCTCTATGTGGCGCTGAGTTTTCCGATGAGGAGTCATTGGCGCCTCCTGGTTCTGTCAGATGCCGTCTCAATCACCCTCCCTCCCCCCCCCCCACCACCCAACCCCCCCCCCCCCCTTACCCTCCACCCTCCTACAGATGCTGCCTCCTGTTAAGGTAGAGGCGGTCTCCCATCTGTCCAGCCACACCCCCTTCCCGTCAGATGCTGTCTCCATCTGTTCCCGTCAGATGTGTGCCATCTCCTCCCGTCAGATGTCTCCACCTGTGCCTATGTCAAAAAGCTGCCTGTCTCCGACAGCCTGCCTGTCAACCGCCGTCTCCTGAGAAGTGTTCGATCCTGTCTCCATCTGTCTCGGTCAGCTGTCTGTCTGTCTCCATCTGCCTCTGTCTGTCTCCATCTGCCTCTGTCAGCTGTCAGTATCCGCCTGCCTCTGTCAGCTGTCTGTCTCATCTGCCTCTGTCAGCTGTCTGTCTCCATCTGCCTCTGTCAGATGTCTGTCTCCATCTGCCTCTGTCAGCTGTCTGTCTCCATCTGCCTCTGTCAGCTGTCTGTCTCCATCTACCTCTGTCAGCTGTCTGTCTGTCTCCACCTGCCTCTGTCAGATGTCTGTCTGTCTCCACCTGCCTCTGTCAGATGTCCGTCTGTCTCCACCTGCCTCTGTCAGATGTCTGTCTGTCTCCACCTGCCTCTGTCAGATGTATGTCTGTCTCCACCTGCCTCTGTCAGATGTCCGTCTCCACCTGCCTGTGTCAGCTGTCTGTCTCCACCTGCCTCGGTCAGCTGTCTGTCTGTCTCCATCTGCCTCTGTCAGCTGTCTGTCTGTCTCCACCTGCCTCGGTCAGCTGTCTGTCTGTCTCCATCTGCCTCGGTCAGCTGTCTGTCTGTCTCCACCTGCCTCTGTCAGCTGTCTGTCTGTCTCCATCTGCCTCGGTCAGCTGTCTGTCTGTCTCCACCTGCCTCTGTCAGCTGTCTGTCTCCACCTGCCTCGGTCAGCTGTCTGTCTGTCTCCATCTGCCTCTGACAGCTGTCTGTCTCCATCTGCCTCTGTCAGCTGTCTGTCTCCATCTGCCTCTGTCAGCTGTCTGTCTCCATCTGCCTCTGACAGCTGTCTGTCTCCATCTGCCTCTGACAGCTGTCTGTCTCCATCTGCCTCTGTCAGCTGTCTGTCTCCACCTGCCTCTGTCAGCTGTCTGTCTGTCTCCATCTGCCTCTGTCAGCTGTCTGTCTCCATCTGCCTCTGTCAGCTGTCTGTCTGTCTCCATCTGCCTCTGTCAGCTGTCTGTCTCCATCTGCCTCTGACAGCTGTCTGTCTCCATCTGCCTCTGTCAGCTGTCTGTCTCCATCTGCCTCTGTCAGCTGTCTGTCTGTCTCCATCTGCCTCTGACCAGACAAAAACGTCAAAATCTTTCTTGTAGCAATCGTTACCTTTGTATTAATGGCGAAAATCTCGAGGAAGTTGATCACCATAAGATCTTAGGTGTTATTATCGATAACAATCTGTTATGGTCGAATCATATTGCGTTATTATGTAAAAATGTGTCCAGAAAGATTTACCAGCTTTCCAGAATGAAACACTTTTTAGATCAACATAGCCGTAAGTTGTTCTTTCATGCCTATGTTGAATCTTACATAAACTATGCCTCAACAATATGGGATTCCGCTAGTGATAATATTTTAAAACCTTTACTCAGTTTACATAGACGTGCCATTAAACTGATCCTCCTGAAGTCCTCCTCCCCTACTTTCTCAGAATATAAACATTTAGGAATTCTGCCTCTAAAATGGAAGCTAGTTTACAACAAAGCTATCTTTATGTTTAATATAATGTCCAACCGTGCCCCTATGGCTTTGAAAAATAGATTTGAAATGAAGAAGATTCGTCATGTTTACAAGATAAAAGTACCTCTTCCGAGAATAGATCTGTTTAAATCAAGCTTGTTGTACTCTGGTGGCTGCTTATGGAATTCTGTTATAACTTCATTCGATGTAAATACAAGCCTCCGAGTCTTTAAAAACAAATATCAAACACACCTTATGACGCAATACATGAACAGCATCTCCTGATCCTTATGGTAAGTGAATATTTACTTTTATATCCGGCCTCTCTCTCTCTCTCTCTCTCTCTCTCTCTCTCTCCTCTCTGTTTGAGTAGGGTTGGTTGTGAACGGAGGGTAGATGGGGTGAGGTGGGTGTTTTTTACGAGGGGCGAGGATGGAATTGTTTGCAGAAAACACGGGATAGAGAGGAAAGGGGAATTGCGTGCGTATCTGGAAGGCGGAAAAATGTGTGTTGTACGCCCCCTTCCGGAACAGATTCTAGGTTTTAATATTGATTTACTATCATGTTGATTTATATTTGTGATTATTATGTGTTCTGTATTTCTATCTTTCTCAGATCATGCTATTCGATAGATGTAATGTTTGACAATGCATATGTATATATGTGCGCATGGTGTTATATTTGAATTGTAATGTTATCGTTTTTAATCATGATCATTCATTACTATTGTTATTGCTATTATTATTGCTTGGAAAGGACTGTGCGACAGGTGGATGTTTGGTTAATGGTTGGGGTGTGGAGGGTGGCTTTTGTGTTTGAAATGTTTCTTTTTCATTTTTGAGGGCAAGATGCAAACAAGCCTGCCATGTGCTTATTCTTTTCCCTCATTAAACAAATTTCGTTCGTTCGTTCGTTCGTTCTGTCAGCAGTCTGTCTCCATCTGCCTCTGTCAGTCTCCATCTGCCTCTGTCAGCTGTCTGTCTGTCTCCACCTGCCTCTGTCAGCTGTCTGTCTGTCTCCATCTGCCTCTGTCAGCTGTCTGTCTGTCTCCATCTGCCTCTGTCAGCTGTCTGTCTGTCTCCATCTGCCTCTGTCAGCTGTCTGTCTGTCTCCACCTGCCTCTGTCAGCTGTCTGTCTGTCTCCATCTGCCTCTGTCAGCTGTCTGTCTGTCTCCATCTGCCTCTGTCAGCTGTCTGTCTGTCTCCACCTGCCTGTGTCAGCTGTCTGTCTCCACCTGCCTCTGTCAGCTGTCTGTCTGTCTCCATCTGCCTCTGTCAGCTGTCTGTCTGTCTCCATCTGCCTCTGTCAGCTGTCTGTCTGTCTCCACCTGCCTCTGTCAGCTGTCTGTCTGTCTCCATCTGCCTCGGTCAGCTGTCTGTCTCCAC
>CM065747.1:6855857-6923357 GCA_033310375.1 Conus canariensis
CTCCGTTTCCCATGCAGTCCTTCGAATGAGACTATAAACCGAGGTTCCGTGTGTGAACGCACGCACAACATTTTGCACACACGTCAAATCCCATCACTAACTTTCGGAAGAGAAGGCCAGTTTGGCCGTTGGTATGGATGACACGTTACACATAGCATGCACCTTTCCCGAAGCTGGAGTATGGCTGCCTTAATGGCGGGATAGGAAAAAAAACGGGCATATACACAAAACTCCACTCCCTTTGTTGGGTAGATAGGATTAATCTTGGCCTGTCTATACAGGGAGTGTCCGCAGAGTATATCAGCCTGCGTACGCAAAAAAGAAAAAAAGAAAAAAAAAAAAGACCCTACTGTTTGACCGTGCAAGGTTCTCTAGTTCCTAGTTCTGAGCTCCTCCTTACACGACACATAGCAGAGGGACACCCGAACCTCTACTGACTGGTCAGATTAGAAATTCAAAGCTACACAAACATCTAGCAGAGACAGACTAATCCCCATCTGACTGAGCGAGGTCTTCTTGCTCTCACTTTAGAATTCCACACACACAACACCTAGAATAAACTGCATAATCCTGATCTCCTTCCTACAGCGCCAAAACTTGTTAGTTTGCAAATCCAGTGCAACAGAAGGTCGAGCAGATGGAGTGACCTCCCTTTGTCTCTCTGCCAGATCTCGTGGTGGGACAGTAATGGCTGTCCGGCTGCCTGGGGCAGTTCACTTGAATCGGGCAAGTAGTGAATGACACGACCCGTCCGCATGCAGAAGCAATATTTTTTAAACATCTGCTTTGGAGAGAGAAAAGTTCACCAAATTCTGCCAATACTGAATAATCATCGTAACAGCTAAGCCGTTGGCTGCGCACCAAACAACCACTGCAAGTTGCTGTTTATGACATCATTATATATAGAGACCAGCGATCTATGGAGTCAGAAAGCATGGTCAGCTCACTGGTTGTATGGTTTTGTCCACCCACAGACAAAACAAAACAAACAAACAAAAAAAACTTAACGATAAATTGTGTTTAGCTGTTTCTCCCTCACTTAGTAGCTTACAGAATTTAAAATCATCACTAACTGACGGGCAGGTGGGTTAGTATATATACGCAGGCTGGTCAGAAAAAAAAAAAAAAAGCTCATACCCTGGATCTTTTTCTCCACAGATCTCAAATTCAACACCTTACACAGATGCACCTCTGATGTCCGTTCAACTGTGTTTTTTTAGTTCACAAGTCCTGTATGAGAAACACCTGGTAAAGTCTGTTGTTACACTTCTTAGTCAACTCAAAGCGTTTTCTTCTTTTTTTTTTTCCCACATCTTTGGTTTAGATGCCCTGTGGTTTCACCAACTGTGTGACCTGAAACAGCAGCACACAGGCAAATGGTGCACTGACATGTTGAACAATAAAGCCTCTTCTAATTTTTTTTTTTTTTTTTTTTTTTTTAAGCAAATTCTGCTTCTGACAGGTGGAGCAGTGGAATTGATGAGTGAGTGGGGTAACCATTACAGGGATGTATGGAAAGGGACAGGGGAAGGTGGAGAGCTAAGAGACTCTGGAGAAATGATGATAATGATTATGACGATGACGACGACAACCACCATGATGATGATGATGATAACAACAACAACCATGATGATGATGATGATGATGACCATGGCCACAATGATGATGATGACAATGACAACGACCATGATGATGATGATGGTGATATCGAAGGAAACTTGTGCTTTTCTCTCATTATTTTTCTTGTTAGTTTTTGTTCAGTGTTGTTTTAGACGTAGGCTTTGTTTGTTTGTTTGCTTTGTTTTTGCCTTTGTTTTCTACTGTTTTGCTGTTGATGTAGGGTTTCTTTGTTAGTTGCTTTGTTTATTTCAATTTTAGCCACGAACTCTGAGCTATAAGTCGTTTATCACCAAGTCAAGTGAAAGGTTATGCTGGATGTCTTTGGACTCGTCAGAAAGAAATATCATGAGAAGGTCATTCAGCCTAGAAAGAGTAGTGGTCGTTTCAGACAGAACCTGTGTTGCAAGATCAGATGATTGAAATATGTGTATAAATTTGTGATAAGTAGTTGTACTTTGTCACCCTGACATCTTACATTACTGGGCAGGACAGATAACTATCACTCAGCGCACAGCAAGATAAATCCTCTGATCTGGAGTTGGAAAAAACACAACATGAAAATCAATAGAAATGGAGGGGGGGGGGGGGGGGGAAGACAAAAGCAATGTTGCTTTTGTTCCCCCCCTGGGAGATCACAGAGTACAAAACAGTTGCCCCAAACAATCTTCAATGACAGCAAACAAAGTGCCTGAGAATAATCCTGTGAGTACATTTTTTTTCTTCAGCATTAATATAATAATGATCCCATAACAGATGTTCACCAGGGTGCTCTATCAAAGGTCTGGTTACATGGTAAGTGTGTGACTAAAATAATGTAATGTATTAGATAAACACACACACACACACACACAGTCACACACACACACACACACACACACACACACACACACACACACACACACACACACACATCATCATCATCATCATCATCATCATCATCATCATCATGAGAAAGAGCAAAAACTTTGCAAAGAAATGGTTACAATATTTTCAGGCAATTAAATTTTGCCCATAAAAACTCCATTAAAACCTACTGAAGGCATCTGATGTTGAAACCAGGAGCACCCTCTCTGACAGATCTAGGTCATGGAAAGTGACAGACTTACATCCCGGTCCACTGCTTGGTACCAGAAACATTTAAAAGTCTCTGCAACCATAATAGACACTAAAAATAAAAGTGATGGATCTACCACCCTGAGACATCCCCAAAGAGATGTTCTGTCATGTGAATTTGTCGAAGGAAAGAAACATCAGCGCACTGATCTGTAACGGTATAGGCAAGCAAATCATAATTATCATCAACCAATGGGCGCGCCATGGGCAATGTCGTTACACTACGTCAAGCTACCATAAGTGGTTAGGAATCATGAATGATCCTTGAGCTGATGAAGAACACGCTTTATCGCACTGCCGGCCGTGTGCAGTGACCAACTTTGTCACACTGCCTCAAAGCCTCATCGCAGGCAGTGCCCTGTGCTGGTGGTGGTAGAAACTACCAGATTGTTTCATACCTTGGGCTGATTGAACTGGTAACCTTCACAGCTTTGTCACCTTTTATACGTGCAAAATGTTTTAATCAGCCCAGACTGGCTTTGTTTCAAGTTCATCACTATTCAGTTCTCCTTTAAGAAGAGAATGGACACATACATACTGTCACACACTCACACAAATGAGAGGGAGAGATGGGGGGGAGGAGGAGGGAGAGAGAGACAGACTGAGAGAGAGAGAGAGAGAGTGTGTGAGTGACAGAGAGAGATACAGAGAGAGAGAGACAGACGGAAAAAGAGACAGAGATTGGGGAGGGAAGGAGAGAGGGGAGATGAGAATAAAAGAAAGAGTGAGAGAGAGAAAGAGAGAGAGAGAGAGAGTGACCTGCAGAGAAAGAAGCTACTTGTTTTTTATACTATGACTAAACAGAAGTACCACAAAAAAGTGACAGTTTTTTTCTTTTTTAATTTGTTGGAATTCCAGCCCATGGAACTGAGTGAATGTGTGAACACATCAACATGTCAACGATGAACAAACAACACTGCACTATTCTGTCACTCATAGGAAATGGGTCAGAAACTGAGCTGTTGTTTGCTGTTGCTGGTCAAGCAGTTGCCTGTTAGTGTTAAGCATTTCTGCCAGCGTTAATAAACTTGCACATGCTCTTTCACACACAGATTTTTGCTGACTTTTAAGAACAAGATGTCCTGATTTTTTTTTTTTTCTTTTTTCCCCCATTTCATTCTTTTCTTTTACATACTATCGTAAGTGTGTTTTTCAACATACACACACACACACACACACACACACACACACACACACACACACACACACAGTCGCGCGCACACACACACACACACACACACACACACAAACTTAGCTAATTTTCTCACCAGTAGGGGTGGTGCCCTGACTATGTTGGATCATAACAGTTCCCCACCGAACACCTAAGTGACTCAGCAACAACAGAGAGTCTCCTCTGCAGGGGTGCCTCATGGCAGCATCAATGCTCCATGTGGGCTGTACTGTCAGGCATTCTGTAAGGCGATCCTGGGAGGAGCTGGAATGGACCGTGTGGTGGTAACATCAGTGAAGTGGGCATGGACGATGCTACAGTGCATGTATGCACACGCCCATGCACACACACACACATGCGCACATGCACATGCACACACACCAAACATTTTTTTTTTCAAAAGAAAGAAAAAATGTGTTCAGTCTTTCTCAAGCAAGTAATGAGCACATTTTGGCGGGGGGGGGGGGGGGGGGGGGGGGGGGATTATAATTCAATTACCATAAAGTATTAACCTGAAAAAAGTATGCTTAAAAAAAATATATGTCCAGACATGTCCCACACCCTTCTACTTCACATTTAGTTTCTCTCTTCTTTTTTTAATTCGGTAAGCAACCATTCATACTTTTTTTTTCTCTTTCAAACAAGTCATAAATCTGCAGACTGTCACAATGTACACAAATCGTAAATTCATAGAAAACTTCAGACAACATTTTGGAAAGAGAGATTCACACAAGATATATCACCTAATTCAGAAAACTGCATCTCTGGAAACTCGCTCAATTCTATTGCTTGTGACCATGTTCTGAGTTTTCATAAAAGATGAAGAAAATGGTCCTTTATCACTTCTGTCACCATCATGTTTACAACTGTTAACACTTCTATAAATTTGTTAATTGCATGATGATGTTCGTCATTCATTTGCAAAGTGGTGATGACAAAGTTTTTTTTACAGTATATGAAAAAAGAAAAAAGGCAACAACAACAAAAATCCTAGGATTTTCTTTGTCTCTGAATTATAAACAATATTGAATTCCTGTTACACGGAACCATGGTAAAATATGTCTCTCTCTCTCTCTCTCTCTCACACACACACACACACACACACACACACACACACACACAGATCTATGTCAGTATGTATTTTCATCATCATCTTTTTCAACTGAGGTTTAACCAGGTGGAGTGTGTTCATATTCATATTGTTAAAAGTCAAGACAAACACAAGGGGCCACATAAGGCTGTTACATCGTCAAAATCAACACTGTGTGTGTTGCTAAAGAAAACTGATACATGTCAATAAACCTTTTTTTTTTTCAAACACCTTAAACAGCACAGGTCTTTAAAATGGATCAGTTTTCTACAAAACCTTAAATCACACACAAAAATGGACCAATTTTCTACAAAAGCTTACACACCCCACACACACACACACACACACACACACACACGCACACGGATAAATGGACAGATAGGCAGATAAATTGATAGACAGATAGGTTTGGAGAGAGAGAGAGATGAATAGATAGAAAGACAGATAGATGAATAGATAGACAGACAGATAGACAAATTGAAACAGAGAGAGGCAGACAGACAGATCAATAGATAAATATATGGATAGACAAACAGATATATAGATAGACAGACAGATCGATGGGTATACAGATAGTTCTGTATAAATCAAATGGACAGATTTTAGGAACTCAAAAATAACACCTGACGGAATTTAAAAGTGCCCTGAAGTCTGCTGCAGTGCCAGTGGTTACAGTGTTGCTGAACACTACCTACTTTTCACCAGCATACTGTTGTTGCAGCTATTGTGTTCTGTCTGCAGCAGCCATCAGTCCACAACAATGGGTGAGGCACTTTATATTGATCCCAGATGCACCTTTTTTTTCTTCTTCTTCTTTCTTTTTTTTAAAATCAATTTGGTTCCGAGAACACAAATTCTCAAGCCATTTACACAAGAAAAAAAAAACCCACACTGTTTGGTAATGCACTGTGATTTAGTCAGGGAAAGGTTGGTTAATTTCAGGGTGAATAGGTTTTTCTTTTTCAAACTGATAATGTAATCATTTATTTTTGCTTTTATTACTTTGCACCTGACATAATTCTGGACACAAAGTTCTTGCTTCTGGTCCTTATATCTAGACTCTTGTCGTCAGATAGGCTACAGACAGCATGACAAACTTAAAAAAAAAATATATATATATATATATATACTGAATGAGAAACCTTCTTGAAAGACAAAGGGAAAAGCTGTTACAGAGTTGTCAGCACTTGTTTCGCAATTCAGCAAGCCCCCCCCCCCCCCTCCCCTTCCCAGACCCCCTTCCTCCTCCTCACTCTCCACTCATCCCCTCACACTCCGCGGCAATAAAGTGCCTAAATTTTCAAGTTAAAAATGAAAACATCTGATCGGACATTCTGCTTGTTTTGACCACAGTAAGGCGAAATCAAAGGAATGAATCATGTGAGTAGCTGGTTCCTAGCTAGCAACATATTGTATTGCATTTGGTCTCTGGCAGTCCTGATGGCCTTTGTGGTCGGCTGGTCTGTAAACAAGATGACTTGACTCTCTAACATGGATCTGAACAGTGTGTGTCAAGTGCCACACACACACACACACACACACACACACACACACACACACACACACACACACACTACATGAATACACTGATCATGAATTGTGCGCACGTGCACACACACACACACACACACACACACACACACACACACACACCCCACACACACTGTCACTTATGTTTCTCTGTCTAACACATGAATGCACTGATCATGAGCTGCACACACACAACACACACGCTATCACTTCTCTTTCTCTGTCTAACACATGAATGCGCTAATCATGAAACAGAATAGCACACAACTGAATATACTTGATGGACGACCTCCATCCTTGTCTCCCTCCTCCTCCCCCCTACCCCATCACCTTTCCTCTTTTCCTTACAGATGCAGAGGACATCTGTAAACGCGCACAGTGTAACCTCTCCAAGCAACCACCATCCTGTTCCACATAACGGCTCTCTTCCGTCAAGCTCAAAGACTTGTTTGGTTTGGGTTTTTTTTTTCCCCAGAACATTCTTCTCTTTTGGCCTTTGTCCCTAGACGTATTTGCTTTTATCTTCCAACAGACTCTCTCAACGTATCGCCCCGAACTGTGAAATCACCCCGAACTGTGAAAACAATTTCTCTGGTCATTATACTAACACATTTAGTCCAAACACTGCTTTTTTTTTTGCTTTTTTTTTTCCAATAAGTGTAGTTTTCATTCTTTTTATTTTTCATTTGAGTTTATGTTCTAAATGTAGAACACAGAGAAAGGTGAGAGGAAAACAGACAAGGAAAACAGCAGCGGCATCAAGTTACATCGACAGCAAACTCCGCAAACACCTTTCTGATCACAGTATTAACAAACTGAAGTTTGAATGGGACCAGTAGACTAGGAGTCATATGAAACAGTTTTATTTTAAAATAAAAACATACTCTGTGTTCTTTGGTTCTCTTCTTATTGTCTCTTAACTCTGGCCAGAATCACTGGGGCCACTTCTACGTTTCCAATCTCACCTTACACAAACAGACAGGTGTCCTTAAAACATATTTTACGTTAAAAAGTAAACAAAAGACATTACATATAATCAAAGATCTGGTACAAGTTGACCTTTTGATCTCAGCTTGTCTTTTTTTTTTTTTTTTTTTTTGAAACTCAAACTGATAAAATGATCGATACACTGATCAATACCAGTTATTCCCTAAAACAACTAGATGTGAACACAAAAGAGTGCTCTGCATAATCAATTTAAAAACAGAAAAGGAGAGAGAGGGAGACAGACAGAGAGAAAGAGAGGGAGTGAGGGAGGGAGAGAAAGTGGGAGAATGCATGCATGTACCCAGTGTGTGTGTGTGTGTGTGTGTGTGTGTGTGTGTGTGTGTGTGTGTGTGTGTGTCTGTCTGTCTGTCTGTCTGTCTGTCTCTGTGTCTGAGTGTGTCTATGTGTTTGTATCTATCTGTATCTGTGTGCATGTTTTCATGTATAACAAATATTTAAATAAGGCTCGTCCTTCAATTTTTTTTTTTTTTTTTAACACTTTTATGGTCATCAAATAAATCTTGGCAACCAGCTAACTGAAGACAAAAGTTTGTCATAAAAAAAACAAAAAACAACAACAACAATGCAGGAGCGCATTTTTCCACTTCAGCTTCAACAGTTTTTAATCGAAAGTATCCTTCAACATCACATTCACGTTTTTCAAAGTCTGATTTCAAATAAAAACACACTCAGCTGGAAACGCATTCCTGGATAATGCTGATTCTAAATACAGGTGTTGCACAGGATCTGGATGCACGCATATAATGTGACTCAATTCGGCTGTCATATCAAACCAGACCATCACTTTAGTGCTATGTTTTCTGCTAAACAGAAGAATCTCTCCACAGCAGTCTTCAGAAATTCATTCAGATGATGGTTTTGAATAGGAGAGGGGAGCCCGAATCGGTGAATGGACACTGGACATTCAGTACCTGGTCATCACTGAGGAAAAAATCCATGAAAACAAATAAAAGGGGTCTTAAGATTAAACATGGAAGGTCTTGAGGAATAAAATCCATGAAAACAATGAAAGGGGTCTTAAGATTAAACAGGGAAGGTCTTCAGGAATAAAATCCATGAAAACAATGACAGGGGTCTTAAGATTAAACATGGAAGGTCTTCAGGAATAAAATCCATGAAAACAGTGAAAGGGGTCTTAAGATTAAACATGGAAGGTCTTCAGGAATAAAATCCATGAAAACAATAAAAGGGGTCTTAAGATTAAACATGGAAGGTCTTCAGGAAAAAAATCCATGAAAACAATAAAAGGGGTCTTAAGATTAAACATGGAAGGTCTTCAGGAATAAAATCCATGAAAACAATGAAAGGGGTCTTAAGATTAAACATGGAAGGTCTTCAGGAATAAAATCCATGAAAACAATAAAAGGGGTCTTAAGATTAAACAAGGAAGGTCTTCAGGAATAAAATCCATGAAAACAATAAAAGGGGTCTTAAGATTAAACAAGGAAGGTCTTCAGGAATAAAATCCATGAAAACAATGAAAGGGGTCTTAAGATTAAACATGGAAGGTCTTCAGGAATAAAATCCATGAAAACAATAAAAGGGGTCTTAAGATTAAACAAGGAAGGTCTTCAGGAATAAAATCCATGAAAACAATAAAAGGGGTCTTAAGATTAAACAAGGAAGGTCTTCAGGAATAAAATCCATGAAAACAATGAAAGGGGTCTTAAGATTAAACATGGAAGGTCTTGAGGAAACAAAATCCATGAAAACAATGAAAGGGGTCTTAAGATTAAACATGGAAGGTCTTCAGGAATAAAATCCATGAAAACAATGAAAGGGGTCTTAAGATTAAACATGGAAGGTCTTCAGGAATAAAATCCATGAAAACAATAAAAGGGGTCTTAATATTAAACAGGGAAGGTCTTGAGGGGAAAAAAAATCTATGAAAACAATAAAAGGGGTCTCGGATAAATTAAAACAGGAAAGGTCTCAGATAAATGAAAGCAGGAAAGGTCTTTGATAGAATTAAAACAGGAAAGGTCTTTGACAGAATTAAAACAGGAAAGGTCTTAGACAAAATGAAAACAGGCAAGGTCATAGATAAATTAAAACAGAGAAGGTCTTTGCTGAGATGTTTCTGGATCTATTTGAGTTTCCAAAGTTATAAGTATGGCATCGGAAATTGGACTCGCTCCAGAACTGTCTTCTCCGTGCTATGGTTCTCTGACAGTGGCACTGTGCAACCTATCCCGAGTTCACAAATGATTGTTAACCTCTGCCTCTCATCTAATCTGGGTTAAAGTACAAAACTAGTAAGCAAGATCAATGAGTGGACAGGTTATGGATGACAAACAAACAAACAAAAACAAAACAAAACAAAAATGCTGCTCACAGAAATCTGGGATGCACACTCTTCCTCTGCCTTGTACAAACAAGTACAAACAAATACAAACCCACACAGACACAACACAAACTATTGAAAAACACTACACACACACACACACACACACACACACACACACACACACACACACACTAAAAACAAACAGAAAAAGACTTAAGACTTCACCCAGGCTAATATAGAATGCCTTTGCTATACTTTTTGCTTTATTACTTGTTAACTTTCTCTAAGTTATTTGCTGAAGTTTTTGCTCTAAAAAAATATGTATAGTTGTTTTTTCTTATTTGATTTATTTGTCTGACATATACAATATGACTCTAGATTTAGAAACAATGGGCTTTTGTTGTCATTGTTGTTTTCTGCCATTCATAGTATAATGTATTCTCATTTTGCTGGTTACAGTTTATAAGAACACACACACACACACACACACACACACACACACACACACACACACACACTTTTGTCTTTGCTTGATAATAGTCTAACAAATAAATTAATCAATTGCACCTGCAGTGTTATAAATACAGGTGCAGTGATCGACTTATAAACTTCTTACATTCCTTGTCAGATTCAGTGTGTTGTTGTATGCACAGCCCTTTAAAATGAGTTAATGTTTAGAAGATATATTCCTGATGATGCACATGTAGATGTTCATAAGAAATGATCTTTTTTCCCCCTACAATAATTAGACAGGATTCTTGTTCTTCTTGTGTACATAATACCTCATTACTTATCAATATTGCCTTCGAGTTTTATTTAGTATTTTTTTTTTTTAATACTGCCTTAGAGTTTTATTTAGTTGTTTTTTGTTGTGGGTTTTTTTTTTTTTTTTTTTTTTTTTTGCCTTTTCACCCCTTCTCTTTTTTTGTTACATCTTTGCTTTTTACTTGCCTAACACAAAAGTAACATGTTTTGTGATAATAAATCCATTCGTTTAATCATTTATGTGTTTCTAATTTCAACGTTAGTTTTATTCAAACAATAACAAAGATCACATAAATGTTAGGAAAAAAAAAAAGAAATGGTCTTGCACATTAAAAAGGAAAGAAAAAGAAAAACGGATCACAATTTAAAAAAAAAAAATTTAAATTAAGAAAACAGTGAAGCATTTCATGGACAAACTGTTGCTGAGCTAAAACAAACAAACAAACAAACTTGCAATCATTGAAAGACAATGAAAAAAAAAAAAAATGTAAACAAAAATTCACCAACCTGCCAATCTTTTTTCTGTTCAAGATGCAAGTTGTGCAATGCCAGCCTTCCTGCTGGTTCCATCCCTTTCTCTCTCTCTCTCTCTCCTCCTCACGCCCCCACACTCTCTCCCCAACCTACTCCTCCCCCAACCCACTCTCCCTGCCCCACCCTCTCCCCTCCTCCCCCTCTCCTCTTTGCCACAACGCTGCGAACAACACCACCATCTAACCCTTACAGTTACAGTCTGTCGGCAGTGTCCCTGACTGATTTGATGTTCTTCGAAAGGAAGTGAAAGAAAGAAACAAAACAAAACAAAACAATGCAGTTGACTGGTCTTTGTAAAATCTGACTGGCACAATCCGATTTTCACACAGTGATCATCGTGAAGTACTAAATACATAGCATTTTGACTTCTCTTCAAGACCATTTTACATTAAATTATGAAGCAAACTATGCACACACACACACACACACACACACACACACACACACACACACACACACACACTGATGAAGAAAAAAGTACATTATAGTTATACATTACATTACTATGGCAAAATATACCTGAAGTGATCAACACACAACAACAAGATGCAGTAGAAAGCCTTAATAGGTTAATTCTATACACAATGTGAAACAGATTTAAATTTATACACATTCAAACGTGTGTGGTTCGGATGTTAAACAACGGATATCACGATGCCAAATTCAATACTCTCCAGATCACAGTAGCTTTAAAAAGATGAATACTGTCATTCACAAAAAAGAAAAAAAATCCAAAAATGTGTTTGGTGACTGTCTAATCCAATGTAGTGTCATTGGAAAAAAAAGAAAAAAACAAACAAATCAAATGAATATGTGCAATGACCTGGAAATACCATGTAAATGCTCATGAAAAACTAAATATAAAGCCATACATATGGACAATGCACATAAATAAAAACTGTCCCATGTAACTCCCTCACTCCCCACCTTCTTCTTCCCATCCCTCTCTCCCAGTTTTACTGATTCCTATGATCAATACAGTGCATTGTATGTATTTTCATTTATCATCTGTGTTCTTTTCATTTTAAAAAAAAAGAAAAAAATCTGTTTAGAACAATTTTTGTAAATCCCATTTTAGTTGAACGGAAACCTCAAGTGAGATACTGAAACAAAAATATTAACATATATAAAGCCAGGCAATGTTAGCTCACACGGTCAAATTGTGAGAGAAAAAAAAAATTAAATACCAATGATGCTCAACTTATGCTGCTTGCAGCACCTGGCTGCCATAGCCCACTAAACAAAACATAAAGCTTTAACCTGGGAAAATTTGATTTAATCATCTTTATATACTACTTGTAAGCAAACAAGTTCCACTATGGCTCTAGTAGCTAAAGTTGGTTTCTTTGTTTATCATCAATTTTACTTGCATTTCAACAATTCAGTTTCCATCTTCACTTTCATTCTACTAGCTTTTTCTGAAGCAGGCAGCACAAATTGCTGTTTGTACTAGTATGGTTCATGACATTATGACAAAAATTTGAATCATAGGCCTAATCAGGTTGATGGTATGTTACTTTTTGTTCTTTGGTCTGTGATAGTCAAAAATGATGATGATTAAATTGTCTTTTACCTTATCAAGATTTGTGCTTTGATTCAAATGAGTGTATCTACAGATCTATAACCTTATGTTTTTGGTTCAGTTTGTGAATTGCAGTCAGTCAGTTCAAGTGTTTTTTGTTTTTTTTCCTTTTAATTTGTTGGTTGATGGAATTTTCTTCCTTTTTTTCTGTTTTCTTTCTTTCTTTCTCTTTTCCTGTTTGTTTGCGTGTTAGTTCATGATCGCGTGTTGGCTCTACACATTCCATCAAATGATGAAAAAAATCTTAAATGAAGAAAGAATTATCCTTTGTAAAAACGTACGCTTCCTTGTAAGCTCCACTTCGAAATGCAGAATCCTAATCCTACACATATCTTGATTCACAGCACGTTATCACCACCAGCATCACAACTGTCACTGACAATGAAGTCAAAAGTGTACCAGCGCACTGACACTACAGTACACAGACACCGAGATAATCAACAGATAATTCGCTCTTTGTAGACTTACCAAGTGGAGAGAGTGCGTCGACTTGCGAGCGAGCTTGACTGCTCTGTGTAAACAAAGCGCCAGCGTGTTGGGACTGTTACACGCCCACACCGCGACACAAGGCGCTAAAGACTGAAATTAGAGTACAAGCAGGCCACTCGAGTGCTCCGGATTTCCTGCACTGGAAAACGCCAGTCCCCGCACTCTCGGCACATGTTCAGCCCGTCTCTTTTTACACAGTGCGCCAACAAGCAGAACAATAACATACTCTCAACCTACCACTGAAGAATAATCTGGCGTTGCCTTGACGACGCTCACGATTCCCGGGATCTAATAATGTCGTTTTATTAGCGAACACAAAAGGAAGACGAAATTCGATATCCGCTGGCATCAGATGATGCAGACGATCTTTTCACTTTCAAGAGACGCGCCAAACGCAAATCCCTACAACTTCAACAAGTCCAAAACTTACCTTCGGCTCCGGATTGACGGCAGTAGGCGTACTCGCGGCGACCCAAGCTTCGGCTAGCGTCTCAAATGTTGAATGAATGTCCATTTTTGTGCACAGAATCCTCTCACTTTCTCGCAGCCTGGGCGGAAAGCTCTCCGCAACAAAGGCACAATATGTTGGAGAAGGATTATCGCTGAGGTGGGTTAGTCTTATCGTCTGCAACCCGTGCAGGGCGAAGAAAACTGGTAGTTGCGGTTGACATCCATTTTGTGTTCACGATCGGTGAGATGTTTGCGTTTTGACACCGCCCGCGATTGTCCGGTGCCGATCTCTAACCTCGCTAAGATAAAGCCATATCCTAAGAGGATTAGAGGTCGCATCGTGCATGTAAATAACTCGGATCAATGCGGAGAAAGAAAATAGTGCGCCGCGCTGCCGCTGCTACAGTGGCGCGGGGGGCGGAGTTAACATTATTTATGGCTGACAAGCATTGGTTAAGATAGAAGAACAGTCTGTTTAAGAATCAAAGTATTCACTTGACTGTTTTCTGAACACGCCTCGTGTTTTCGCGATGTAGTTCACGCGCAACAATCGAGCAGCGTGCGTGCATTGCGCTGATCCGTGAGAAAGGGCACTTGTCAGGATTAGCATGTGACGGCCTTTGACCTAATAGACTTGACCTAAATTAGAAGGAAGTTAATTTTTAGGTTGTTAAGAACGGAAAAATACGTGTTTAATTAATGCAAGTTCATGCGATTCACTAGTGTTTATTTCTTGACTATTTTGTGTCTCCTCTTGCAAAGTCTCGCCAATGCGTGTTGGTTTGCTGGAGTTGGACAAAAATGGCGGAGGTGTGCTGGTCCGTCGCGTTGGCACTTTCATTGGTGGCATTTGCCATGTGTGCAGAATATGAAAATGGACAAAAGGTATCGGGTTTTATGTCGTTTGTTTGTATCAGTCTGTAATCTGGATGTGATCGAGGATCGGTTTTGGTCGGATAGATAATCATTGTTTATTTTTCAAATCATCGATGTAAACAATAACATTGCTGTTTATATGACAAACGCAGTCAGTTGTGAAACGCGTCTTCCCATCCAGGCAGTCACCTCTCCAGTCACTTTCGCCATTTGCCTCGCACACATAGTTAAACTGGTCTAGGATTAAATGCAGAACACATTTGAATACAGTTCCTCCCTCCCCCCCTCTCTCTCTCTCTCTCTCTCTCTCTCTCTCTCACACACACACACACACACACACACACACACACACACACACACACACACGCGCGCGCGCACACACACACTCACACACACACGCGTACACACACAGTGACATGCATGCACATGTGCACACACTCGCATGCGCCCTCACAAATGATGAATGTTTTCATTTCAAGAATACTTTGTACAATATATGTACTGATGAACATTCATAGTTCAGCCATTGAATGATGAATGCAGAGCAAACCGCAACTGAACTTAATTAGTAAGAAAGGCTGAGACTGTGAGAACCCAGTGATAATCAATTACATCAATGAGTCTTCTTTAGAAATGCTCTCAAGGTCAATTACCATTACAACTAAGGGTACTGCACACATACATGTCACAATGCACACACACAAACATTTAGTGCTTGTTTTTAACATTTCTGTGTTTGTTTATAAGTAAAACCCAAAGATTTTTTTGTATGCAATCTTTAAGTGCAAACCATCGAGGGGAGGTAATTTTTGTGTGATCTCCAGAAGCTCAGCGTGAAAGCTGAACCGGTAATAAATTGTGACTTTTGTCTTAAGACTAGGCTAGACTGCTGCATGAACAATATGTAAGTTACACAGATTGGGTGTATTGGCAGTCCTACCACTTTTTCATGTGCTAGTGCATGCATTTGTATGTGTCAATGACAAGTGCCGTTATCAGTGCGTGCACTTGCTTTCTGAACACATCCAGTGTCAGAAAATGCATCACAAACTATGATTTTGTATTCCTTTATGTTTAAAATGATGGTAACAAAATAAATTATGAATGAATAACCAGCAGAGAGTCAAAGTTCAGTTTGAACCTAAAACCGATGGCTTTCTTTGGAGGAGCAGTGACTGAATATGACTAGACGCCCAACTTTTCTTTCATTACAGAAATACAGCCTAGTCCTATATCAGTCTGCAACTTTCAGTTCTCTTTCTCCCTCTCTCTCTCTCTCTCTCGAATTTTGATCTAGGCAACACCAGTTTCTTCTCCCTCCAAGTGAAAGAAGAGGTACTAATGTTAGTTTACATGAACACAAAAGACTCATAAGTGGTGGGAATTTTACCAGAGGCATGTCTTTCTCTGTTTCTAAACCAAGGCATCACTCGGACAGCATGTCCTACAGCTTTTCCCCTTTTGTGGTGGTAATCACATCTGCTCTTGCTTTCTCATCTGAAACTGAAAGTCTTAGGGCTGTCAAAATCGAGCAATGACTGGCAGGTCTTATGTGATCATCTAGTGCACTTTGTGGATTTGAAAGTATTAACATGGATGATAAGTTGAGTGTGGAGGTGTTTTTTTGTTGTTGTTGTTTTTTTTAATAAGTGTCTAATATGACCGGGTTGAAAAGACAGTAAATAACCCACTGAACTGAACTGTAGTACACTTTGCTGGAAATTTTTGCACCCTGTTGTGAAATTGTTTGTTTGGATTTCTCTTCACTGCAAAACATTTATCCACCTTCTTAAATCATCCGTGGGTGAAATTGGTTTCGTGATTCTCGGGAATTACATGCTGCAGTTGTTTAGTGACAGTTTTGCTTTCCTGCAATTTAAAACATGAATGATGAGCTGAATCACTGGCTACTGCCACGGCTGGATTTGTACCACTTATCATCCCCCCCCCCCCTCCTCCCACCCCCCCTCCCACCCAAACCAAAACAAACAAAAAAAGTCAGCTTAACTTAGCTGGCCCACATCAGATCATAGTAGGTAGCAGCTGCTAAAAATTTTAAAGTGAGAAATAACTTTATATTCTTATACAACTTAAAAACAAAACAAAACAAACAAAAAAAACCGTAACATTTCACAAAAAAAGTAACTGAATATTTTCATTAGGTCTGAAGTTATGATGTTTCAAGTCATAGTTTCTTTTTCAGTGTCATCGATTTTCCAACCGTTTAACAGACTTCATCAGTTCATGATATTTCATACAGCAGCATAGAGGAATATTAAGGATTTTATATGTTGATTGCATAAAACTATCATGATATTTCTCACCTTTGTTCTCAGGTATAATTTAATGTTTTCAAAAGTGGGTTCCTGTGTTCTCATATTTTTGGGATAACTCATACACACACACTCACACAGGGGTTTCAGTGGCAGGAATGGCTGAATAAGTAGATGAATGAATAATAAACAGGTGCCCAGTTGATAAGGCCTTGGAGGAGATGTAGAATGCATTGGTATTCATTTTTACATTTGAGACTGCAGAGTACCTGAGTAAAGTCCATGACGCTGGAGACAGAAATTCGAAAATGAAATTTAGACAAAAGGAAAAGTGAAAAAGGTCGAACCCCAGGCGAACTGTGGAAGGGGCGTAATTTATTGTAGATCATTTTCAAGGGACATAACTTTTCGTCACACCCATAATCCGATTGCCCATTTCCCAGCTAAGTGACATGAAGACTTTGCCCTGTATTAGTCAAGAATAATTGTCCTGGTATAATGCATACAAAAATATTCAATCAGTGACACATTATTGACACTTAGAAAAATGCCAGTCAATTATGTTTTATTCTAAAGGAGAACACCTTTGATGCCAAGTCCGTGGCCATTGTTATAACTGGGTAAGGGAATTTTCGAGTTAACCGTCTTTGTCTTGGGGTGCGAGCTTACCCAAGGATCGTGTTGAGAGGGTAAGACTGCTGACACCACAGTCAAATATCAGACACGCATCGTCCCTGTAAGGGGATCGGGTGCAATTTTTGAGGCCCTCTGGGTAGAGGGTTGAAAGTTATATCTGTGGTTAAAACAAGTAGAAAATGACATTATCATAAATTAATCGTCAATGAAGTAGGGTTAAATTCTATTTGTAAGACATGTAGCAACTAATTGTCATTGTCAGAGAGTAACAATCACTAAACTAGGTTTCTTTACATTGGTGTCTACGTTTTCAGAGGCAAGGCCTGTTGCAAATCAAGTAGAAAATGCCATGTGACAGAACACAATTCATGTATTTAATGTTACTTTGGATGAACTTTCACAACCCAAAAAAGCCATGACTGTGTTGAGGTCTCATCCAGACAAGGAATATTGGCTCTTAGGCAGGCCTAAACGAAGGGTTCTCAATTCAGGATTGAACAATCGTCATTGCTGCCAACATAGTATCTAATGTTTACACTTTGATTTCCTGTTTTTTCCTCTTTTTTCTCCTCCCAGCTTCCTCTTGTTGAAATCCCTATTGAGTCCTTACAGTGACTGAGAATTTGTTCCCCTGCACTTGCTTTCCCCCCATGATTTTACTTGTTTGTTCTCAGCAAATGTGAAAAAGGCCTATAGATTAAGATTCTTATTTTGGTGTTAGTAATGTGCACTTTTTAATTCAGTATTTCGTCATTCATTTTGATGTTTTAACCTCCACCTGCTCTCATTATATTTCGAAACAGGGTATGCTTTGAATTCCAAGGATGCTGCTACATGTCTTGCTTTCATTTATTACAGAGCATTGTGATAAATATGATCTAATGAAAGAAAGAGTGATCCCAAGTGAATGGGAGTTGACCGTAAGTGTATATGTATAACCTCCATGAATTAATTCTTCACTGAAAGGGTTAGAAGAATTTAGAACATGAAAGGAAAAAAATTCTTAGGACACAGTATCACTTCATTTGAAAAAAAGTTGTGTGATACATCTGACCTCTATGCAGACAGATTTAAAAGAGAGACAGAAATTTAAAGGAGGAAACTGCAAAATTAAAAGAAAAAAAAAAAAGCATATAGTAACAGAACCATTCTTCACTGTGAAAATGATTTTTGCTGTTGATATCAAGTGGGTGATTCTTGCTCAGTACAGCAGCTGACAGAACTATATTCACTTTTTTTTTCAGCACTAATTGTATACATGTGCACATGCAGGCATACAGTCACACACACACGCACGCACGCACACACACAACATAGAGTAGGAGTGGGTGATGAGCTTAGTTCAGTGGTTTTTCATCAGAGACATAGATTAGTTCTGTGCAATTATGATTTTAGTGTTAGTATGCCAGAAGAATTTACTGTAAAAAAATAAAATAAAATAAAATCCTTCAAGCCAGATGGCTCCCAATTTTGTATCAGAAGTTATCTGTAGATGTTTGCTGTGCATGTTTCTCCGTTTTGTTGACATGCACTACTGACAATTGTTGCTCATCTGCTTTTTTAAAAAAAAAAAGAAGAAGAAGAAAAAAAAAAAACATAGGAATTGATTGTAACGTTAATGTTGGCTTCCTGAAGTTTGAAGTGATTGCAAGTAATCTATGACAGCCTGCACTGCTTTTTACACGGTTGTTATCAAGTCAGTGGTGTATGTGCCAGCAAATTGTCCACAGTCATTGAAAAGGACAGTTGGTTACTGCTTGACACAAGCCAAACAAAGGAATTAAAACTTTTGGCAGGCATGTCAATTGTCCACTTTCAGCAGATTTCCAGCCTTTTTGTCCCAGCTCATTTCCTCGTGTTTTTTTTTTTGCTGTTCAAAGTCTTTGCAGTGCCGCCCCACTCCCTGATTTTTGTTCCCCTGATACCTTCACAAAACCAGAATGAGAACTCGTCGAAAAAGAAAATGTATTTGAAATCTTTTATTTTGCTATGTGAGACAGGTTTTCTTGAGCTCTTGCTGTAGTTTCCTTCCCACCTTGCACAGCACTTTCCACTCACCCCCCCCCCCCCCCCCCCCCCCCCCCACTGCAGTTGTAATTTTCCTCCCCACTGCAATTGTAATTTTTCCTCCCCACTGCAATTGTAATTTTTCCTCCCCACTGCAATTGTGATTTTTCCTATCTTCTGCCTTCCAGAAGTTAACACGCACGTTTTCGGCTTGAACTGAAACACTTGGATGACAGTCAGGCAGTGTTTGCTGTAATAAATGACACTAAATGTTGCACCTTAATGCTCATGCCTTCCCAAATGACCTGTATGAGAATTGTAGGGGGTCACCCTTGATGGAGGGATTTGGCTGGATAAGTAGTGGACTGGTAGTGGTGGAGTAGGGTTGAAAAGTACGTTAAGGTGCAGTCAAGCAGACTGCAGCAGTCAAGAATTGTCCCATGGCCTGTCTTTCATGACATTGTATGTTGTTTATAGCCTAACCGACCGCAGGGATCTTATCAGAGCTGTGACCATGTCAGAATCGATAGGACATATATATGCAGGTTAAAACGAAAACAAAGAAAGTGAGTTCTCAGTCATGGTAGTTGTTCCACCTGTTTTCTCTCTCTCTCTCTCTCTCTCTCTCTCTCTCTCCTCTCTCTCCTCTCTCTCTCTCTCTCTCTCTCTCTCTCTCTCTCTCTCTCTCTCTCTCTCTCTCTTTTTGTTGCAACCACACAGAGGAAATGGCACCAGGCACAGTTTATTGTAGTGACGCACTTTTTACTCATACCAACCATTTTAAAGGAAAAGGAGGCTCCAAGATGCATATATGTGATAAACCATTCACTGGTTCAGCATTACTATCTTTTGATTGAGTGTTAAGATGTTCAAGAGGCACAACTGCCTCCCTTCACAGGGTCAGGGCATTTCAAGTTATATGTTTGAGATGTCAAAATGTGTATCATATACATGTGTGTGTGTGTGTAAGTGTGTATGTGTGTGCGCACGCATGAGCATGTGTGTGTATGCGTGCACATGTGTGTGTGTGCGTATGTGTGTGTGTGTGCTCGTTGTTTTATATGCATAGGTCATGTGTGCATGTGTATTTATGTGAAAGCACGCATGCATGCACGTTGTGCTGTACAGTTTTATGTAATGTACCAAATACACATGCTACTTCATATGTGTCATCAACCCCAACAGATAGAACTCTACGTGAACAAGGTGGGGCCGTATTTCAACCCCCATGAGACCTACCACTACTACACCCTGCCTGTCTGTACGCCTGAAAAGGTAAGTCAGTGAGACCAACACCACTACTACACCCTGCCTGTCTGTACACCTGAAAAGTAAGTCAGTGTGACCCACACCACTACTACACCCTGCCTGTCTGTACACCTGAAAAGTAAGTCAGTGAGACCCACACCACTACTACACCCTGCCTGTCTGTACACCTGAAAAGGTTAAGTCAGTGAGACCCACACCACTACTACACCCTGCCTGTCTGTACACCTGAAAAGGTTAAGTCAGTGTGACCCACACCACTACTACACCCTGCCTGTCTGTACGCCTGAAAAGTAAGTCAGTGAGACCCACACCACTACTACACCCTGCCTGTCTGTACACCTGAAAAGTAAGTCAGTGAGACCCACACCACTACTACACCCTGCCTGTCTGTACACCTGAAAAGTAAGTCAGTGAGACCCACACCACTACTACACCCTGCCTGTCTGTACACCTGAAAAGTAAGTCAGTGAGACCCACACCACTACTACACCCTGCCTGTCTGTACACCTGAAAAGTAAGTCAGCGAGACCCACACCACTACTACACCCTGCCTGTCTGTACACCTGAAAAGGTAAGTCAGTGTGACCCACACCACCACTACACCCTGCCTGTCTGTACACCTGAAAAGGTTAAGTCAGTGTGACCCACACCACTACTACACCCTGCCTGTCTGTACACCTGAAAAGGTAAGTCAGTGTGACCCACACCACTACTACACCCAGCCTGTCTGTACACCTGAAAAGGTTAAGTCAGCAAGACCCACACTGCTACTACACCCTGCCTGTCTGTACACCAGAAAAGTAAGTCAGTGAGACCCACACCACTACTACACCCTGCCTGTCTGTACACCTGAAAAGATAAGTCAGTGAGACCCACACCACTACTACACCCTGCCTGTCTGTACACCTGAAAAGGTTAAGTCAGTGTGACCCACACCACTACTACACCCTGCCTGTCTGTACACCTGAAAAGGTTAAGTCAGCAAGACCCACACCACTACTACACCCTGCCTGTCTGTACACCTGAAAAGGTAAGTCAGCGTGACCCACACCACTACTACACCCTGCCTGTCTGTACACCTGAAAAGGTTAGTCGGTGAGACCCACACCACTACTACACCCTGCCTGTCTGTACACCAGAAAAGGTTAAGTCAGCAAGACCCACACCACTACTACACCCTGCCTGTCTGTACACCTGAAAAGGTTAAGTCAGCAAGACCCACACTGCTACTACACCCTGCCTGTCTGTACACCAGAAAAGGTAAGTCAGTGAGACCCACACCACTACTACACCCTGCCTGTCTGTACGCCTGAAAAGGTAAGTCAGTGAGACCCACACCACCACTACACCCTGCCTGTCTGTACCCTGAAAAGGTAAGTCAGTGAGACCCACACCACACTACACCCTGCCTGTCTGTACACCGAAAAGTAAGTCAGTGAGACCACACCACTACTACACCCTGCCTGTCTGTACACCTGAAAAGGTTAAGTCAGTGAGACCCACACTGCTACTACAACCCTGCCTGTCTGTACACCAGAAAAGTAAGTCAGTGAGACCCACACCACTACTACACCCTGCCTGTCTGTACACCTGAAAAGTAAGTCAGTGAGACCCACACCACTACTACACCCTGCCTGTCTGTACACCTGAAAAGGTAAGTCAGGAGACCCACACCACTACTACACCCTGCCTGTCTGTACACCTGAAAAGGTAAGTCAGTAGACCCACACCTACTACACCCTGCCTGTCTGTACACCTGAAAAGTAAGTCAGTGAGACCAACACCACTACTACACCCTGCCTGTCTGTACACCTGAAAAGTAAGTCAGTGGACCCACACCACTACTACACCCTGCCTGTCTGTACACCTGAAAAGGTAAGTCAGAGAGACCCACACCACTACTACACCCTGCCTGTCTGTACACCTGAAAAGTAAGTCAGTGAGACCACACCACTACTACACCCTGCCTGTCTGTACACCAGAAAAGTAAGTCAGTGAGACCCACACCACTACTACACCCTGCCTGTCTGTACACCTGAAAAGGTTAAGTCAGTGAGACCCACACCACTACTACACCCTGCCTGTCTGTACACCTGAAAAGGTAAGTCAGTGAGACCCACACCACTACTACACCCTGCCTGTCTGTACACCTGAAAAGGTAAGTCAGTGAGACCCACACACTACTACACCCTGCCTGTCTGTACACCGAAAAGTAAGTCAGTGAGACCCACACCACTACTACACCCTGCCTGTCTGTACACCTGAAAAGTAAGTCAGCAGACCCACACGCTACTACACCCTGCCTGTCTGTACCCAGAAAAGTAAGTCAGTGAACCACACCACTACTACACCCTGCCTGTCTGTACACCTGAAAAGTAAGTCAGTGAGACCCACACCACTACTACACCCTGCCTGTCTGTACACCTGAAAAGTAAGTCATGAGACCCACACCACTACTACACCCTGCCTGTCTGTACACCTGAAAAGTAAGTCATGAGACCACACCACTACTACACCCTGCCTGTCTGTACACCTGAAAAGGTAAGTCAGTGAGACCCACACCACTACTACACCCTGCCTGTCTGTACGCCTGAAAAGGTTAAGTCAGTGTGACCCACACCACTACTACACCCTGCCTGTCTGTACACCTGAAAAGGTAAGTCAGTGAGACCCACACCACTACTACACCCTGCCTGTCTGTACACCTGAAAAGGTTTAAAGTCAGTGAGACCCACACCACCACTACACCCTGCCTGTCTGTACGCCTGAAAAGGTAAGTCGGTGACACCAACACCGCTACTACACCTGCCTGTCTGTACTGCTAAAGGTAAGTCAGTGAGACCAACACCGCTACTACACCCTGCCGGTCTGTACACCTGAAAAGGTAAATCAACAAGACCTACCACAACTACACCCTGCCTGACTCTGCACCTGAAAAGTAAGTCAGTGAGGCTTATCACTTCAACACGGCCTGACTGCACACCTGAAAAGGTAAATCATTGAGGCTTATACCACTATTATCACCTGTCTGTAAACCTGAAAAAGTAAGCTCAGTGAGAGCTACCATTAAGACACCCTGCCCCTCTGTGTACCTGAAAAAAAGAAAAAGTCAGTGAGGGATACCACCAGTACACTCTGCCTATCTGCATAGCTGAAACAATAAATCAGCAAGGCCGCTACTCTACTCCCTACCTGTCTGTATACCTGAAAATCCAAATCAGTGAGACCTCCACTTCTATGCCTCGCCTGCCTGTGCACCTGAAAAGGTCAGTCAGGGAGACTATGCCTCGCCTGCCTGTGCACCTGAAAAGGTCAGTCAGGGAGACTAATGCTGCGCCACTCTGCCTGTACACCTGAAACAGTAAATCAGTGAGGCCTGCCACCACTGTGACACTCCGTCTGTAAACCTGAAAATGTGTGTCAGTGAGAGCTGCCACTGATGCGCCCTGCCCCTCTGTATATATCTGAAAAAGTAAATCGGGAAAAGCAAATCAGTGAGGCCTACCACCATCACAGTCAGCCTATCCTACACCCAAAAAAGGTCAGTCAGTGAGGCCTACCTCTACAGCACCCTGCCTATTTTTAACCCCTGAAAAGTCTTAGTCAGAGAGACCTATCACTACTACACCTGCCTGTTTGTACACCTTAGAAGGAAAATCAGTAAAACCTACCTGTACCATATCCTGCCAGTCTGCCCCCCCCCCCCCCCCCCCCCCCCCCCCCCCCCGCAAAAAAAAAAAAGGAATACCTACCATCACTATATCTTGGCTGTATGTACACCTGAAAAGGAAATCAGTGAGATGATACGACCTAGGTGACTATTGCTACTCGGCAGATTGCTCTGAGTGGGTATGAAAAAAAAAATCTATTCAACTTTGCGCATGCACAAAAGCACAGGCGCATGTACTTGCAAATGTGAGTGTACGTGTGTGTTGTGTGCCCATGTGTGTGTGTGTGTGTGTGTGTGTGTGTGTGTGTGTGTGTGTGTGTATGAGTGATATAGAATACAAATATCAACATTTGCCAAAAAATTATTTTGAAAAATTCAAGTTTTAAAACGGTGAAAAAAGTTGAAGAAAATTCTAGTTTTGGTTAAGTGAAGAAGTTAATATAAAAATTGCGTATGTATGAATTAAGATTATATTCTTTCGATAAATTATGAAAACATTTTTCAAAACGTGTTTGAAAATTCAGTTTACCCAGTTTGAGGGTCATGAAAGAATGTGTGTGTGTGTGTGTATGCATGCGTGCATACGCACAAACATGTGTGTACATGTATAATTTAACATAGGTATGTATCTGTGTGCGGACAGATAGAGCACAAGAGCCTGACACTGGGAGAGGTGCTGGATGGAGATCGTATGGCCATGTCCCTGTACAACATCGTTTTTAAACGTGAGTTCTATACATGCTATGAGGACGACTCTTGACTGTGGTGGTTTTGAATATGAATTTTATACTTGTACGTCTCTGTACAATATTAGTATTGAATGGGAGTGTTACACATCTCTGTACAAACACTGGTTTGGAATATGCGTTTCATGCGTAGTGTGGAGATGTCTTTTTACAACGTTTGTTTTAAATGTTGGGTTTATACATAGTCTAAAGATATCTATGTGTAGCATTTGTTTTTAAGTATGAGTCTTTCAGTTACTTTGTGTAGGGCAGTATTCATACAACATTGATTTTTAAGCGTAGACGTTTTCAAACTATGGCAACATTTGTGTGGAAGATTGGTTTTTAATTTGAATATCATACATTGTGTGGCAGTGTGTCTGCTCACCTTTGGTTTTTATGCCAATACATTGTGAATATATTGTAAGGAGTGTCTTTGCACATGATTGGTGTTAAACTTCACTCTTCCAGATACACTGGATGGCAGTGTCCTTGTGTGTCAGTGGTTTTTAGAATAGGAATCTTTGATCCTCTTCTGCCGTCACAAGGGTCAACAATGTGCATACCCAGTTGAGAAGACTTGAATTGTTTGCTATTGTTTTGTTTGGGTTTTTTTTTTTTTTTTTTTTGGGGGGGGGGGGGGGGGGGGGGGGCATATTCTTGTTGTGGTAGTACCTTTACTTCTGATTTGAACCGTAGGCTGAAATTTTCTTTGTAGGTGTGTTAGCAACTTCATTGAAGGTTGGATCTTTTTTTGTTTGGAAAAGGAGAGCAGATCTGTCTTTCAAGGTAAATCTAACATGGACAGGCGGAGACATGTTCCAGAACAGAAGGGAAAACGCCTTTTGAATTGATTAGGAAGTGGTGGTGAAGGAAGGGTGCGGAGGGAGGAAGCTTTATGAATAGAATCTTTATCGAGAGGCTTTGACCGTATGTGAACAACTGAATCTGAATCTGGTTGTCACACTGATGGGGCGGTGTACATGTGTGCAGAGGATGTGGACCGACAGGAGCTGTGCAAGAGAGAGTACTCGGACAGAGACCTGGAGAAACTGCGAAATGCTGTGGAGGACCTTTACTACTTTGAGTTTGTGCTGGGTCAGTCTCTGTGTGTCTGTGTGTCTCTGAGGATGTGATTGTGTCGCTGTCTGTGTGCATAAGTGTGTATTTGTGTCGTTGATTGTGTGTTTACATAACCGTCTCTCGACTGAAACAGGAACTCGTTATCAAAAGAATGAACGTTTATGTGAAGACTGTAGCAGTATGGGTGTCTTTGGTGATAAGTATCATTTAACTGAGTGTCAGAAATATGACAATAAGCATCTGCTCTTTGTTACCAAAAAAAAAAAAAAAAAAAGATCGGTTTCTTGCTTCAGGAAAGTGATGTCAGGAGGGGAAACCAAAAAAGAGCAGTTGAACCATACATTTTTTTTCATTTTAAAAATCAGGAAAGTGATGTAATCTTCTGTTTCTTTTGTGTTTGAACAGAGTGATAATCTCATCAGGTACTTGCACGGAAAACCATGCATACATTGCATTTTTTCCCCCACAAATGCAGTTTACATTTTTAGACAAATTTGTTTTCAAAGCATGAACTTTAACCTACGAATTTAGAGAGATTGGGATAACCACACCAATAGCATTGTGGCCAAAGCCAGTGACACCTTGAGTTTCGTCAGAAGGTCAACAAAGACAAGATGTCAAAGAACAGGTCTACAGAGCGCTGGTTCATAATCACCAAGATATGCCTCCAGTGTTCGGAATCCAGGAACCCAGAAAAATAAGAAAAAAAATTGAGACCGTGTAGCACAGAGTGACAAAATGATGTTGAAGCAAAGCAGATTAAAATAAAATCAGAGCATATACTTGATACTCGAAAACTCTTCATTGTTGAAAACTTCAACATTAGCCTGCAAGGAAGTGTGGCTGCAATAAAGCATGGTCAGCAGTGACCAAGTCTTCTGGAATTCCTGTGCCAGCTTTTTCTTTGTTTGCTCGTTTAGAGATAATCTTGTTGTGCTGGGAAATCCCATTGTACAAACTCATTGGCTTTGTTTTTTTTACCGACTGCACTAATTAGAATAGTCCACAGTTTTTATTCCGTCATGATCTGATAAGGAAGTAACAGTAAGCTGGACAAAATCCTTTTCACTCATTCAGTCATACAGTTCCTTTACACGCACAAAGGATATGCCACTAATACCCTGGTTGTCTCTGAATGAGGTTGATCAGTGCAGGATTATTTCGGTTGATCAGTACATGACGTTTTTCCGGCTTGTACAGTTTCCTTGTCTTAATTGGCCCCAGTGCCATTGTTTTATGCCTAAAATATTTCTGTTTGTGTGCTCTTTGTTTGGTTTTGGCTCTGCTCTGTTGTGTTGTCTCCAGTCTCTGCGCCTGGTTGAAGGGGAAGCAGTGTCATGCTCTGTTACTGTGTGTCGGTGAAAGAGATCGACAAAAGCTGTACAAACAAATGGTCTTGCTTGTTACAAAGTTGTGAGATTGAAAAGGGGTTGATTTAACATTTAATACAAAATTTGCGTTCAGTTGCACTATTCTGAAAGCAAGTTTCTGGCCTGCCAGAATTCCTCAGAATTTCAGGAATTTCCGCTTTTCATCAGTGGGACTCCCGGAGCACACGGAACAAATGAAGGAAACTTCACAAAATGGAGATTTCAAGCTTACCCAGAAACATACCAACTCGGAACAACAACAGCTGAACAGATGTTGCAGAGTGTCGCCTGATCCAAGTGGTTCATGTATTCTTCCTTTAAAATTGTGGGATCTCCAAAGGTCTTCACATTAGTAACGTTTCCTTCCAGTATTGCAACTTTTACCACTCAAAGTTGCGGTAGAACTACTGCAGTAGCTGTTAATTCATTACTGTTACGGCCATACAACAGAAGTTATCACTGCCACTTAGAGCACTAATTCTCATGCTGCTGTCATTGTTACTTCTATACTGTTTCTGATGGTGATGCTGCAGCTGCTGTTGCTTCATGCATGAGTACTGTTGTTATTAGTACTGTGGCTACTTTCTGTATGTCCACAGCTCAATCACAATAACTGCTACAAACACCAAATACTACAACCACTAGGACGACACCCTGAAGTGAAGCATACTTTATTATTTCAATCAGAGAATTTTGTTGTACAATCTGATTAAATAGGAGATGTTTTTTTTATGAGCAGTTCACTGTAAATATAAGCAACACAAAACTAATTGGGCTGAAATATTCAGTGATAATGAGATGATCATACACATTCATTAAAAAAAACCTACATATTTGGGATGTGTAAGTGAAAAAAGAAACAATGTGATGCTAACCACTTGGTTGCCTCAGTACATTTAAGGTGGCGACAGCCCTAATACGGCCCTTTGTGGTCGGCTGGGCTGTAAGCAACATTACCTTACCTTACCTTACCTTACCTTACCTCAGTACATATCTCGTATATACTGTAATGGCTGAGCTATAAACCACTGCTTTTGTCGTAGACTCTACCCCCCCCCCCCCCCCCCCCCCCCCCTTCTGCGATTGCTGCACTGGCAGTGATTTGTTTATGGATTTTTCCAGTTTTATTCATAGTTGCTGTAAGGTTATTTTCTTCTGATCTGCATTTGATACAAAGAACTGAGAACCAGTGTTTGCCGAAGTTAAATCTGACCACTTTTCACAGAAAGAATAATTCATGCACAATCGACATGTAAAATGAGCGTTACTAGAGATAGGGTTTTTTTTTCGCTCAATCAGTCACTTGTCAGCAACCACATGCTCAAACAAACCTGCAGAAGTTGAGAAGCCAAGCCTACGACTTGTATTTCAATTTAAAGGCTTTCGATCTGGATCTTCTAAAGGGCAACAGATTAAATAATGGACTTTCGGTGGTAAATTAAGCGCTGCAAACTTTTCTGACTCAAGAAATCACAGCAATCCAAGGTTATTAGTGGTTTGGTAAAAGCAGGCATCGGACAAAGCAGAAGTCACAGTGAGCACCAGCACAAACACCTTAGCACCAGTAGTCCATGGACAGCATGGCCAGTAGTGATGAAGAGTTCTGGAGACCCTTGCCCTTTCCTGTTTGCTTGCCAGCTCACGACAAGTCATAGCTCAGAATATACAGGCCTTTGCTTCGCCAGACTCGTGATTTGTTGTCACAGCTATTTTCATGTGGCTAATCAAGCAGTTGCAGCTTCTGTGTCTTTTTTTCTGATTTCAAAAAAAAAAAAAAAGTTTGGTGGGTACAGCCTACATAATGGTGTGGTTTAAAGATTGAAATTACGGTATCTGTTTTGGCATTGTTGTATGTTGAAGTGTGTATCTCATACAGAGCAACCCCCATCGCACAGTAGCTCAACTCATTAAGGGCTGGAGTATTACAGCTTAACTTCAGTCTGCTAGATCTAGTTGCAAAGTGAGATGACTGCAGGCGGAAATCTAAACAAACCGTAAATAAATGTTAGCGAACCGCCCAAAAAACGTGGACAAATGTATCACAAGACAAAACACGACGCGTTTTGACATCTTAGGTCTTCTTCAGGCAAGATACAAAACAATTATTACAACAAAAATGAATGAGCAATCACTTATCTTCAGTCACTTCAGTGCAAGATAGGCGTTGAATGAAAACGAGCCTTATTCATTTTTGTTGTAATAGTTGCTTTGTATCTTACCTGAAGAAGACCTAAGAGGTTGTTGCGCATCACGTTTTGTCTTGTGATACGCTTGTCCACGTTTTTTTTGGCAGTTCGCTAACATTTATTTAAGATTTGTTCAGTCTGCTAGTTAATCTAGTTACATCAGTTACACGTGACCTATAAGATGCGACATGCAGGACGATAGAATCTTGTTGGTGGTTGAGGCCCCAACCCCTCATGTCAGTGTTGGTCAAACGTTGGCTGTGAGCCAGTAGTACTCTGATCACAGTTCTCTGAACACTGGCACACACAACATAGGCAGTTATATCCGGGGGGAGGGGGGCGTTCGCAGTGGAACTAGGTCCATCGACATTTCCTTGATGTAATTGGTGGACGTTTATCTTGCAGTCGTGGGAGAGGGAGGGGTGGTAGGTGATCATCTCACATGGGTGGGGTGCGGCGCAAGAATTTCATTCAATTGGCGTCGACAGGGGGGACAAATGTAGAGGACATACCGGGGGTTTCATCTCAGTTCTGTTAGTAGAACTTGTTGATTGACCTGGTTTTGCTTTGCCAGTGAGCTGTTTTACAGCGGAACCCTGAGAAGGATTGAATAGAAATTCAGGTTTTGTTCTGGCTTATGCAAGTTAAAGGGCAACAACTCTATGGCCGTCAAAGGGTTGAAATGACAGAACATGCTCCAGTACATCGGCTTCCAGTGCACTAATACAGTTGTAGCTTGAAAAGCAGTATGCGTAGTTATCCCATAGTACCATCAGCACACTGGTTCTGCTGCAGCCCAGATGCTGCTTTTGTTAGCTTCTGCTGCTGCCTTTGATGCTTCATACAAACAGCTGAAGGAATTGCTGCTCAGACCGTGGCTGCTATGTTCACCTTGTGTTGTGTCTCCAGATGCCATCCCTATCTGTGGAGTCACAGGTCACGCAGAGTTATGTTTGCAGATAACATTCCTATCGTAAGTTCAGAGTTCACACACTGTTCAGTTCGCAGATATCCCGGTCAGTGCGCTATTGTGTTTTCAGGTGACATCCTTCTCTTTGTACTATGCTTTTATGCGACAGTTTCATCTTTGTGGTAATGCCCATCCCTGTTGATCTGGTATTGTGTTTCAGACATCCCTGTTAGTGCGATGTTGTATATTCAAATATCCCTGTTGGTGCTGTATTATCAGACATCCGCTTTGCAGTATTGTGTTTTCAGATATCTCTTTTGGTGCAAGATTGTGTTTTCAGATGTCCCTAATGGTGCAGTATTTTGTGTCTGTATATCCCTCTTGATACAGTATTGTTTTCAGATGTTGATTATGGTGTTGTATTGTGTGTTCAGATATCCCTGGTGGTGAATAATTATGCTTTCAGATATCCCAGACGGTGCAGTATCTAGTTGCTAGACATTCCCTATTGGTGCAGTTTTGTGTATTCAGACAACGCTATCTGTGCTGTGTTGTGTTTTCAGATAGCCTATTGGTGCAGTATTGTGTTTTCAGACATCCTTATCCATGTAGTGTTGTGTTTTCAGGTTATCTGTGTGCTGTTGTGTTTTCAGATGACATTCCTGTCTGTTAAGTATTGTGTTTTCAGACGTCATTTTACATTTGTGCGATACTGTGTTTTCAGACGACATCCCTATCCGAGGGTTCATAGGTCACCTAGATGAGGGGGATTTCCTGCCTCATCACCACACGGCTTACCTCTGGACACACCTTGCCTTCCACATCTTCTACAATGCCAAACATGTGGGTACAACGAAGAACGCTTTGTCCTATGTACACTGTTTGTATGTGTGTCTCATAGACTCTGTTTATTGTCACTTCATGTCAGATATGTCTGTTTGATATTATATACTTTTGTCAATGTCATACTTGTCCATTTGATATTACATACTTTGTCAATGTCAGACGTGTCAGTTTAATACTATATACTTTGCCCTGTGTACATCTTTTGCATGTGTGCATGCATACATTGTTTCTATTCTCCCATGCAACACCGAGTCCCTACTGATGACAGTAATTAGCCACAGAGGAAGTATGAATGAGCATTTCCCCCCCATAGAGGGCACCACCATGTCCATCCAATGACAGTCCTCATGAATTTGCCAGTACTCGCAATTTGGTCACAGACTTCCCGTAGTTACATATATGGAGAGGAAATTGAAAGTGAGGTCATCTTGAGAGCAGAACATGAACATCTGTGCTGTGTTGGTGATCATAGAGGATGATGAAACTGATACTGTAGGGTTCTATCTACGGGTGTCGACCAGGCCCAACAGATACAGACACCTGCTGTGTTCTCCTGCATGTATTGTACTATGCTGTTGATAAACATGTCAGTATAATACTATCTCTTTGACTCTGCTGTTTATTTCATGCATATCTAAAACTTCCTCTGTTAATAGAGCGCTGTCCAGCTGTCCAAATCATGTTGAATTAAGTGATGGCAGTTTTGTCCCACAGATCATCTATGCCAATGTGTCAACAAAAGGAAGTGAACTAGTCAGCTTGGATGAAGTGAGTCCTCCTGCAAAGATTGGCTTCACCTACAGTGTTTCATGGCACGAAACAAAGTGAGTGGTGGTGTTGTTGTTGTTGCTGTTGTTCCCAGCTGCGACTGTCATTAGTTTGTGTCTGTTTCTCAATCATGCTGTACAGGCCACATGTGCTGTAACTACCCTGGCCCTGTGTGTTCTCCATCCAGATCATCGGGTAGTCTGTCTCTTGGATGTCCACCCACCGCTGTTTCCTGTAGTATGGTTCTTGGACAGGGAGTCGGGGCTAGATACATGCCCTCACCAGGCAAGCTCGCAGTGCTTGGTGGCTAAGAGAAGAGGTTCTTGTCTCCTAGCAAATGTTGGCTTGCTGCCCACGTCTCTCACACACTATAAATGTCCCTGTAGGAAGGGAATCCAGACCCTTGAACACTTACTTCAGAATTGGCCAGTCCGTATCCTACTATGTTGCCAAACCTGGCCACAGGGAGCGAAGCTCAAGGACAACCTTTGAGGCAGCTGGAGAAGATAGTTGCTTTATCAGTGTCGACAGGAGTCGGAGATTTAAAACATGACCATCTGCGTTTGAACGCTGAAGAAGAAGAAGACTTGCTCCCTGACCTGGTCAGTTCAGGGTCAGACAGTAATGGCGGTCTGGCTGTCATTGGTCAGTACTGTGGCTGGCCTGCCGAGCAAGAGGAAAAGACTTTCTTGTGTATCCCCTCTCGTGCAAAGGGCTTCTTTCCATCAAAGATCAATGTTAGTTGTATAAAACTTCGGTAACGCTCTAAAATACGAGGGAAACAGACAATGCCGTTACATTTTGATAAATCAGTGTTAACATTTGACAGGGTGTTTGTTTTGTTTGGAAAAAGAGGGTATGAAAGGACATTTTTCCCTCAAGAGCAGTATTTTTCAAAGGTCTGCCTACTGAGAAACAGAAGTTCAGAATTATTTTGACGATATTGGATAACAGTCGTGACAGTTGGAGACATCACTTTGCGAAACTTGCATTTTAAGTTACAGTTTATGAGGTTGACATTGTCAAGTATTATGGCAAGCGATTGGCTGAGTGAGAAGCCATGGGCCAATCAGAACAGAGGCTCCAAGCACACAGGATGTGTACATTTGGCCAGTTACTGACAGAATAGTACACAACGTTAAAAACTATGTTTTCACTTGTGTCTGTCAGTTAGTATTCTACAGAAATATAAATTACTGCTGAGAGGTTGGTAGTTTTGCATGGGGGCAAGTGGTAACTTTGTCTAACTGTGTTCGGGGCTGGTCAGGAGGGGGAAAAACAGAAGATGACTTACCCTACAGTTGTCTTATGTTCTTTGCAGAAGATTGGGAGAATCTGTCTGAAGCATAGTCTTAAACATCTGCATTTTTCTCTGTAAATCGGTCGTCAGTGTCTACCTCTCATATCTGTGGAGAAGGGGTGAATATCACTGTTAATGGATTGCTTGTAATATTGTCATGTTTGAAATGCAGCTCATAAAGAGCAAAAAAATTGTTGTCTGAGACGTTGATTATTTGAATAACAATAATCTTCAGCATAAAGCGTATGTCCTGTGTGTTTCAGCCTGAAGTGTTGTTCTGCGTGAAGTATCTTTCGATGTGTTCAGCCCAGAGTATCTCTCAGCTTGAAGTGTCTGGCTTATATGTGTTAGCCTGAAGTGTCATTCAGCATGAAGTATTGATCCTTTGTGTGTCAGCCTGAAGTGTCATTCAGCATGAAGTATGTTCTGTGTGTTTCAGTATGAAGTGTTCAGCATGAAGTATGTTCTGTGTGTTTCAGTATGAAGTGTTCAGCATGAAGTATGTTCTGTGTGTTTCAGTATGAAGTGTCATTCAGCATGAAGTATGTTCTGTGTGTTTAGTATGAAGTGTTGTTCAACATGAAGTATGTCCTGTATGTTTCAGTATGAAGTATCATTCAGCATGAAGTATGTCCTGTGTGTTTCAGTATGAAGTGTCATTCAGCATGAAGTATGTCCTGTGTGTTTCAGTATGAAGTGTTGTTCAGCATAAAGTATGTCGTGTGTGTTTCAGTATGAAGTGTCATTCAGCATGAAGTATGTCCTGTGTGTTTCAGTATGAAGTATTCAGCATGAAGTATGTCCTGTGTGTTTCAGTATGAAGTGTCATTCAGCGTGAAGTATGTCCTGTGTGTTTAGTATGAAGTGTTGTTCAGCATGAAGTATGTTCTGTGTGTTACAGTATGAAGTGTTGTTCAGCATAAAGTATGTCCTGTGTGTTACAGCTTGAAGTGTTCAGCATGAAGTATGTCCTGTGTGTTTCAGTATGAAGTATTGTTCAGCATGAAGTATGTCCTGTGTGTTTCAGTATGAAGTGTTTTCAGCATGAAGTATGTCCTGTGTGTGTTTCAGTATGAAGTGTCATTCAGCATGAAGTATGTCCTGTGTGTTTCAGTATGAAGCATCATTCAGCATGAAGTATGTGTTTCAGTATGAAGTGTCATTCAGCATGAAGTATGTCCTGTGTGTTTTCAGTATGAAGTATCAGTCAGCATGAAGTATGTCCTGTGTGTTACAGCTTGAAGTGTTCAGCATGAAGTATGTCCTGTGTGTTTCAGTATGAAGTGTTGTTCAGCATGAAGTATGTCCTGTGTGTTTCAGTATGAAATGTTTTCAGCATGAAGTATGTCCTGTGTGTTACAGCTTGAAGTGTTTAGCATGAAGTATGTCCTGTGTGTTCCAGTATGAAGTGTTGTTCAGCATGAAGTATGTCCTGTGTGTTTCAGTATGAAGTGTTGTTCAGCATGAAGTATGTCCTGTGTGTTACAGTATGAAGTGTTTTCAGCATGAAGTATGTCCTGTGTGTTACAGCTTGAAGTGTTTAGCATGAAGTATATCCTGTGTGTTTCAGTATGAAGTGTTGTTCAGCATGAAGTATGTCCTGTGTGTTTCAGTATGAAGTGTTCAGCATGAAGTATGTCCTGTGTGTTTCAGTATGAAGTGTCATTCAGCATGAAGTATGTCCTATGTGTTTCAGTATGAAGTGTTGTTCAACATGAAGTATGTCCTGTGTGTTTCAGTATGAAGTGTTCAGCATGAAGTATGTCCTGTGTGTTTCAGTATGAAGTGTCATTCAGCATGAAGTATGTGCTGTGTGTTTTCAGTATGAAGTGTCGTTCAGCATGAAGTATGTCCTGTGTGTTTCAGTATGAAGTGTTGTTCAGCATGAAGTATGTCCTGTGTGTTACAGCTTGAAGTGTCATTCAGCATGAAGTATATCCTGTGTGTTACAGCTTGAAGTGTTGTTCAGCATAAAGTATGTCCTGTGTGTTTCAGTATGAAGTGTCGTTCGGCATGAAGTATGTCCTGTGTGTTTCAGTATGAAGTGTTCAGCATGAAGTATGTCCTGTGTGTTTCAGTATGAAGTGTCATTCAGCATGAAGTATGTCCTATGTGTTTCAGTATGAAGTGTCATTCAGCATGAAGTATGTCCTGTGTGTTTCAGTATGAAGTGTCATTCAGCATGAAGTATGTCCTGTGTGTTTCAGTATGAAGTGTCATTCAGCATGAAGTATGTCCTGTGTGTTTCAGCATGAAGTGTCGTTCGGCATGAAGTATGTCCTGTGTGCTACAGCATGAAGTGTTGTTCAGCATAAAGTATATCCTGTGTGTTACAGCTTAAAGTGTCGTTCAGCATGAAGTATGTCCTGTGTGTTACAGCTTGAAGTGTTGTTCAGCATGAAGTATGTCCTGTGTGTTTCAGTATGAAGTACGAGGAGCGAGGTCAGATGATCAGGAACAATTACTTCTTTCCAAAGACCCTGGAGGTAAAAATTCATCCTCAGAAACAGTTCTGTTAAGATTCAAACTCACCTTTATACCGAATACCTTAGAAGACTGAACCTTTTTTTTTTCCAGGTTGTTTGCTGTTGGCTACGTTGTGAAATGATCTCAGGTTCAGGTTCATCAAGGAGAAGTCAGGAGGTGTAGACTAGTCCATGTATCCTGCTCCACATTGCTATGCCATGAGACCACAGAGTGCAGGGGTTTCAGTGGGATGAAGAGCTGAAGAAGTAGATGAATTAATGATAAACAGGTGCCTAGAGGCCTCCTCGGTTGAGATGCAGAATGCATTGCTATTCATTTTTACATTTGAGACTGCATAGCTATCTGTGTGAAACCAGTTTACTGAATGCACCTGAGTAAAGCCTGTGACACTGGAGACAGTAATTAGAAAATAAAATTTAGACCAAATGAAAGGTGATAAAGGTCAAACCCCAGGCGAACAGGGAAAGGGGTGGAATTTTGTGTAGAAAACTTTCAAGGGACATAAGTTTTTGTCATACACATGATCAGATCGCCCATTTTCCATCTAAGTGACATCAAAACTTTGTCTTTTATTTGTCAAGAATAATTGTCCCAGTATCGTGCATACAAAAATATTCAAGCAGTGACACATTATTGACACAGAGAAAAATGCCAATCAATTATGTCTTATTCATGAGAATAGCACCTTTGATGCCAACTCTGTGTCAATCCATATAGGTCTACTACATACTTTGATTGATAACCGTCTTTGTCTTGGGGTGCGAGCTTACCCAAGGATCGTGTTGAGAGGGTAAGACTGCTGACACCTTGGTAAAATCAGACACGCATCGTCCCTTTAAAGACCCTCTGGGTAGAGGGGTTAACAAAAAAGTGTGTGTGACAAACATTACCTACCAAAATCATTATCAGAGACTTGTAAACAGTTATCATAACTTTCTTTTCAGAGGAAGAAACAAAAGTTGACTGCAGGATTCGTTGTAAAATGAAAAAATGATAAAGTTTATAACAACCTTTTGGTGGTAGTAGAATCCGTTTGTTCTCACCCAAGTCTCACATAGGCTTTCCTGTCTTGGATGAACTTTCACAACCCCCAAAAAGCCATGACTGTGAAGAGGTATCACCCAGACAAGGAAAATCCCCTCTAGGCGGGTATGAAGGAAAGGTTTTACTGAGCAGTCCAGTCCCCATTGCCGTCAACAAAGTTTCTAATTTACACTGTGATTTTTGTTTTGTTTTTTCTTCCGTCCAGCTCCTTGTTGAAATCCCTGTTGAGTCATTAAAGCAACTGAGAGTTTGTTCCCCTGCACTTGCTTTTTTCCCCCTCAACTTGCTTGTTAATTCTCAACAAATCTGAAAAAGTCCAGTCGAGCAAAAGCTCGTCCTTAAGTGTTTGTGACGTTCATTTGGCAACTTGGTATTTGATCATTTACTTTTTTTGTTTTGTTTTAACCTTCGCCTGCCATCATTACATTTGGAAGCAGGGTATGTTTCTTGAATCCCAAAGATGCTGCTGCATAGCTCTCGCTTTCATTTATTGCAGAGCATTGTGATAAAATATGATCAGATAAAAGAAAGAGTGATCTCAAGTGAATGGGAGTTGACTATATCTATTAATAACCTGCAGGAATTAACTGTCCATATCCCTGAAAGGGTTAGAGGAATTTAGAATGTGAAGGGGGGGGGGGGGGGGGGGTGGTTCTTAGGACACTGTATCACTCTATTGAAAAAAGTTGTGGGATACATCTGACCTGTGTGCAGACAGGTTTAAAAGAGAGACGGGAATTTACAGGCGAAATTTTTGAGAGAGAGAAAAAAAAAAAGGTATATAGTAACAGAACCATTCTTCACTGTGAAAATGATGTTTTGCTGTTGATATCAAATGGGTTATTCTTCCTCAGTACAGCACTTGTCAGAAATATATTCACACCTTTTTTTTTTTCCAGCACTAGTTATGTATACATGTACACATGCAGGCATACATTCTCACTCACTCACTCACACACACTCACAGACTTTTTTTTTTCCTTTTTTTTTTTGTTTTTTTTTTGTTTCCTTCGAAAATGGGGCAAGGGTGGAGGGGGAAGTGGTGATTCTGGAAACCCCAACCCTCCCACCTCCTTTTTATTCACTCCAGATAATTCTAGCATAGCCTCTTCCCCCCCCCCCCCCCCCCCCCCCCCAAAAAAAAAAAAAAAATTTTCTTTTTTTTTTTAATTAGTTCCAGAGGTACATATTTAAATGAAGGGAATGTTTGCTGGCTGATCTGTGCCTGTAAATGTCATTGTGTTTGCCGGTGTGATCATGGTACAAAGTGAGTGGACGGTGTGTGTTCAGATTCATTGGCTGTCCATCATCAACTCCGTCATACTGGTCTGTCTGCTGCTGGGCTTCATCGCCATCATTCTGGTCAGTGCTTTGGTGTGGCTGACCACTCACTGTTTGAAGGAGAGAGATGGCCAGTGTGTGTGTGTGTGTGGGCGTGTGTGTGTGTGTGTGTGTGTGGATGAGGTTCAGAGTTAAAGGAAGTGTGTGTGTGTGTGTAACACTGTTGTGATGTAAAGCTAGCTGTTCAAAGCGTGTGAGCATGCGTCACACATGTGAGTGTGTGTGTATATGTGGTCTGGATTATTTTGTCACACCACATTCTCTTGATTCTTCTCAGTCTGCTGTGGCTTTTTTTTTTTTTAATTGTCCACATATTCAATGATCTAATTAGCCCTGTCTATGGAAACAGGCATTTTTCTTACACAAGCCTCTTTTTTATGCTTGTAAGCACATTCGTATGAGCACATATGCACATGTACATACATATATGCACGAATGCACTTGCACACACTGCCACATACACCTTATCTCGTTCAGTATTTAACCATTGACTTCTCGTTCAGTATTTAACCATTGACTTCTCGTTCAGTATTAATTATTTAAAACCATTGACTTGCGTCAAATCTTCTTCCAGCTTCAACACCCCTTGCTGTGTCTTCCCCAATCTCCAACACCACCACCTCAATCCATACACACACACATACCTCCTCTAACCCCCCCTCCCCTCCAACTGCCTCACTCTCGCCTTGCATTCACTTGCTACACACATTTGACTCGCATACCTTCCACATACACCCTTTCCATAACTACCATATCGTACTTCCCCCCCTTCTCCCCCCATCCTGCTCCTCACCCCCCTCCTCCTGTCCTCCTTGCCCCGCCCCTACTCCTCCCCCCCCCCCCCCTCCCCCCCCCCAACACCACCACCACCACCCCCACTCTTCCCTGCCATGCTCCCCCCCCCCCCCCTCCCTGCACACATATATGGTCACACAAAAGCCGATATTCTTGATTAGTCATACACGAAAGAATCATTTTTTTCTCTTAGTTTTTGCTGATTTTTTTATGTTTTTGTGTGTGAGAAGCGCTCTGACCAAGGTGGAGGAGCACAGAAAATTCCCATTATAATTATGATTATTATTGTTGTCATTGTAAAGTACCGATGATAACTTCTGTTATCACTCTTATTGTAAAATCATTGATGTGTGTACGATTATTTTTACTATTCAGCATTGCATTTTCACCCTCCCTCCCACAGATGCGTGTACTGAAGCGTGACTTCCAGCGCTACAATATAGAGGATGAGGATGAGGACGGAGAGCAGATGGAAGAGGACAACGGCTGGAAGGTCATCCAGACTGATGTCTTCCGCTTCCCCCCTGCCAAAACCCTCTTCTGTGCCATTCTAGGTCAGTGCCAAAACCCTCTTCTGTGCCATTCTAGGTCAGTGCCAAAACCATCTTCTGTGCCATTCTAGGTCAGTGCCAAAACCCTCTTTTGTGCCACCCTGAATCTGTGCCAAGTGCCATTCTAGCGTAGCATCCTTTTTATAGCACTATAGCATAGCATAGCATTAGCACATAGAGCATCCTCTTTATAGCTGCCCTAGATCATTGCCCAGATCTTTTCAGGTGTCACTACTGATCAGCGCGCGTGCATACACACACACACATGCGCACGCACGCACACAGCACAGCACACACCACACACAACACACACACACCACCACTGAGACACACGCACACATACACACATACACACTGACACACACACACACACGCACCACACACATACATACATGCACACACACACATACATACACAACACACACACACACACACACACACATCACACACACACACAACATCGCACACAACACGGTACACAACACACACACAAACACACACACACACACACACACACACACACACACACCCCCACAGTGCATGATGCAACCATGGCAACAAATTGTTATTCATATCTGCTGGTGGGGGGGGGGGGTCTATTCATTTGATTTATTCCTTTGTTCATGAACAAAATAATCCTGTGTTATTATTCTGATTCACAGGAGTGGGGTCACAGTTTCTGGCGCTGGCCACGGGGATCTTGATGATGGGGCTGATGGGAATGTTCAACGTGCACAGGCATGGCGCCATTAACTCTGCCGCCGTTGTTGTCTACGCCTTCACCTCAGGTAAGTTCATTCTTCTTTGTTATATTTTTCTGCTGTAGTTGTAAAGTCTGTTATATTTGTGTATTCATTTTTTGCTTATGGCTGTTAACTTTACAGTTCTATATATCTTTTGTTGTTGTTGTTTTTTTTCAGTTCATTTATGTTCTGATTAATCAGCATTCCAGGGTTTTTCGTTTTCTTTTATCTAACATTCAAGTCTCTTCACCCATACAATTTTGCTGTATTTTGTACTCATGTTTGGTGAAAGAACAACGAACTGGAAAAAAATATGTTGAAAAAAGATCCAGAGTTGAAGTTCTTGGGTGGTAATTGCACTTGTGGAGATCAAAATGGTGGTTTGTGGTGGGCTTTGACCAGCAGGCGACAATTTTTTCTAACTGTTAGGTGCAGAATCACCTCCTGGCTCTGTCTGCTTCTTCAAGAACAAACCTATCAAAAAGTTTGGAAATGAAATGAGGCAGGGAACAGTAAACAATAAACAGTAAACAAGTGGGGTAATTTTTGCTCCCATAAGAAACCCTACCCCACCCCCCCCCCCCCCCCATCCTTAAGTCCAAATTTTTGCCAAGTCATTACTATGAAGACAGTTCAGTTGGTGGCCTGCGCTTGTTATTTCCCCCACTATTAGATTGTTCATTTTATGTATTTGTCTGACTTTATTCAAGTTTAAAAGGCTGTGGCAGTCTTGAATAAAAGTTACTCTGTGTTAGGGTTTCTTATGGGAGCAAAAATTACCCCACTTGTTTACTGTTTATTATCAAAAAGTTTATGAGCAAATGATCAGTGTGTATACCACAGCAAGTTTTGTATGAAAATCTAGTGTTGGAAGTCGTTTATTGCCCATGTGTCCATCTCTTTGGAATCTTTCCCTGACCTTGATGCCCACACCTCGCTGCAGTCATCGGGCACCCAGGTGGTTTCCGTGCAGACATACCTGTGCAGTCTACACTGCTACCTTTACCCCTGAGGGGATGTTTCCTTGTTTGTTCTATGTGCTCTGTGTTGCCATTTCTGCTAGGGCAGTTTGGTGTTGTAAGCAGCATTCATTTGGAGTTACGGGCCTGTAATTATTTTATAATGGGAGCAAGAATTGCCCGACTTATTTGTTATTTTGCTCTGGTTATTAGTTTATCTATGCCTGAGGTGGTATATTGTCTACATTTATATTAAATGTACTACCAGCCCCGCTAGTTGAGCCCCACGAACCACTTCTGGCAACCGTCAAACAACGGAAGATGGCATGGTTTGGCCACATCATTCGTCACAACACTCTCTCCAAAACCATCCTTCAAGGTACCATTGAAGGAGGGCGCAGACGAGGTCGGCAGAGAAAGAGTTGGTCCGAAAATATAAAGGACTGGACCAAAATGACCGTGCCAGATCTCCTCACGACAGCTACAAACAGAAGAGCCTGGAGAGAGACGGTGGCTGCCTCATCATGTACCCCCCAACAACCCCGGCGGTCAGGGGAATGACTGACTGACGATCAGCCACCACTGTCACTCACGATCGTGCTCATCTTGAGCTGGAAATTGCGTGTTGTCAACTTTCTAGACTCGAAATTAAGCACTTTGCAAATGGCGGCCATCCTGCACACAGCAGCAGCAATCCTCAGACCTCGCATCTTACGACCCAAAGCTTCCCAAATCATCCACATGAGAACGAAAGGGAGGGTCGCCCTACGCAGAATAGGGCAGAATGGTAGTTAAAGCATTAATCTGTGATCAGGTCAAGATATGTGTTTCAGAGAGGATGGGGGTGGGCTATGCATGTTAACGTGCATGTGCATGCATGTGTCTTGTTTTGTGTTTGCAGGTGCTTCTTTTTTGCCCCTTTTCCGTGCACTCTTTCTGTTTTCAATCCGCCTCATTCCTCTTTTTTTGTGTCTTTGGTCTCTGTCGCATAACCATGTTTTTAGTTGAAACATGACAGTGAAAGAGTCAGTAAAATTTAAAGTAACACCTGTTTTGAAGCAGTTTGGCATGGCGGGGCTTTACACACTAAAGCACCGACAGCAAACGCAGTTCCTAGTGTCAGGATGGAACCAGAAAGATGAAAGTGTCATGTAGGTGCCAGTGAGTATTATTGACTCGGTTCGAACGAGTTTTACAACAGTTGTACACTTGGCTGGAATGCAGAATGAATCATCAGTGAAATCAACCACCTGCTGTTGAGGGGGAGGGGAGGGGGGGGAGGGGGAGTCTTCTTTCTTTTGTTTTGCTTCCCTTGGAAAAAGGGGTTGTGTAATAGATGAGCACGTAGACTTTCACTCAGGATCTAATAAAGGGAAAGTGGGGAGGGGCCATGGCGTAGAGAGGGGCAGGGAGGAAAGGGAAGGGACGACAAGCCCTAACGTGTGAAGGCTCTCATGATAATGGTATTGATGAGAACAGTGATGATGATGATGATGTTTTAGGGATCAGCAGCTACATGGCATGCCACACATATTAATAGAAGATAATGACAATATTGATAGTAACGATGATGACGATGGCAATGTTTCAGGGATCAGCGGCTATATAGCAGGCCACATGTACTGACAGATGATGATGACAATACTGATAACAATGATGATGATGATGTTGACGATAACAATGATGACGATGATGTTGATGATATCAATGATGACGATGTCGATGATTCAGGGATCAGCAGCTATGTGACAGGCCACATGTACTGACAGATGATGATGACAATTACTGATAACAATGATGACGATGATGTTGATGATAACAGTGATGACGATGGCAATGTTTCAGGGATCAGCGGCTATGTAGCAGGCCACATGTACTGACAGATGATGATGACAATACTGATAACAATGATGATGATGATGTTGACGATAACAATGATGACGATGATGTTGATGATATCAATGATGACGATGTCGATGATTCAGGGATCAGCAGCTATGTGACAGGCCATATGTACTGACAGATGATGATGACAATACTGATAACAATGATGACGATAATGTTGATGATAACAGTGATGACGATGGCAATGTTTCAGGGATCAGCGGCTGTGTAGCAGGCCACATGTACTGACAGATGATGATGACAATACTGATAACAATGATGATGATGTTGACGATAACAATGATGACGATGATGTTGATGATAACAATGATGACGATGTCGATGATTCAGGGATCAGCAGATATGTGACAGGCCACATGTACTGATAGATGATGATGACAATACTGATAACAATGATGACGATGATGTTGATGGATAACGGTGATGACAATGTTTCAGGGATCAGCGGCTATGTAGCAGGCCACATGTACCGACAGATGATGATGACAATACTGATAACAATCATGACGATGATGTTGATGATAACAGTGATGACGATGATGTTGATGATAACAGTGATGACGATGATGTTGATGATAACAGTGATGATGATGATGTTGATGATAACAGTGATGACGATGATGTTGATGATAACAGTGATGACGATGTCGATGTTTCAGGGATCAGCGGCTATGTAGCAGGCCACATGTACTGACAGATGATGATGACAATACTGATAACGGTGATGACGATGATGTTGATGATAACAGTGATGACGATGACAATGTTTCAGGGATCAGCGGCTATGTAGCAGGCCACATGTACCGACAGATGGGGGGAGAGAACTGGGCATGGAATATCAACCTGACTTCTTTCCTCTTTGCTGGTTGGTCTTTGTACACTTTGTGTGTGAGTCTCCATGTCAAAGACCTTTCCTCCCTCCCCCACCAACCCCACTGTCACCCCCCTACTCTCGTTCAAGTTGCCTTTGATCTATGTGTGGGTACTACATGTAGCTGTCTACAGAGATTCCCTCCATTTAATTGAAGATTTGTGTTTCTGAAACATTCTGGTTTTGATCTTTGCTTACTGTATGTAATTCTCAACAAAGATTTCTTTTCTGTAAGACTTGTGTAAAGACTTGTGTTTTGGGAGCATTGTGGCCTTTGTCTATGCTTTCTATATGTAGCTCTTAACAAAGATTTTCCTCCCTTGAAAGACTTGTGTAAAGATTCGTGTTTCGGGAGCATTGTGGGCTTAATCTTTGTTTACTGTGTGTTGCTCCCAACAGAGATTCTCTCCCTTTAAACTCTTGTATTTCTGAGACATTGCTGTACTTGCTTATACTTTTTAAGATTTGGCTCCCAACAAAGATTCCTTTTTTGTACTCACAGTTCTTATAGAGCAGGGAGTACTTTACAATGGGAACAAAGAAATGCTGTCTGTATGTCTGTGTGTCTGTCCGTGGTCAAAATGTGTTCCACTCTCTCCAGACAAAACTTCTGGGCCGATCTTTCTGAAAATTTGTACGTATGTTCATTATGGGTCACGGATGATGCCCGATGTTTTATTTTACCAGAATAGCCATCACTAACGGCTGTAACAGCCCAAAACGGTTTTTCTTCTTTATGGAATATCTCAGAAAGTACTTGTATTCAAGTTAAACTGGGAGTACGTTTATATGCTTTGCATCTTGTTTCATACATATGGTGGATAAGAACAGGTGTCATCCAGTATCACCGAAGTGACTCGGCAGCAGAGCAGTCATGGGGTTGACTGATGACGACCTGCATGCTGGGACTTTTGAAACAGACGCAGGGAAATACCTCTAGGGAGTTGTCCAAAACGGAGACAGAATGCATCGACAGTTGTTATGGTTGTGTCTCTTACTCACTGTATTGTGGGCGATATGTCACTGTGCATTGTGGTGATGGTGGTGGTGGTGGTGGTGGGGGGTGGTGTGTGTGATTGCAGGTCCCTTCTTTCTGGTGTGGGCGACAGTCAACTCGGTGGCCTGGGGGTATGGGGCCACCCTGGCCCTTCCCTGGACGACCGTCGTCCTCCTCATGGCCCTCTGGCTCTTCAGTGAGTGTCTTGTGTGGGGGTAGGGGGAGGGGGGTTGATGGTGATGCTTTTGGAGATGAAGAGATGGGGGGCAGGAGCTGCATGGCTCTGCCCTGGTCTTTTATTTGGCTTCTCATAGTTGTCTGTCATTCAGAGAGTGGTGTTGAGTGGAGGGGGAGGGAGGAGAGTGAGGTGGAGTGGGGAGGGGAGAGTTAGGAATGAGGGAGTGAGGTCTGGATGAGGGAATTGGGAGTTTTGGTTGGACTTGAGCCTTTATCGGGGGGGGGGGGGGGGTCTTGAAAACGCCTGCATTTTTAGCGCATGTTCCATGTTTGTCAGAAGGGTGGTACTGCTTGCAGACATGTCCACTTGCCCTGCAGCACATCTGGCAAACCATGAAGCCTCACTGCGCAGGGTTACGGTCAGATGAATAAACGAGTGAGCAGACACATAAGAGAAGTGGGAAGAGGGTCTCATGAACCACATGTAGAGACACCTGACCTACCACAGGAACTCAACGTGCTGGTCTGGCTTGTGATGCCTGGCTGACATGCATTGCACTGCTTGTGTACTGTTGTGTGTGTGTGTGTGTGTGTGTGTGTGGTGTGTGTGTGTGTGTGTGTATGTGTGTGTGTGAAATGTAGGGAAAGGGGAGTGGAGGGTCGTTGGACCCTAACCACTGCCATTTTCCTCGTAACTCTCTCACTGTTCAGTGGTTTTCTGGCTGTCTGTGTGGTGAATGTAAGGGGAGGGGAGAGCACGTGTGAGGTAAGGTGTTTCAGTGCGGATTTTAAGTTACTTTGTGAGTTTGGTGACAAGTGCATATCTTTGGAACAAATCGTGTACACATACAAACACAGTAGCAAGTCATCCACACACATACACGACCACAAGACCAAGTCACTGACTCTCCCTCTCTCTCTGTCAGACACAAACATGCGTGCATGCACACACATATGAATGCACAACACACACACACACACACACGTGTGTGTACATGCACACACACACACGTGCACGCACACGCACACACGCACGTACGCAAAGATGATGGGTGCACCCTTTTTCTTCCAGTCGGCTACCCTCTGACCGTTCTGGGAGGCATCCTGGCCAAAAACTGGACTGGAGGGTTTGACGCTCCGTGTCGCACCAAGTCCGTGGCACGGGAGATCCCCGACGTTCCTGTGTACCGCAGTCTGCCCGCCCATTGCCTTGTGGGTGGTTTTCTCCCTTTCAGGTAAGGTCAAAAAGATTTTTTTTTTTTTGTTTTTTCTTTTTAGAAAAAAAAGGAAACCTGTCATATTCTATTCCAATATACTTCTTTTTTTTTTTCATCTTTAAAATGTTTTCTTGCCTGTGTTTTATACTTCAACTGATCAAGAAATTCACTGCAGCGATTTTGGAGTTTATGGCTGTTGTGCTGTACAGCTGAATCATATATGCAGACTTTTTGCTTTTGTTTGTCGTTTTTTTATGTTCTGTTTTGAAAAAGGTACTCACAAACATTTTTCACATTTGAAAAGAAACAATTAAGAAAACAAAGAAAGATAGAAAAGCTTACAAGTTTTTTTGTTTTTTTTTACCTGAGCTGTGAGTGTTCTGTTCTGAATGTAGTACAGTCAAACCTCTATTATAAGACCTCCAAAATGTCCAGAAAATTCAGTCTTAAATTGGAGGGGTCTTATAATGGAGGTAGGCAGTTGTAGAAACAAACACTTTCTCACAGACGAATTCTCCAAGCACAAAAAGTCTCAAGAACACTGAATGCATACTGAAAACATGTATAATTTTCACAGATAAATGCAATCTGGGTCTAGCCAACTTCATAACTTTGAGCAATCGATATTGCAGTTTCACCTCCACAACTTCTTTTAATCACCTCCACGCTCTTCTAAGTTCAGTGGCTTTCTCTTTTCCGTCCGCATGTTTTGCCTATGATCTCTGCTATCTTTCTTTTAACAAGGGAAGCAACTCTTGATTGGGGGGCAGGTCTGCAGTTGTTTCCCTTGACTCATGGTCGTACACGAATGCTGCGATGGTCGTAAATTTCAACAAAACGGAGGTCGCAAGTCGCGTTTTAGAGTAAGTCGCTTAAGAGGGGCTATTTTAATAGTAAAATGCATCTGTGCAAAAAATTCAGTCTTAAATGAGAGGAGGTCTCTTAACAGAGGGTCTTATAATAGAGGTTTGACTGTATTATGTTCATTTCTTTTCAGCAGAGATGGCACCATCATTTGGGGGCCATGGCTTACAGACCGTAATCTTGATGTCAGGTGGGAGACTTGCCCTGCTCCAGAATTCCTGGAAACTGTTTAACATTTATTTCCAGGTCACAGTTCATGACATGCCAACTTTCTGGTGTAATCTGGCAATTGGGTAGTGAAAATTGCACACAGAGCGACCACTATAGCTGTCCACTATGCAACATTTATCCAGGCTTTTTTTTTTTTTTTTTTTACAGTATATTTTTGGTCACATTAAGGTGTTTTTCATTTATGTTCAAATTTCTTTTTTTGGATGTGGGATTGGGAAATGGAGCGGAATGGTTGGGGGATGTCGACAGCGCTGAAAAGTCCCGTGTGGCAGACTGTATCTCTGCGTCGTCGGGTCGTTTCAGTGCCATATCGGTGGAGCTGTACTACATCTTCTCCACGGTGTGGGGCCGTGAGCACTACACCCTCTTCGGCATCCTCTTCATCGTCTACATCATCCTGCTCAGCGTCACAGCCTCCGTCTCCGTGGGCCTGACTACTTCCAACTGTCGGCGGAGGACTACCGCTGGTGGTGGCGCTCCATCTTCAGTGCTGGGTGAGTAAACCGTGGTGGGGGGGGTGGGGGGTGGGTGAGTCAGCTGTGGTGGGGAATGGGGGTGAGTCAACCATGGTGGGGGTAGGGGGTGGAAGGTGGGAGTCAGCCATGGTGGGGAGGGGGGGGGGGGGGATGAGTCAGCTGTGGTCGGGAGTGGAAGGTGGGCGAGTCAGCCATGGTGGGGGTGGGGGGTGAGTCAGCCGTGGTGGGGAGTGGAAGGTGGGTGAGTCGGCCATGGTGGGGGTGGGGAGTGGACGCTGGGAGCTGAAGATTTGTGGTATAAGGAAAGGCGTTGTCCATAGGCATGCCAGGATTCAGGTGAAATGTGAAAAAGGAGAATGTGCAACAAAGAAAATATTTCAACACAAAAACTAAAGCAAAACACACACACCAAAAAAAAAACCAGCCGTAATTTGTTTGTCCCTTTTGTCTGGAGGAATGATACGTTATTTTTTATTTCAAGTTTGAAAATAAGCACATGATCACTGTTCAGTGTGTGCCCAGTCACGAAGAGTTGCTAGAGACTAACGTTAGACCAACAGAACTTCCATTTTGTCTTGGAGTTTCCAAAATGTGTGTTTTTGACTGAACGAGAACAAGACTGAAATCGACATGTGCACCACGGAGGATAGCCTTCCCAGTTCCGGAGAGTGGGGAGCCGACTACAAAAGAAAAGGTCTTTGTTGTATCAAGATCTCCTGGTAGACAATCCAAAGTTTCTGCTGTTGAACTGTGTACTTAATGTCACTGTAAGGTCGACTGTGGAGGGCTGTTTCAGATGGATTGATCCCACTCGCATTGAGCAGTCGGTTCGTTCTAACTCACTACTGATGTTATGCTCTAGAGAAATTAGGGAACGAGAACATTTCACTTATTATTTCCTTTATCCTTGATTACAGGTAAAAATGCCGTCTTTGACGGATTGTTATGGCTTGATCGGAAAATGTAGAAGTGTTCATTTTTTCCCCACTTGTTAGTTGCTTGATATACATTCTGTCAAGCTGAAAACTTATTGCTGATCTCAAGAGTAGTGTTGTCACTGACGTACCACTCTGCTGTGGCCTCTGTGACTGGTTGGGCTGTGAACCTGATGATGCCAGAAGTGGAGTATAGGGGCTCCCTTGCTTTTATACTGATTTTCACTGTTAAGCCGAACTTGGACTAGACCTTGAGGTCCTTGATGGCTTAGGCTGTGCATGTCCATTGACAAGTACTCTTGTCTTAGCATTAATTTCACTTCAGTAACTGATTCACCTAACCTTCAAGCATACACCATTGATTTCACTTTATTAACTGATTGAGCTAACCTTCAAGCATACTTTCTCAGGCAATCTTTCAAAAGACCTTTGACTGAGCCATCTTGGAACAGCCGCTGTCTCGCTCTGTTGCCTTTTATGACCTTTGATGGAGGTTTCCGTGGTCACGCTAAGAGAATGTAGCTTGACCACTCCTTGTGTCCGTGTGTGGAATAGCCCAGAGGTCAACAGGACTGGATCGTGGCCATTCCAGGCAGAAATGACATTGATGATGATGATGATGACATGGATCAGGAGAAACGGAAAAGAGATTTTTGAAAAAGGTTGTTACTGTCTGAAGAAAATATTACACAAAATGTTTGTCATCTAGCGCCGAACAGTACTGTTAAAAGTTTTGTTTGTTTTTTTTTAAAGTGGAAACACAGGAGTCCCCAACCTCCAGTATTTCCAGACGAGATTTGATCTGTATGTATATGCGCGTGTGGTCGTTATCTTCTCATACAGGGTTTGTACAGTCCTTAAAAGTCCTGACTTTGGGGGGCTCCCTTTTCAAGGCCTTGAAAGTCCTTAAAAATCAGGCTTTTGCTCATAGGTTCTTAAAAAGTGCTTGAATTTTGTCACTGCCAATGATTTTGAATAAAGTCTGTGTAAAATAGTGAGTCTATTAAAAAGGAAAAGAAAAAATCTGAAACTCAATTGAAAAAAAAAAAAGAAGTATGAAAGTGAAAGAAGTCCAAGTCGGAGTTGACAGACGATCTCGCCGATAAGTCGTCTGCTACAGGTAAAACACCAGAGTTACTGGCCTTCATGGACCCTGTGCACATGTGAGAATTATCTGCTGTCTTAAACTTGAGATGTCAACATGCCGGGGAAGTGTTCATCTAACATCGTTTGGCTGGAAAAAGAAGAGTACAAAGAATGGTTGCAGGCAGACCCAACTGGAGAAAAAAAAAAAAAAAGCAAGGCCTTTTACCACATATGCAAAAAGGTCCTTGACAGTGAATGATTTAATTTGTGTCAGTATTTCATAATTATTTTTCTTAAAATTATCCTTAGAAAAAAAAACCTTGAATTATTTTTTAAGTGCTTGAAAAGTCCATAAAAAGTCCTTGAATTTGTTGTCAGGAAATCTGTATGAACCCTGTCTTATGTTCACCCGCTTCTTTACATTCATGGTGATGACCCGTGGATGCGCTATGCTGGATGGTGGCAGGTCCACAGGGCTGTTTGTGTTGATGTACGCCGTCTTCTACTACGTTTGGCGCTCATCCATGTCGGGGGTGCTGCAGACGGTGGAGTTCTTTGGGTTCACTATCCTGGCCTGCTACGTCTTCTTCCTTCTGCTGGGCACCGTGTCCTTCTTCGCCTCCCTCGTCTTCGTCCGCTACATCTACGTCAACCTCAAGATGGACTGAGCCTCTGAGAGGGGGTGTCGGCTTGTCCAGTTTTTTGGGGCAGGGGTTGGGAACTCTGAGGTGGATTAATTTTGGTGGTTTATTGATTATGTGGTCTGTGTTTACTTGGTACTTTGGTGAGAGGATTTACATGGTTTCTGTGGTGGTTGATTTTATAGTTATTTATGTTTGACTATGCTTGTGATATGATTCTTGTTTGTACTTAACTCTGTGAACGGATGCATGCATTTGCATTTGTGTTCGATTATGCATTGTGGAATAGTTGTTGTTTGTGCGTAGTTGGTGAATAAGTGCATATGTTTGGGAAAAGAGAGTGAAGGAAAGAAGGACCAAGTGACGCCACTCCATCTTTTCAGGGCGATTGTTGCCGTCAGGCTGTTGTCCAGCTCACGTATACTTGGATCATACATCATCAAAGGTGGTTTTCACCTTGGTTATTTGTCTCCAAATCAGGATGGAGTCATGCATACTGTAATGAGCCCATGCAGTCGCATTTCATTTCTTTTTGGGTTTTTTTTGTTGTTTTTTTCCCTCAGAGAAAGCAGAGTCCGTGACCCAGTCCCATGAACTGGGGTCAGGGTTGCTGATTTCTGAATTGTGCAGCAGCTGAAAAAAGGAGTTGAGTGTCAGTCTGAGTGAATTTGAGTTCTTTGATCAAAGGGTTACGTCACTAATAAACACTGTTGTTTACCGAATCTCATGAAGGAAAAATGTCAAGTTCGTTTGGTATCAGCTCTCAACACCTTTTCCAAGCCATGGAATGATTCAGAGTTGGCAAATTTGGCCCCCATAGTGAGAACGGGTCACATCAGTATCTGTCAAAGTACGGTGCCAGTTTCCAGTTCTCTGGCACAGATGATGCCACAGCAGGGGTGAGCAGCGGAGATGTTATCTGACCGCAGTCCGTGCCGATTTGATGGTCTGAGTGGTACCAGAGTCTGTAACTTTGTGGTTTGTATGGCGTCAAGTATGGGACTGTTCTTTGAAAGAAGGGGTGAGAAAAGAACATTTGTTTTATATTTTTGCAAACTTGAAAATGTATGCATTGTTGTGATGAACTTTTTTTTTTTTCTTTTTTTTTTGAGCATATGTTTGAAATGTATACAGTCACAGATGCATTATCTTGGAAGATCAAACATTCCACATCCATGTCTAGAGGTATTTAATTGTATATCATCCGGACAAAGTCCTCCTTCAACTGCACATTTTGGTTTTGTGCCATTCCATAAATCATGGAAGCTAAAGGTTTTACCTAACCTGCTTGTTTTATTCTCATTTGTGTACTGATTTTTTTTGTGGACAAGTTTGCCACATTTTGCCATAGTACAGTTACAAGCTGTTTTTTGCCTGTGTTTTGATGGTGGTTTATTGACATTGGGAATTCGTACTGTTTAGATCAGAGTGCAGCGTTGCTGTACCTTGACAGTGCCAAGGGTTTTGGTTACAGTCCTTATCGTTGTATGTGTGGGTAGCGAGTTCAGTGCTTATCATGTTTTGTGTAGATTGATCATTCTTCAACTCTTGTGTAATGTGTGTGAGAGTGCCTCATCAGAGAAATGAGACTTTACTGATACATTCCAATGCACTCATTTTGTTGTGCATGTCAATGTCTGTGTGTGTGGTTTTTTTTTCATGGATATCAGAATGTATTATCAAATCATTTTCCACTGTAGACCATCTGCTTTTCACAAGGGCAATGATCAATGTAATTTGAACCAGAGGATGCTGATTTTTATGAAGTTGAAAATGTATACATTCTTCCTAACCATCAGAAAATGTCATTGTGAAAGGCGCCACAGAACTCTGCTTCCCAATATTTGATATTTGAGTGAAAAGGAAGCTGTAGGATCTGGCTAGAAACAGTTTCAAGTTTAATTGTTTAACAGTAGCCAACCTCTGGGTCCATATCAGGGTCTGTGAACAACTTTGAATATTGTATGATAGCAGATCCAGTCACACTTGAAGCAGTAGTTAATGGCTTTGAAGAAAAATTGAAGCTAGTTAATGGCTTGAAGACACACACTTGAAGCAGTAGTTAATGGCTTTGAAGAACACACACTTGAAGCAGTAGTTATGGCTTTGAAGAACACGCACTTGAAGCAGTAGTTAGTGGCTTTGAAGAACACACATTGAAGCAGTAGTTAGGCTTTGAAGACACGACTTGAGCAGTAGTTAGTGGCTTTGAAGAACACACACTTGAAGCAGTAGTTAGTGGCTTTGAAGAACACGCACTTGAAGCAGTAGTTAGTGGCGTTGAAGAACACTCACACTTGAAGCGACAGTTGATGGCTTTGAAGAACCTGGGGGAATAGCGATACAGCCCTCATCAGATATGCAACTGTGATCTTGAATTTTGTGATTTTTTTCCCCTTGAATTTGAAGGGGAAAAAAGGTGTTCCAGGGTGACATGGAACGCCAATACTTGGATCATTATGTTGGGTGTCAGTTGCTCTCTTTTGACCGATTTCGTCTTTTTTTGTTGTTAGAAAGTTTCGGAACATCATCCCCACTCCCGGATTTTTTTTTTCCCACTCCTTTGATACAAAATCTGAATGAAAATTCATGAACAAATGTGTTTGAAAGCAGCAACACTTTGCTTTGTGGAAGAGTTACTGTAGAGCACTGCCTTTTTTTTTTTTTTTTTTTTTTTGGGGGGGGGGGGGGGGGATTTTGTTTGTTTTTTGTTTTGTTTTAAACCTGTTAGTCATATCTTCTGCTCCTCCCCGCTGCAGTTGTACTTTGTTGTCCTGATATTTATGCGCAGGTAGTTGGCATGCCTGATGTATGGGTTTGTTGTGCTTTTTTTTTTTCTTCTTCTTCTTTATTACATTGTGTGTCCACTGTTCAGACTTTACATCGATCATGAGCAGGTGACGATGGGTCTTGCACGACTGGCTTCATCAGAGGAGGGATCAGCTCAGTAGAACCACACATAAAGGTTGCGGGCAACTTGTGTCGTTGTCAGTGTGTAGTCAAAACTGACAACGGGGAAAGGTCAAGAGAGAGAGAAAAAAAAGGGTCAGGTAGAAAAACCAAATTGAAAGCAGAATGAGGTCATGTGTATGATCCATTCTTTGGAAAGACAGTATATATTTCATCCACTCATTGGAAACAGGTGGTATGTTAGATTCGGTCATTTGATAAAGTGATACACTTGATCAACTCGTTGGAGACAAAATAAGGCAATATGTTTGATCCATTCTATGAAAGCAATATAATGAATTTGATCCACTGATTGAAAATAAAATAAGGCAGTACGTTCGATCCGTTCATTGAAAACTTAGTCATTTATCCAGTCATTGGAATTAATAACAGATTCTGTTTTGATCTGTTCATTGCTAAGGTGGTGTTCTGTTTGATTGAATCATTGGAAACAACAACAGACGTTTGATTCATTCACTGGACGCATGGCAATATATCAGATTTACTCACTGAAATCAAAATTCGGTAGTATGTTTGAACCAATCATTGAAAGCACGGTAATAGATCGATTCATTCATGGGAAACAAAAATAAGGTTATATATCTGGTCCTCTTATAAGAAACGGTAATCTATTTTATCCACTCTTTCAAAACAAAAAATGTCTTTTACCCAGCCTTTGGAAACAGAATAGCTAATAACAAAATTTTATCAATCCCTTGGACATGAAATGAGGTAATTTATTGTTTGATCTACCATCTAGCCAAACAGGTCAGTGGTGAAACATTTTGTTTGTCTTTGGTCTTGGAGAGTTGCTTGTCTTGAGCAAAAAAAATTGTTAGAATGTTAACTTGATGTAGGAAAAAAAAAAAACAGCTTTTCATGGGCGATACAAAATTCGTACCAGGAACTGCAGTTATCGAAACTGATTTTAACTGGATTCCACTGTGTGTGTTCATTTGGTTTATAGAGCTATTTTTGTAGTGCATTTTTTCGTGCCTGAGTTTGAAGTTATGAAAGGAGAAATGTTTGTCACAGGAGGGTGCTAGCAAGTTCATATTTATAAGCTGCCTTTTACATTTAATACTTTGCTTTTATATTCATGCTTGTATTCATTAAATGCTGTGCTTTGAATATGTGATATTCAAGCATTGCTAGGGGAACAGTTACACACTGTTGGATGTTTTTATTTTGTTCCAAGTTCACAGCTGCTGTTGTGTGTGCAGATGATGTGCATCTGCAAAAACACATCTGTTTTTTCCCATTGCTGTTGTTATAAGATTCATTCTGTGACTTATTCTGTTGCTCAGCATTGTACTTGGTGATTGTGATCTGTTGAAGGTAACATTTTAGATGTTATCTCGTGTTTTTTTCTTTTTATGGTCTAAACATAGGGGGATGCATTTTCTCACAGGGATGCATTTTGTCACAAAGTCTTCACCATGTCTGGGATTATGTGGAGGCGGTGATGGATTTAAGGTCAAACAATTTTGCTGGAGCAGACAACCAGTACACTTGTGTGCAGCATTCTGCTCTTGCCTATGTCGGTCAGATGTTGGATCAGCCTGAATCAGGGCCCCACAGTAATAGGCCTCTGTTCTATAACATTGTTGTATATGCATATTTATGAACATTATAGTATTGTTGTTTGCTGGGGACAGCGGCTGGGTATACAGAGTAAACAGAACACGTCCTTGCAAAAACCCTGAGGGATGCACTGAATTAGGATCTGAATGTTGTAGGTGGCCTGGTTATTGTGCATGTATGTATGCGTGTGTGTGTGGAGAGAGAGAAATAATGATTGTTGTTGTCAGCTGCATTGACAGATCAAGTGTACGTGCAGACAGCAAGTCTGCTCTCACACCTGCTTCACCAACTGTAATCACTACAGCTGGGCTTCAGTGTTGAGTCACTGGAACCAGTGTTGAGTCACTGGAACCATCTGTTGAGTCACTGGAACCAGTGTTAAGTCATTGGAACTAGTGTTGAGTCACTGGAACCATCTGTTGAGTCACTGGAACCAGTGTTGAGTCATTGGAACCAGTGTTGAGTCACTGGAACCATCTGTTGATCCTGGGAATGGTCCAGCCCACATCCCATCCTTTCAGGCTTTGCATTTTATCAGCTGCCATACACTGTGCCATCGCAGCCGTTTTGCTTCAACCACTCTGGTATTTGGCAGAATGTAGCAGAGCTTTCTTCATGGTGTGGGTGTACATGTTAGCAGTCATTGGTTCTTGTAATCAGAAGGCCAAGCATGGCCCAGCTTTTATCTCCGTTCCCTCTCCAGGCACAAAATTACAAAGGCTAGGGGGCTTCGATTCTTTGACGCATCACCGCAGCTTGCTTCATAGTCACAGCACATCTTTGTGCGTCTTGGTTCAATATGAAAAACAGTACTCACAGCATGCAAATGTACTCACAACATGCAAATGCATACAAACGATTTACAGGTTCACTCGGGCATTTTTCCAGAAAGACTCTGTTGTCCAGGAGATTTTTTGCTACCTGGAGGATATTTCATGTGCTTTGCTGGCTTCATGCTGATGGAGAAAATACTGCTCACGGTAAATGGTGGCAAATGCTTCATATGTATATATATATGTAGATGTAGGTAGATATATCAATCGATAGGTACATAGATATAGATAAATAAATAGATATTCAGATAAATAGATAGACAGACAAGACAGACAGACATGGATAGATAGACAGCTAGCAGTTCTTGTGTCATATACAAAATTAGATTTCTTCTCAAAGGTGTTTTCTGATGTAGAGTATGAAACAATTTTTTTCTTTTTAAATGAAGTTTCTTTTATGCATATTTTTCTATCGAAGAGACATGTAGCATTTTTTAAAATGGTTCAGCTTTGTTGCATTCCTTTCTTAATAAAATGGCGTATGAACTACAACAAAGATGTATGGGTAGGCAGGTTTATGCTAGTTTTTTTTTTTTGTGAGACGTCTCCAGAATCCAGCAAATCTCTTACCATTGTGTTTGTGCTCATATGAATTCCAGATTCCTCCCCCCCCCCCCCCCTCTTTTCTTGCCTTCTTTTGTCATTTCACTTGTAGTAGCTGATTCCGATCAATGATTTGATTTCATAAATTCTTATGAGGGTTGTTCTGTACAACAAAAGTGATACTGGGTTACTTTGTGGTTTATACACTTAAGTGGGCTTTTATTTTACAAAGAATATACCATTTATTCTTGCAAAATAATTGTGTGCTCCTGTAGTGTTTGTGTGCATGCTAGATTTAAATGCGGTTGTATGTGTGTGCATGTGGATGTAAGACTGTGTTCACAGGGGGTGAAAAAAAAAAAAAACCATCACAAGTACAGCTATGCTGATTTTTTCTCTCCAAATTTTTCACAATCCAAATCAGCACTGTTGCATGTTGAACCACACTCGGACACAAATTCAAAGCAAATTTAATTCATAGATCAGCTCTCAAATAATACCTCACCTATACTGAGTACAGAATGGTGTCAATGATTCATTACCTTTTAAAATGTCATGACCTCTCTGTCTACAGTTTCAGTTAAAATGGAACAATGTTAAACCCCAGTCGAAGTCTGCTGTGCACAACCTGCTATACAGAAGCAATATTTACTGTACATTACAAACTACAGTGTAAGATTGAGCCTCATCACTGGTCAGCCCATCAATATGCACTTTCCTGTGATGGTGTCCACACACTGGTCCCCTCCAACTACTAGCAAGCTGAAAGTAAGGTGTATTTCTGAAATGGTTAAAAAAAAAAAAGAGAACAACAATATTTTAAGCAATGTAAAGTCCATTTTCATTCACGCAAGGTAGAAGAAGTTTCTACTGAGTCTTTAGGAACTACTGCAGAATCTGTTTTAAGGGCTGGCATTTTTTTACAGTTCTCCATGTCAGGCTTCTTATAGCCCAGCCAATCGGTGCCCTTTTCAGGGCTGTTAATTTTTAAGAAGAACAGAAGTGGTCTCCCCTGTCAAATAAAAAAAAAAAAATGCAAATCATGGTTTTAACTCGGAAATCTTTAGCTACTGCCCCAGCCCAGACATTTTCTGGGTTGAAACATGCATTCTGTAAGTGAAAGGGACAATATTTTCAGCCTACTTTGAATTCATCACCACAGAAATTTCTGGGTTATAGGGGTACAGAATTTCACATTTTGTTCTGGAAAATGTTCTGATCTGGATGAGTGAAGAGTTTACGGCTGATCAAATCAGGTTGTGCTTAGAGTGCCACATGCCATTCTGCCAACAAAAAGAAAAAGTTAGAAAAATTCAATATTCAATGCATTGATAAAGAAGAAGAAAATCAGCAACAGTAAAGCGAACCTACGTGGCTCACATTCTCATTTCCCAGCAGCCACTTGCAACATAAAAACTGAATGTTATAAAATGTTACATGAGTAAAGCAGGTGAACTAGCTACTGTGGCAGAATAACTGGATGAACGATCGTTTAAAAAAAAAAAAACACACAATAAGGCCAGGTGAATGAGAATGACAACAACAAAAATACAGAAAGACCCTCGACATCCCCATGGGGAATTTATTTCTTCTATTTCCACAGTTCATCAACAGTTCCAAGCAGATAAATCCTGACCAGCCTCCAAACTATCACCAATTGCAGCAAATCTCGAGCGCAAGACAAATTCTCAAGGCACCCACTGTACCTCATCCAATGGAAAAAAACAGGAAGCAATTGTCTTTCAACACCACTGCACCTCATCCAATGGGAAAAAATACAGGAAGCAATTCTATTTCAACATCACTGTACCTTATCCAATGGGAAAAACAGGAAGCGATTCTCTTTCAACATCATATCTCCATAGCTGCCTGTACGTACAACCCAGTTGATCCACTTTCGATGGACCGTGGGACTGATGAACGTGAGTGGCCATGGTGATGAATCATTATGACTGGGGTAAACAGTGGACTTGGTGCTACAGCATCCACAACAACCTGAATGAAGATTGACTGCATTCACTATGAGAAGACCAAAGGTGACACAACCACTCATAATGGAGATGCCATGGATCGCAATGACAGAATAGTCCAAATTAACAGAACCAACAACAAGAAAAAGACCTGGTTCTAAAAGCTGCACTGTGGACTGTGACAGATGGCACTGAGGGAACTTTTGGCTGATGACACTTCAATGCATCAGCTCAAGTTTCTGAACCATCGGAACTCTTGCCTCGACTCTTTACACAAGAACCTTCTCCCTACCTTTCGTTTCAGACGGTTGGTAGGGCGGTGCCTCTGGGAGCCAGGTCCTGCTTTCTACAGCATCAAAGACTGCTTGTGAAAGGGAAAATGGAGAACACAGCCTGCAGTTCCATGCCTGATTCTGTTTTAAGTAGGTCCTTGACCGACATGGTGAAGGAGCACAGAGTCTGAGGATGGCAGCCGGAATGACATGGACCTGGCTGAAGAGGTCAGCCCAGAACCAAGTCCCATGGAGGAACGTTGCAGCAGGTGTTCCTCAAGGCATGTCAAGGCATAAGTCAGGGTTAAGTAGTTTGAGTAACATTCGTGAACAGTTCTAACTCTCTCGTGTGCCTTTGAGTTTGCAAGTGTGTGTGCTCTCTCCTCTCTAGCTCAGTTTACATGCACAAAATTGGACTCTTCAATCTACAAAGCCATAGCAGGTTCTGGTTTTAAGTCAATTTAATTCGATCAATGGAACTCTCTTTATCTCAAGTGCCTTGGAATGTCTCCGAGCTCTGGCCAGAACCAGGTAAGTTACTTCCCATGAAAAATGACCCCTTCCATACATACAGCCAAAGCAGACTAAAACAAGAAGTGAAGTGTGTGCATATTCTATGTCTGGACATATGCCACGTGTCTCCAGGTGAGTTACCAAAATGACAGGCACACAGGGGCGTTCCATCAATGACATTCACCATCTGGTCACATGAGCCCAAGTCCTCGGCTATGCAGACACCAATGCGTGCATGAACCTCCACAGGAGAAGAAATCAAGGGCGCAAAGGATTCCAAGTGTGATTTACCATCACAGTTTTGCAAATATGAAACTTTCCACTGATGTAAATGAACAGAGCTATGAAAATGGGCAGCAAATAACAACAGTGTTGCAAGTCAGCAGTTGGAACTCTAACAGGAAAGGCATGGTTCTTTTCATGAATATCGGCGCAAAAACAAAACAGGAAGCGTGACAAATGACAAAGAACGGAAAAATGTCAACAGACATACAATCTCTAAAAGACAAATCTAACCAACCACCACTTGGGAAACGACATGAGCAAACCCGGCTGTTATGAGGGTTTGCAGGGAAAATGTGCCTCCCTCACAAAACAATGGCAAAGGTCACACCCTTTCTTTACAGGTAAACAGCTTCGTGTACAGGCATACAACACTGTACTTAGGTCAGAAGACATGTGGAGCATAAACTCACACCATTCTCACCCCCCCCCCACCCCCCCCCCCACCCCTTCCTTCCTTTTTTCACATTTAACAGGTCTTTTTTATATCTTTCAAAGAAAAGCATTTTTGTTGAGGTTTGAAAACAATGGAAAACACTTCCAAGAAAAGAAGTCACGATTAATTGTTACCAGCAGGAATCCATGGCAGTGATCAAATGAGCGTCATGGTTCGAGTCATGGTCTCTCCATATGATTCACTGTTACAACACCGATACAAGTCATCATGGTAGGAATGGTTACGTAACATCCTGGTCAGTATTTGAATCTCCCTCGTCGTTGTGACCCACTTCAAGAACGTTGGTTCCACTTGTTAAACCTGCCACTCTTGGGGAAACAAAATAAGTAGATCTGTTGGGGGGGGAGCGTTTGGGGGAAGGATGCCCCTCTTTCCCTCCCTGTGTCATGGCTTCCTAGGGTGAAGCACTGTTTGGTGAAAAGACACAGCACATTACGTATGCACAGCATAACACATTCACACCTGTGGGTCAGGAACAAACTACGCCCTCTTTTTTTTTTTCCTCCTCTTCGTGATTTCTCTTCTGTATTTTTTTCTTACAAAAATCTTAAAGAAACTTATAACTTTGTATTCATGGTTCAAACTAATTAGAAAAAAAATGAAAATAGAAAAATAAAAAAGTCCTAAAAATCTGTTGTTAATGTAATCTACGTACAGCACCAAGCTTTAAGATCAATGTTTCTGACTTGATTCTTTTTTTTTTTTCCCCCTTCACAATTTTTACATTTGTAGAGCAAGGCATCCTATATTAGTCTTACCTACATCAAAAAACTATCACGCTAAGTGCATCCTACTTATAAATTACATTTTCAAACAGAAGCCACAGAATGTTACATGCTAAACTGAGCGTGCAGCAGCGTGGTCTGTGTTTCCGCTGAGACATACCTTTTGCCAGAATACCTTTCAAAGCTATTACATGCACAATCTCATGTCATGACGATCTGTACACTCGCAACATGGGTTTTGGGAACCTAGCGTCAACAGCCAGTGAACCGCCACTGATGACAGGCAACATACGACTATGCCTCACTTAAAAACCACATAGCGGCTAAATCTGGGCAGGCCCGCTTTAAAATGTTAACAAAGTAAAAGCTTACTTTCCGACTGGTTTATCTGAATGCCACTTGGTCTCTGGGATGTGGGCAAAAGGGCTGAAGAATTACAGGAAATCAAAAATCAGTCAGGTGGACATTCCTGATAATTTTGTGCACCAGCTGGGCAATCAGTGATGCAAGGCAAAACTTCGTATGCGGCATTTTATTGCGTGTCATGCCTTCAATAAAACACTTCCAAAATACCCTCTGCTCTCATTTTTATTTGTGCCTTGGGTCGGAGGTTGTTTAAAACGCTCTCAGGTGGCTCTCAAAACAGCAGTCACATATGAACAATTGTTTTAAATGAGTATATCTATACATGCATGAAGATGCATAAAATGTTATGACTCGCCCTCACGCTTTCTCTCATATTTTCAATCACGATTTTCTTCATTCAAAACATTCCCCTTGAAACATGGTATTAGATTTCTTAATCAATGTACTTGTAACATGACACTTAAAACAAATTTAATTAAAAAAAAAAAGAAAAGCCCAGCATATAAACACAACAGCACAGCGACTTAAGGTAACAATGTAAACACACAAAACCGACGAACCAACAGACCAAAACAAAAACCCAATAGATTTTCTTACAGTAATAAAACAACTACGGTCCAGCAAAGCAGCCTACAACAATCCTCTATCCCCTGGTGGAGTATCTCAGTGTTACTGCTGTTTTGGTCGCGGAGGACTGGAGATGATCCTCTTGCGTTGCTTCAGCATGTGTCCGTACAGCTGGGGAAACACTGAAACAATGTACCGCATCGTGTCAACAAAAGACAGCATGTGTCCGTACAGCTGGGGAAACACTGAAACAAAGTACCGTATCGTGTCAACAAAACACAGCATGTGTCCGTACAGCTGGGGAAACACTGAAACAAAGTACTGCATCGTGTCAACAAAACACAGCATGTGTCCGTACAGCTGGGGAAACACTGAAACAAAGTACCACGTCATGTCAACAAAACACAGCATGTGTCCGTACAGCTGGGGAAACACTGAAACAAAGTACCGTATCGTGTCAACAAAACACAGCATGTGTCCGTACAGCTGGGGAAACACTGAAACAAAGTACTGCATCGTGTCAACAAAACACAGCATGTGTCCGTACAGCTGGGGAAACACTGAAACAAAGTAAAGCGTCATGTCAACAAAACACAGCATGTGTCCGTACAGCTGGGGAAACACTGAAACAAAGTACCGCGTCGGGTCAACAAGACACAGCATGTGTCCGTACAGCTGGGGAAACACTGAAAAAAGTACCGCGTCGTGTCAACAAGACACAGCATGTGTCCGTACAGCTGGGGAAACACTGAAACAAAGTACCGCGTCGTGTCAACAAGACACAGCATGTGTCCGTACAGCTGGGGAAACACTGAAACAAAGTACCGCGTCGTGTCAACAAGACACAGCATGTGCCCGTACAGCTGGGGAAACACTGAAACAAAGTACCGCGTCGTGTCAGCAAAACACAGCATGTGTCCGTACAGCTGGGGAAACACTGAAACAATGTACCGCATCGTGTCAGCAAAACACAGCATGTGTCCGTACAGCTGGGGAAACACTGAAACAAAGCACAGCATCATGTCAACAAAATACAGCATCTGGGGAAACACTGAAACAAAGTACTGCATCGTGTCAACAAAACACAGCATGTGTCTGCACAGCTGGGGAAACACTGAAACAAAGTACCACATCGTGTCAGCAAAACACAGCATGTGTCTGCACAGCTGGGGAAATACTGAAACAAAGTACCGCATCGTGTCAGCAAAACACAGCATGTGTCCGTACAGCTGGGGAAACACTGAAACAAAGTACCGCATCGTGTCAGCAAAACACAGCGTGAGTCCGTACAGCTGGGGAAACACTGAAACAAAGTACCACATCATGTCAACAAAACACAGCATGAGTCCGTACAGCTCGGGAAACACTGAAACAAAGTACCGCATCGTGTCAACAAAACACAGCATGTGTCCGTACAGCTGGGGAAACACTGAAACAAAGTACTGCATCGTGTCAACAAAACACAACATGCATCCGTACAGCTGGGGAAACACTGAAACAAAGTACCGCATCCTGTCAACAAAACACAGCATATGTCTGTACAACTGGGGAAAAACTGAAACAAAGTACCGCATCGTGTCAACAAAACACAATATGTGTCCGTACAGCTGGGGAAACACTGAAACAAAGCACAGCATCATGTCAACAAAACACAGCATCTGGGGAAACACTGAAACAAAGTACCGTATCATGTCAACAAAACACAGCATGTGTCCGTACAGCTGGGGAAACACTGAAACAATGTACACATCGTGTCAACAAAACACAAAATGTTTCTGTACAGCTGGGGAAACACTGAAACAAAGCACAGCATCATGTCAACAAAACACAGCATCTGGGGAAACACTGAAACAAAGTACCGCATCGTGTCAACAAAACACAGCATGTGTCCGTACAGCTGGGGAAACACTGAAACAAAGTACCGTATCGTGTCAACAAAACACAGCATGTGTCCGTACAGCTGGGGAAACACTGAAACAAAGTACTGCATCGTGTCAACAAAACACAGCATGTGTCCGTACAGCTGGGGAAACACTGAAACAAAGTACCGTATCGTGTCAACAAAACACAGCATGTGTCCGTACAGCTGGGGAAACACTGAAACAAAGTACCGCATCATGTCAACAAAACACAGCATATGTCCGTACAGCTGGAGAAACACTGAAACAAAGTACCGCATCGTGTCAACAAAACACAACATGTGTCTGTACAGCTGGGGAAACACTGAAACAAAGCACAGCATCATGTCAACAAAACACAGCATCTGGGGAAACACTGAAACAAAGTACCGCATCGTGTCAACAAAACACAATATGTGTCCGTACAGCCGGGGAAACACTGAAACAAAGTACACATCGTGTCAACAAAACACAAAATGTTTCTGTACAGCTGGGGAAACACTGAAACAAAGCACAGCATCATGTCAACAAAACACAGCATCTGGGGAAACACTGAAACAAAGTACCGCATCGTGTCAACAAAACACAGCATGTGTCCGTACAGCTGTGGCAACACTGAAACAAAGCACAGCATCATGTCAACAAAACACAGCATCTGGGGAAACACTGAAACGAAGTACCGCATCATGTCAACAAAACACAGCATGTGCCCGTACAGCTGGGGTAACACTGAAACAAAGTACCGCATCGTGTCAACAAAACACAGCATGTGCCCATACAGCTGGGGAAACACTGGAACAAAGTACCCCACTGTGTCAACAAAACACAGCATGTGAAACAAAGTACCACATCATGTCAACGAAACACAGCATGTGTCCATACAGCTGGGGAAAGACGGAAACAAAGTACTGCATCGTGTCAACAAAACACAGCTTGTGCCCATACAGCTGGGGAAACACTGAAACAAAGTACCCCATTGTGTCAACAAAACACAGCATGTGAAACAAAGTACCGCATCATGTCAATGAAACACAGCAGTGTCCGTACAGCTGGGTTAACACTGAAACAAAGTACCCCATCGTGTCAACAAAACACAGCATGTGCAACAAAGTACCGCATCATGTCAACGAAACACAGCATGTGTCCACACAGCTGGGGAAACGTTGAAACAAAGTACCGCATCGCGTCAACAAAACCTCACACTGAGACAGCGTCAAGGATTTTCTGCACACCGGCCAGAGTAACGCCACCACCACGGCATGCTGCAGAAGAAAGAACTCTGATGGTTTGAAATGAAACAGGTGGATGAGGAGTTTGCCCAGCAAAGAGCAGGATGAAATGGGCGAGTCTTCCTGCAAGACAGGAGACAAACTGGCCTGAAGCTGCCACGCAAGCGGAAGTGATCTGTTCCTCAAAGGAGGCGTGACAGCACACTGCAGGAGCTCTGGATGGAGCACAGCTTAGCTCCTGCAAAGTTTTCTTTTGCAATTGAAATTAAAATGGCCAGGAAATGTCCATGCTGAGCAGGATGAAGGCATCAGTTTGGTCAGATTTGTATGGCATTCTCATTTTCTGTCCGGAATTTGCTGCCTTTCCAACTACATAATGCCCCTTCCTTTCCTGACTTTCAGGTCTGCGCTTAAAACTTATCTGCGTAGATGCCAGTTGCAGAATACAGCCTGAAAATTTTTACTAAATTGCTACCCGTCACTTGCACACTTTGCTTGTGTACAAACGAGCTGTTCACCGTGTTATACAGTGTATGTATCTATGTATGTGACACTGTCTGCCAGTGTGTGTGTGTGTGTGTGTGTGTGTGTGTCTGGCTGTGTATGTATGTATGTATGTATATATGTATGTGTGTGTGTGTGTGTGTGTGTGTGTGTGTGTGTGCTGTGTGTGTGTGTGTGTGTGCGTGTGTGTACCCAAATTCTGTGAAAGCATAGTAAAAAAAAATATGTCCCCAAATCCATTAACAAATGAGGAGTACATGGCCCAAATTCCAAGGAAAAACGAAGAAAAAATGTCACAGATCACATACAGAATCAGGAACATATACTCCCAGATCTATGAAAGAATAAGCAGAAACACGTTCCAAAGTCCGTGAAAACGTGAGGAAAACACATCCCACATTCCAAGTTTTCACGCACTGCTCACACACACACACACACACACACGTCCCAGGTGGCATGTTCACCTGGCAAGTATGAAGCGATGATGGCCCAGAGGTAGTAGTAGTAGTTGAAGGAGATGTTGAATTGGTTGGGGAGGAACAGGGAGTACATCTGTGATTCTTTGACGTGAGGCAGGGCCTGGTAGATGGTCATCACCTCTCCCTGCACGGCAGGTCACATCACAGACTTTTATTATTATTATCATTATTATCATTACTATTACTATTATTATTATTATCATTATTATTATTAACATTATGAGTACTTATACAGCGCCTGCCTATCCTCAGCAAGAGACCAAGCTCTATGTTCTTTACAATCCACACTCGTTTACACAATGGGCTGCCTACATGGGTAGTGCCGGCTGAAGAGCTGCCAGCTGGCGCTTCATTCAGTCGTTTCCCCGTGTCACCTAGTCAATATCCTTCAATATCGTTCACTCAATCGCCTTACTTCCTTCCTTCTTTCCATTTCTCACGCAGGGTGCATGCTATGTGTAACATGTCATCCATACCAACAACCACCTGGCTTTCTCTTCCTAAAGTTGGTGATGGGATTTTACGTGTTTGCAAGATGTTATGCGTGCGTTCACACATGGAACCTCGGTTTATAGTCTCATTGGAAGGACTGTATAGGAAATGGAGTCAGAACCAATGTCAACTCCAAGGGAAAAATCCCCCTGTACCGAAAGGCCTGGTGGAGATTCGAACCCACAACCCCAGGATCACCAAGATTATGAGTCCAGTGCTCTACCACTGAGCTATTCCAGCCCCCAGTCTGACGCTCTACCCCTGAGCTATTCCGGCCCGTATCATCATTTGGTATCATCGTCAATGTCTTCTCTACTGTCATCGACTGCGTCATCACAGCATCTGTTGTCGTCACTGGCTTCTGACTCATGACTGAGCCTCCATCCATGAGTCTGCTGTCAAAGTTGATTCCCCTTTCCATGCTCACCTCAACCCCTTACTCCCCTCCCCCCACCCCCACTCGTTATTCCCCTTTCCCTAACCTCTTTAACTATTTTCATACAGTGACACATATATTCCATATTCCATACCTGCTATGCAAACTGGCTTGACACTGATGTCCTAACATCAGCGTTTCAGGTCACATAGAGGGTATAGTACCCTTTGAAGCCTGAATTCATGAAGAAAATAAATCACGAAAAGGGAGAGAATACTTTGTCAAACAATTTCTGAGAAGTCTCATTACACACTACTAACTGGCTGTGGAGATATGAGGTTTGCATAACATTTGATTAATTCCATCAGACTGGAAAGATTTGTCTAAATTAGTAAGTTTCCGTCTTCTATGAACATTGGAGAAAACTACATCTGATTTTTCACTCTTTTTTTGTGAACGAGGAAGTGATTACTGAATCAAAAAACAGCTATCTTGAAGCAATCAATATTTTCTTCCCAAGAATTACGCTTGTTGGTGTACCCTGCCAGAACCATTTACTGCTATTACAGTGAAACCTCTGTCG